>OZ020507.1:260211835-260811835 GCA_963971375.1 Platycheirus rosarum
ATTGTTGAACGGTCAGTTAACGGAAGAAATGGAAACTCTAACTTTTCAAGAAGAAGACCTTATGCTGCGCCACCAAACATTGAGGAGATACAAAAGGCGATTAATCGGCTGAAAAATAACAAGGCCTTGATAGCCGACCGAACTGATTAAACACGGAGGGCCAATAGTATATCTAGCAATTTATTAAATCATAGTACACGTAGGGGAACATGAAGAAATGCCAGAAGACTGACACGACTATGTATAGGCTGGCCATGACCAACATTACAAGCAAATTAAAAGTAGCTGGTCTGCTGTCCAAACAAATCAACATCTTATTTGGCCTCCGACAAAAGGATGGTCTGGCTTGCATTCTCTTCAACCTGGCGATGGAAAAAGCAATCCTAAACTCTGGCGCGTCAACAAGAGGTACTATGGTCACCAAGTTCAGCCAGCTTAGGTAAACGACATTGACATCATCGGCAGAAGCCAACAAGCTGTACAAGACTCCTTTACCCAGATCGAGCATGCGGCACAAAACTTGAGGATGCACATTAATGAAGGGAAGACTAAGTAAATCTTTTAGCTAGTGAACCTTTGATTTGTAAAAAAGAGTGAACTACAGATTAAAAAGTGTATAAATTACATTTAAATGATTCTATTAACATTACTTTAACTTTAAGAACAAAAGAAAACAAATCAAAAGAAAGGTAATGATGACAAGTATAAAACAAACTACATATGTACATCCCGTATTAAGTTACATAATAAAGAACAAATTTTAAATTATAACGAAATAAATAACTTAACGCGTCTTAGTTCTGTTCTGAAACACCCAGTGCCGCCCAATCCACTTATATCCCTTGGTAATGAATTCCAAAGACAAATAGAACTTATAAGAAACTGTCGCTCAGATGTTAAGGATGTAAATCGTGGGATAATGAGTGTGTGAGATCTACTGGAGGAGCCAAATCGTAACTTATCAAACAAAAAGCTTGGTTCATGAGTTTCAATTATTTTGGATAGTGAGATAAGTGCTCTAAAGGCAAGAAGATTATCAAATGTCATATTAAAAATCAGTTTTGAATGACTAGAAATATGATCATAGCGTCTGATATTGAACACATATCGCACGGTATTATTAAAAGCTACATTCAGTTTTCTCTTGCTTACTGCATCGCAATTTCTAAAAAATTCGGCACCATAAGTGAGTGTACCATAAACTTTCCCAATTATTGCGTTAATGTGATCACATTAACATTCCAACTTAAGTTCCTGTTAAATATTATCCCTAGGTTTTTTGCTTTTTCCGCGTAATTTATTTTCAAACCCTGTATACATATATCTGGAAAATATGAAAGGTCAAGCAGTCGCTTACTTGTTACCAGACACTTTGTTTTTAATGGATTAAACAATAATTTATTCTGTTCAGACCACAAAGCTATATTGTGCAGATCTGCATTAATTGCATGTGCACAGTCTTCAATCATACCTAGAGTACAGCTTTTATAAAGTTTAACATCGTCAGCATACATATGAATCGATGATAGCCCAATAAAGGGCAGTTCATTAACATACAAAGAAAATTGGGCCCAAAATTGAGCCTTGGGGTACACCTCTATCGTTCCATAAAAATTCAGACAAACGATGTCCAATTGAAACTGCTTGCTTTCTACATCTTAGATATGATGATATTAAGTTAACTGCTGAACTCGAAAAGCTAAATTGAGTAGACAGTTTATTAGACAATAATGTGTTATCTACCGTGTCAAAGGCTTTCGAGAGTACCAACAGAACCAAAAATGTAACTTCATCTTTGTCCATTGATTGACTGATGTCGTCTGCAACTTGTCTTTTGCAGTTATTTTTATGTTAGGAGACAACGTGGCAGACCTTGCTTGCGTTGGAAGGATTACGTAGACCAGGACGCCCGAAGCCTTGCGGTGCGAATTTGGATGGTGTCAGCCAGCAATCGGGATGTATGGAAGAACTTGTTGAAGGAGGCCCGGGTCGGATACCGGTGGTTGCGCCCATGGTTATTATGATGACGATGATTTTTATTGTTATTTTTCCATTACAAGATTTTGATTTGATTAAATTAACTGCAGCTTAGCATGAAAACATATATATATTATTTATTCGCAAGGAGTCATTGAAAAAATCAAATTTACTTAATTATGCGTATGATTTTATAAACGATTTATGGGTTTGGCTTTGCTTCAAGAAGAAAATTAAACAAAAGATTTTAATGAACTGAAGTTTTTAGTATAGATTATAAAACAACTAGTAGACGGCTTAGCATTATTATATACAAACTTGTTGAAATAATGAATAAAAATAGATTTTATGGCCTTTAATCCAACAAAAATTGGTGTTTCGTTCAGGAAGCACACTTAGACCCATCAGTTGATATGGAATACCTTTTCAAAACGAAACCTTTTAATCAGTTTTACAAACATAACATTTTTGAAAAAACACTACTATGAACTATCCAAAAAGTTTACCATTTTAATCATTATGCTGGAAATTAATGTAATACAAAAGTACCTTTGTACTGGACATTTTGGTCTACAGTTCAAAAAAGTACAGTACCAAGAATTGTTAAAGCCCTGATGTACGCAAATCTTCTGGATAGGATAATATACCCTACATTCTTCTGAAGTGGTATCTTTGCACACTGGCATAGGCGCTGCGTAAGCTTTTCTATTGCCATTACTGTTCTGGAAGTTTTCTTAGAAGATTGAAAACAGCATTTATACAGCATGTCACTAAGAAAAGTGATTCCTAATCTCACTTCAACAACCGACCCATACTAAAATAACGTTCTTTTTCTAATATCATGGAAATGCTGATTAGCCGTCACCTTTAGAAATATCTCGAAGACCGAAAGCTTTTTCATGACCAGCATTAAGGCTTTCGCAGCAATCGTTTAACTGGTGATCTGATGGCCTATCTCGCTAAACAGTGGAATAAATCTGTTAATTAGCTTTGGTGAAAATAAAATTATTGCGCTTGATATTTCCAAGACATTGGATAGAGTTTGGCATGAAGCTCTCTTATACAAAATGCGTGCTCTTTTTCATTGGATTCGAAGTTGTATTGGACGGTCTCAAGTCTGTTTCCCACAAAATAAATGCTCTGTCTCCAACTCTTTTTCTCATTTTTGTAAACGATCTTCTGTCTGTTGCTTTCGAAAGGCTACATAAGATGCACTCTTTCGAGACAAAATTTTACTCTTGGAAGTTTTGTCAGTTCCTCGCAAAAGGCAGTACCCCGGAAAAAATGGTGGCTCAGAAGGGGAGTCGAACCCCGACCATTTGCTTAGCAGTCCGACACACTAACCACTAAGCCACGGAGCACAACCGTGTTAGGTACATTTAATTCCGATTGACACAGCATTGCCCAATGGGATAATAGGAATCGTGCGGATTGATCGATGCATCAAAAACTTAACTAAAATGCTGCTATGAGTGCTTAAGTTTTCTGTATCAATGCAAGAAGTTTTTTTCCCCTTCTGATCTGGCTACAATGTATAAAGCCCAAAACTAAAGCCAGATGCTTTTAAAGCATCACTACACCTGCTGGATGGAATACATAACAGATAGATAGGAAATTGAAATAGAACCGTCTTTGAAACATTTGCTCCACTCCAATACCGACGCAATGTTTCATGTCTTTTCTTATGTTATCTTGTCTTTTTTTTTTAAATTAACCTTAAAAAATTCAGCTGTAATATTCATCTCGCTCGGAATTCTCATCATTTCACGCTTCATTGAGAAAACTTCTTATATCGTAACCGACAAACACACATGCATTAAAAAAGGAAATAAAATAAAAAAAGTGCGCATACGCCACAGTGATCGGTATAATTTATTTAACTCTATCATGGGATAAGAAAATAGAGAAAATTTTTCTAAATTATACAGTATCTTCAAAAAATAAAGTTTCTTCAAATAATTCCTGATCTGGAAAGCTTACCCTTGCGGTCTAAAATCAAAATAAACGTAAAAAGCGAGCATAAATATGCAACAGCATAAAAGAGATTTTTGTAAACCTTGTGTAAGTACTCAGATAAATATGCAACGTTTTTCTTGGTCTCATTTAATTGTGCACCCAAAAGTAGATAAAAACTCTAAGTGGTTGCATTCATTTAAAATATTTGAATATTTTTTTATATTTTGCGGGTTCTCGTCGTAGCTTTGGATTCTATTATACAAAAAAAAAGTTATAAAAATAAATTAAAAGCAAATAGCTACTTAAAAATGGTTACCTCAGAAGTAAAGTTTGTTTGAATGTCGTTCTCATTAATTATATAATTTTTTTTTTCATTTTAACCTTTAAGTTGGTATCCAACTCATTTTTTCTATCGCAATTTTAACAATTTATTATGAAAGTTGTGCCATCCTAAGGGTAATTAATAGAGCTTGAAACTAAATACAGACATCTGAATGCTTGAGAGTGAAACGTTTTTTTTCAACTTTTGCTTGCTTGCAATTAATTTGAATATTGAAAGTTCTTTCTAGTTAAAAATGCATGCATCATACGTGTACAAGTATATTAAATAGGTAAATTTCAGTGAAATAAGCCAAGTGATATAAGTGTGCAGCTAATTAATTAAAATTCCATTGCAGATACCATAAAAAGGAGACTATTTGTCTGTGTCAGAATGGTGACGATATTCTGCCCTAGTATAACAATGTGAATTACTTTAATTCCGGTTGGGTTTAGAAAGCGCTCCTAAATCATGTCCATCCCTTAAGGTTTGCAATTAAGTATTTTGGCTATTTCCTTTCATTTGTTGACTGTTGCCTCCATATTCTTCCAAAGTGCCAAAAGCTTTCTAAGGTTTCCAGTAAAACGACTTATCGCTGCTTAATTTTAAGGGTTGATCCAATTTGTTGGCAACTAATCTTTACAATGCATCTTATTTACACGTTGCGTTTCTGGATATGATTGGTGAAGATTATTCTTTGAATTCGTGGGTAGGCCATTCTTCACTTCAAGGTCTTCACAGCTCAAAAACACAACTAATGTATCTCAAAACTTTCATTGCCACTTGAAATCCATTTGACCATGAAGGAAACAATTATTTTTCTTTTTCCAGCCTTACACTTTCATATGAAAGCATTGCATGAGAATGCCTCTAAGCCATCGCACTAAATCCCTTTCATTTAAAACATAGCCAGAAGCTCTTTTTGTTCCAAGTACGAATGCAATGCACCACTAAATTGCATGCATCTCCCATGCATCTATCCCATGGCTATTGCATAAAGTGGCAATAAGTAGAATTATAGTCTTACTATACACTACGTGCCGTACAAACAAATTTCACACATCCAAGGTCTTCGGTAAGTCCTAGCTTCCAGCTTGCGCAGTTAATTTATACTTCCCTTAGTTTTACCAAACAGGACAACGGAAATAGAAAAAAAAATAAAACCACCGACAATAGACTCTTGAATGTGTCGCAGTAAAACATCTCGACTAATTGCTTCATCTTCATCTCACTCTATCATTCATCTGACAGAAACAGCGGCAAGGACCTTGACATTAATTGTTCCTGGCTAAAAAAAAAGGAATTCAGTGTGACAATTATTTGGAAGAAAAAAACCATCCTGTCACGCTCCAACTGCCACACTAACGAAATGTAAACATTTGAATCAACTTCCACATTGGACAGATACAATTGAGATTTCACATCTCCCTGGGGGACTAACCACATAGAACATACACCTCACATCACTCAAACAATTTAAGAAAAATAAATGAGAACAAGAAAAAAACAGCAAAGAGGCCTGGGAAATCCTGCTTTTCTACACAAGACTACTTAAACTGAGAAAAGTATAGGCGGAAAATGTGTCAAGCCAATGTACTTTGGGTTTTCCAAGTCTTTTTTCCTTCACTTGTGTTTTTTTCTTGTTGTTTTTGCTTTCCGTCTTGCAAGGAAAATGAGGCCGAGGCGATTAATTCCTTAGCTTAACCCACCAAACCCATCCCCTTAAACATTCAACGTATAGGGAAGTTTGATGGACACTCATGACTGCATAATCATTCAGAGCATATCCTCCTCTTTTAGCAGATTGACTTTTTGAACCTAAATAAGGACTTGTGTCCTCGTGTGTCGTCGTTGTGTCTCTAGTGTGTTATCCTAGAGCACACATCTAATGCGAAGTACCAACATCCATTCCAATATGTATTTTTTTTTTTTGTAAGTTATGCTCTTTTTCATGACTTCCTCGAATTAAGTGAATGGAAAAGCCGAGGTGTTTTCAATCCTTACCACCTCTCTCCCCACATTTTCTATTCTCCTGCCACCTAACACGCAATCTCCTCGAACCATTTTTGGTCTTTGTTGGAAAAGTTTTTGTGTCACCAGAGCAAACAACGCAAAACAAACAGTTCTCTCTCTGTTTCGATTGAGTATCTCTCTCTCACTCTTTTTTCTCAATGATTTCGATGAGAGACAGAATTCAGAGCAGGCGAATTTCACAAGGATGTTCTTTAAGTAGGATTGCAAAATAATTTCAAATTTCACTTTCATCTATACATGTACATAAATAAAATTGAAAGTCTGTTTTTAATATCAAAATGCATATAAAAGCATGTATGTGTGCGGTACAATTTTAAATTTTTTGTCTGCCCATCTGTGTGTTTGTTCCGGCTTATCTCGGAAACGGCTGCACTGATTTTGACGAGACTTTTACTGGCAGATGGCTGATATTTTAAGAAGTAACTTAGGCTATTTTTTATTATCCACTTGGAGGCACTGGTGTGGTTTTTTCCGAAAATTCTTATTTATAGGAGATTTTGACGGGACGGGTAAGCCGTTATCAGCAACTCGGTCTCTGTCCGTCCACTACTTGGAAATTTTTGAGGAAAGATCTTGGCCTACATATACACAGCTGGTCGAAAAAATAGGTGTGAAGAAAGAATTTGCTCTTAGATACGCAAACTGGAATGGACCTGAAGGACTTAAAAAATGGCGTAATATCCTGTGGAGCGACGAGACTAAAATAAATTTGTTTTCTTCGGACTCCGGGCGTAATGTAAGACGCCCAAAAGGCAAAAGGAAAAGAATACCATCCCCGCTATACACAAAAAACAATCAAACACGGAAGTGGCAATATTATGGTGTGGGGATATTTTTCCTGGTACGGTGTCGGTCCTATATTTCTCATTAAAACCATATTAACAAAATATGGGTATAGGGATATCTTGGAAAATGTCATGCTTCCATTTTTTGAAGAAAACATGCCCCTCCGATGGCATTTTCAACAGGATAACGATCCAAAACACACGGCGGGTCTCATAAAAGATTGGTTCCAAGAGAAGGAAGTATCTCTTATCCCGTGGCCAAGTCAATCCCCTGACCTCAATCCCACTGAGAACTTGTGGAGTGCACTTAAGCGAAAGTTAGGCGGGCAATAATTCACAAATGGAAACCAATTGTGGGAAGCCGTTCAAAGAGAAAAAAATAAATAGTCACACCTATTTTTTTGACCAGCTGTGTATATAAGATCTATATGGTGCAAGAATTAAAGCCAGAGGACCATCAATTGCGTCGTGTATTCTGTAAATGGGCTGAGAATCAACTGGAAGTTGAACCAGATTTTTATCGTCTAATCATCTTCAGCGAAGAGGTTAATTTCTGGCTTAGCGGCTATTATAGCAAGTAGAATTGTCATTTTCAGAGTGAGTAAAATTCTCTTGAGACCTTTCAGACCCCATTTTATCCCGAAAAAAATTACTGTTTGGTGCTGTTTACATGCCAAACAATCTTTAGAGTATTTTAGTAGGTTTTGGCCGTGCAACACAAAAACAAGGTAATATATCGCGCATACACTTAGACTGTGACGTCACGCGTTCTCTATCATTAGAGATGCAAAATCGTTCAATTTCATCAGTCATTGTTTCGGAGTTTAAGAATGTTGTCTGTTTTGTCAGAAACGAACTGTAGATGCATATAGTCACTACCTCTTCGGAAAAGGTTTCAACATTAGCTGGACCAGGAATGATTCCTTCGTTCTTTTATAGCAAATCAGAATGATTTCGGTGTTTAGACTCAAGTCGGGGAAGGGAGGGTCATATAGATTCCTCTTCGCAAAATACCGAAAAACATTTCGGGCATATCCTGGTTTAAACAATAGGTTAGCATATATTTGGCTTGGTGATGCTCTTTTTAATTTTGGTGTGTCATTTGTAGGGATTTTATGCTAATAAAAATTCTTTTATGAAAGGGCAGTAAACTCATGCGAGTACCGAACCTCATTTGAATCACCAGAGTTATCATATCAGCTAGGACATTATCTTGGACAGATAGCTTTAAACCATACGCAGTCTTTCTTGGACGGGAATCAACCCTGGATACTTATGAGTTGAAAACATCAAACCAATCATTAACCTGCGAACAAAAAATGTTATCATATTGATAGAAAATGTTTCTTAATACAAATTACTCGATTGCATCAGAGAGGTGTATCATAAAACCTCGTGAATGTCAGTTGCGGTTTTATGAAAAAAGTCTTATTGCATATGAACCCTTTTGATGAACTCTTGCAAGCTCTTCGACATATGTAGTACATCAGAAATGGCGAAAACTTTGTTTGCTGTATTTTTAGGATGGTCGAAAAATAGTTTCTCCTCACTGACATTGTAATTCTTCCATATCACTCTGTTACCACCTCCCGTATCCACAACGACTGCAATAACTTGATAACCAATTTGGTCAAATTTTTTGACTCACGTCAATCAATGGTCTTGATTTGTTTTTTTTTTTTTAGCTCCTCTTCTTCCAAACTTTGTCCAGTTTTGGGTCTTTCGGAAATCTGAAAAGTTTCACCGCACTTTTATTAATATCTTTCTGGTTTTGTACTAATATTTGTGTTGCATTGAAAAACTGCTTAAATTGCCATTTTAAACCTTACAAAAACCAAACACTTTTTAATAAACAAAAACCGAATACTTTAAACTTAACAAAACAGCTGCATTCTTCCCCTTAAAAGTTTCTCCCGCAATACTCGTTTCGCAAGGAATGCTCATTAGTTCATCCTTGAGCCCAATTTCGGACGTACCGTGAAATAAATGATTCTTTTTTTAGCCGAACAACACGAATTTTTAATAGTTTACCCGGCGAGATTTTCCCTTGCCATTCTGATCTGCAAGCATTCAAAACCAGTGTTAATCGACACCTCCTTTCCTTCCCTCCCTATCTCGCTAATGCCCACGAAGTGTTAATTATTTAAAAAAAAAATAAGAATTGAATTATTGAATTTTATACAGCACAACAAAGCATCACACACAAATTTGATACAATTTCTAATTTCTGTTTGGATTGGGATTAGAAAGGCGCACTAGTCAATAAAAAAATTCGTTAATAGATTATTTTGTTAAAACCTAAAGTTCATTCAACAAAACTACTTGACTTGTGAAATCCTCCTATTCTCTCATTTGCTACTTTGGTCGCAATACAAAATGCAGCGCAGGACACACATTTCCCTACTCAGTTCTGTGCTGTCCCTAAGCCTCAGAGCGGGTGTTTTCCATTCTTTTAGAGAAGTTTTGAGAAATGCAGCTTACCATTTATTATTGTTCCGTCCCCCGTACACCTTCTACTATACACACCACTAGTGCAAGGAGTTTAAGTTGGGTGCACTGGAAAATGAGAAAGCTCTTTCTCACGATGGAAAAACCATACAGCATAACCGAGTTCTTCCCATTTTCAGTCATTCGCAGGCTTTCAAACTGAACAGTTGCTAAAGGTTTCGTATCTCATCGTGCGCGACCGGTATCCTTCGAAATTTTTCTATTCATTCTGTTTTGAATGAGATTATAGAAGTCGTGTGTATCTTTTTTGTTTTGTTGGTGGAAAAAATAATAAATAAACAATATGTCAACACTACCGTTCCTTCTAAGTGTAGCCGATGAATTGGACAACTTAAACTCGCAAACCTACATGGACGACTTCGGTTTGGGTTTCCACCCACATCGTCATTACTACCGCAACCCAAATCCTTCGATTCAGCTGTCATTACCTGCAAGCACCGATTGGATTGAAGAGAAACAACGGTGTCGCAGTCACAAGTTTGTCGGCGATGAATCACAAAATAATTGCGATGACGAAGGCAACAATGACGACGCAGATGAAAACACCACAAACCACACCTCAAACCAACATTCCATTTCTAACTTCAACGACCAGGATAACATCGATAACACCGTACACATGTATAATCTTACGAAAAAGTGTCACAAATACAATCATGGTGGTGGCGGCGCCGGCGGTGCATCAACATCCCAGGACACAACCCCATCCTCGGCTACCAAATCACAAAAACATACCAAACCAACCAAGTCGTTGTCGTGTCCATCATCTTCATCGTCCGATGAGAGTCTCCAGAAGACGTCCATGACACTGTCGTCGTTCGCTTCAATAGAGTTCTTGACTTGCTTTCCCGTTAAAAAGAACAAAACGCCAAAGTGCACCAGCACCAACAAGAAGTCATAGGGATGTTCCCTTGCATTGAAGTGGCTCCTTGTTAGGTTGCATGCAACCTTGTTCTATTTTTTTACATGGGGGCACAGCCTCCTCCTACTACCACCACCACCACCCCCAATTTTCTATCGACAATTGTTGTTATTAACTTCAATTCTAATGATTACATACATAATATACTAGTATACTATACCTGCATATATATATACGATTTGCTAAATCTTTACAAAAAAACAACAACTAATATCTCGCCCCCATGTCCTTGCACCGAATTCTAACCTCAATCTGCACCAAAATGAAAAAAACAAGAGTATTTCGCACCAAAACAACAAGAACAAGTGTGTGTATTGCTTTTTGCTGCTGCTAGTGCTGCTGCCGCTGCTGATCCGCTTTCAACGATAGATGCACACTATGTTGTAGGTACAGAGAGAAAATTAATTGCTATAAAAAGGATACCATCAAATTATGGAGGAAACGGAAACTCCTCAAGGATTTGTACATTTTTAAGTATACAAAACGGGACAAGGTAGTTAAATGCATGAAACAAAAAGAAGAAGAAGGAGGACAATACGGAATGTGCTCTCTCGTTTTGTGAGGAAGCGTTGTCGTCGTGTGGTGGACTTTTGAAAAATTCAGGACAACAATGGACACAATAATGGTGGTCGTTGCCGTCGTCGTCGTCGTATCGTCCTGTTGTGTGTATGTGGATACTTTTACTCTTATATTTTACACAATATGTTACTATATACACATATGTATGTAGAATAGATACTTTTATGGAAAAGTGTTGCATGATTTCGGGCGGGCGAAAAATAAAAAAAAAATAAAAACAAACAAGATATAAGAAAAAGAGGCGAAATAATAATATGTATAACAAAAAAAAAAAAAAAAACATAAATAAAAGAAGACAACGAAATTGAATAAACATAAACGTGTGTCTGCATTGCAGAACGGGGGCAAGGATGTTATTATACATTATGATGAAGTAGATGAATTTTTGATTGTTGTTTGTATACAAAAAATAGGAGAAAAAAGAAAAGATAAACAAAATATAAAATAAGTGAAAATGAATTCAATAAAAAGGTTCTTTTGCATTATATACAGTTAAAACTAAACATGTGATTGTTGTTTTTACTATTTTTCCTTGGAAAATCTTCACATACATGTATACATGTTGGGTGGATGGAAAAAGGATATAATACGATTGGGTTAATGAAAGAATGGACTTCTCGAAAGGGTTCAATATATTTTTTTGAGCACAAGGGCTCTTTCGAAGGATATTTTCATTGGAATGATGTGTTTGTTTTTGTTTGATGTGCTTGCGTATGTGCTTTTCATGGCAATTTTTCTTGTTTCGATTATATGTGCATTTAATTACTGATTGGGTTGCATTCAATGAAAATGCGGTCAAATGAGCCGAGAATTCTTTGAACTAGTAGGGTAGTTTAAGAAATTCATATATTTATTCAAGGTTTTAGCTGAAGTTGATTCTGTTTAAAAATACCTGATAATTTGGTTTTTGGTGTTAAATGTGAATATAAATTTAATGAATTCTTATTATTTTTCAACACACTAAACTATTCTCAGTATTTTTTTACGCTGGTAGAAACGTTTACCAATATATATATAAATGTAAAATTGGGAGAAATTAAGGATTTATGTTTAATTAAATTATAAAGGTTAAACTATTCCTTAAAAAAAACAATATAAAATCAAATTTGACAGTGACACGTACTTTTCCTTTGCAATAAGCAAAATGAATGCTTAAGACAAAGTCTTAAAAGGGAAATCTTGGAAGTTTTTGAAAGTCTAATAGTATGACTCAAGATAATGATATCAGCTATATAAACGTTTAGCAAATTGTTTTTGTTTTTAACCTGCCGCAAGGATTTAAATGAAAGTTGTATATTTTATTTGGTTATATCTATGCAGATCAAAATCAACTTAAAAAAGGATATGACTGGATTGCACGTACTCACGTGCCTATAAAATCAAGTGCTATTTAAGAAAATAACATTATTTAAACTCATAAAAGCATCCAAACATCAAGAACAAAATAAAAATGCTATCAGAGCAGATGTCTGACATAAAAATTAATTTATGGCAACTGTATTTCGACAAATGTAATATATTTTTTTTTTTTTTTTTTTTTTTTTTTTTTTGAAGAAAAGAAGTATGTACCTACCTATAATTTTAAGATTTTAGTTAGCAGTTTATAGAGCAGTTTTAGAGTTTATATCAGTTAAAAGCTAATTATAAATTAAAAAAAAGACTGCTCCTAAATAAAAAGCAGTTGAAAACCGTTTTAATAAATTATTAAAAAATGAGTTGGTTGTCTGTAAAGTCGGTTTACGGCCGATAATTTTACGTGATAACGTCATAAGAAAACATTGATGGCAGCAACACCAACATACAGCCCGTTAACTCAAACCCATAAACCCTCTCGTTAAATCCACAAACACACTAATATATATATATACTTTCTACTTTAACAAAATTCCGCCTATTTTGTATTTATTTTTCTCCTCCTGTTCTTTTTCATGTTCGCCTGGTGCTTGCGATCGATTTTGGTTAAAAGAACCACAGTATCGTGGTTAGCATGCGTCATGAGTCTTATCAGCTGGATGACAGGATGACAGAGGCTACTCGTACGAGTAGCCTGTCATCGATTTATAAGACTTTATCATGTCAATAACAAGATCTGAACTTATAAAAAGTATAAAATATATAAAAATAAAATTCTATTAACTACGCAATACATAAATACTCCCAAAAATTGTCATTAAAATCGTCAAAGCTGTTTATAAGAAATAATCTTTACCTTTTATGTTTTTGATAAAAAGAGTAAATCCTGAACTTTCCTGGATCAGTCAAGAATTTTCTTTTACATTTTTAACCTTATCTTTGCACTTAACTTAAAATATAATATACAAAAACTGAAAAACCATTTAAATAGTTACTTAAGTAAAATCTGTTTGACACAACTTTTGATGTCAAAGTTTTTGTTACTGTCAAATTAGCTGGTTGATGATACTGTATTTTGTGTAATTGTATAATTGTGTAATCAGGGTCTATCTTTTAAGTTATAAATTAAGGGCGGTATTTATCGAGCTTAAGGGTGCTCCACTTATGTTTATGAGGGTCTTAACTTATTATCGAACACTTCATATTCACCCGAACATTATTTTTGGGAGTGGGTCATAATTCCGGTTTTCAAAATTCTGTCAGACCAAAAACACGTAAGTATTTCTAAGTTAAATTATTGGTTTCGTCTTTATATTCGAGTATGTATGCATATCAAGTCTATATTAATATGATCAAATCTAAATTGATAAAATATGTAATATATTGATGTTTAGTGTTGTAGAAAAATTGTGTGAACATGTAGCTGATTTTTTTTGTGGTTGAATTTGATATTATGTTTTAAAAATTATGTATTTAAACAAAAATCGTTTTGATAATGTAAAAAGAGTGCGCACTTTTTTTATTTAAATTTGTTTGTTAATTTTTGTTTAAATACAAAATTTTAAAAATAGAAATTTGAAATATAGTATTTTGAAAACAGAATTTCGACCACACAGTTTTCGACCCCAACCCTTTCACATTCAAATATTGAAAAATGGCTACCCTCTTCCTTACTCTCTTCTTTTTATCGAAAAAAATGGATACATATAGAACAGCTCGTAACCAAAATCGTAATCAATTTTTTTTTTAATTATTTAAAAAAAGTTGTTAAGAAAAACCGTTTTATTTAAAAACCATTCCTATGATTTTGAAAAAAAGTTCACACTTTTTAATATTTCTTAAAATAATAAAATGGCGTTTAAATTATTTCACTCAATACAATTTAACGTACTTTATTCGAACAATCAAAAGTCACAAAAATCGAAAAAATGCTTTGATTTTAACTTTAATTTTCTTAAATTTTATTTTACAATGTGTCCGGTTTTCCCGGTCATGTACTCTTTTTTGCATACATACATGAGAACGGACAGAATTTACTTAACGGTCACATGACAGGTATCGTTATTTTGAGCAGTTAAACACGAAATTCAAAAGCCTATTTAAAGAATACCAACTGAACCTTATATCAAATCGAAGTTATTCACTTCAGTTGCTTATACCACAGAGAGCTAAATATACAAACGGTCAGCAAGCAGACAGAACATTTTCAGTAACTGCATATATTATATTTTTTCTATGACATTAATGTCTTGTTTGATTGTTTTCTCATTTTATGTTTGTATTCACAAATCCATAACTTTCCTCTTTATATATACCGCAAATAAAAAACAGGGCTATATTTGGTCCGTCATATTCAACTTTATTTATTGGCAAACCTGTATTTCATATATTTTCTAGATTCTTTGAACTTGTTTGAAAGAAACACACTATTTATAGAAAAAGTGTCACACTATAAGTATATTGATTAAGAAAACGAAAGTTTCGAAATGAAACAAAAGTTACATAAAGGATAAGATTATAATGAGATTTTATCCAGTTTTGCTGGTCATGTAGAAACGATTAAAAAAAGACAGTTTTTAACATTTTAATCATATCATCAAAAAAATAAATCAAAAAAATTATGGCATGTCAAGTATTAATGAAAATACCCAAAATCTAGCTTGTTGTTCCTCTGAAAACAATAATGACAATTTTATACATTGCATGATAATTATATAACTTAATGAAAAAGTTTGTTTTTAATTTTCTGCAATCACGAACGAGTACCCAGAGTAGCCAAACAAAAGTAAATTGAACGATATTGTTTATAAAAACGCAAACGAAGCTTTCTAAATGCGTATAACAAAGTTTAATTAATTCTACTACGCACTTGATTACTTTGTGTTTATCGTGGTGGGCCATATACTTTTATTTTCAAAAAATTTGCAAGCATTCAAAATCAATGTTAATCGACACCTCATATCTCTCCCCTCCCTATCTTCCTAATGCCCACGCAGTGTGTTACATTAAAAGGGAAACAAATAGTCCCTTGTGCGCGCGAATTAAAACATTTGTTTTGTACTTTTAAAATCAAAAGAATATTTTTTGGAACTTTGTCCTTTATTTTCTAATTTTTTACATTAATCTTAAAAGGAGCTTAAGGCTACTATATAGTTACTATAAGACTGCCGATCCACTCATCATACAGTCGTATTTATATCCTTCTTTATCTTTCTACAAGGAGACCAAAGCATACAATCATCTTGCTTGATAATGAAGAAGAGATAATATTATCTATGCAACATTGTATACAAACAATATTATCTCTGTTACATAAATGGTGTAGCGTTGTGTGCAAGACTGTACTAGAGACTAAAGATATCATTGAATACAAATAATGTTATCTCTTTTCTCAATATACACATAATGCTACGGATGCTTAACTCGCGTTAATTATATATAAACAAAAAATTCGCTAGATTCTCTACTTATTACCTATATTATTCTCGTTAAGTAGTTTGGCGTTAGTTAGGTCTTTTCGCCCAAAATCATAACGCCCAAATTAAAAATGTCATAACGCCCAAATGTTTACCTACGATTAGGATTATAAGGCAAGTTATGCATTCGTAAAAAAAATTCTAACAATCAGACATGACATTACGATGATATTATGTTTATGTTTATTTGAGTTACTGCCAAAATTCTGTCTGTCTGTCCATCTGTACGGATGTATATTGAACTACAGCCTAAACGGTTTGGCCTATCGCCTTCAAATTTGGAACATAAGGTTATTTTGACATTCTGCAGAGGACTTTTAGATTTTTTTTTTAGCTCAAATATTGCTCAAAAATGTTGGTAGCCTTAATAATTTTATTTTAAAATATTTTCGATAACTTTTTTTTTTGTATTTTTAATAATTTTCTTAAATTTTTTTTTTCAAAAATCAATATTTTGAAAACAGGTAGATGGATTTTTTTTTTAATTTTGTTATTATATGTAGATTATTTTTTTGCTTAAGTTTGCATTCTTAAATTATTTATTTTTAATTTTTGAAAAAAGTTATAAAAATAAAATCGTTTTATTTAATAACCGCTCCTACGATTTTGGAAAAAATCAACCCATTTTACATATTTTAAAGCCACAAAATGGCGTTTAAATTTTTCTGCTGAAAATTATTTTACATATAGTTTTTTCGTAACAATTAAAGTCAATATTTTTTATTTTCACAGTGGTTATTCGATTAAAAAGTACTTGCTGTAAAAATTAAAGAATTTAAAGCATCCATACCTAAAAAATTGGTGTATTCATTTTTTTGGCAAGTTTAAATGAAATAATTTTTGCGAATAATATCATATATATTTTTTATTATAGATAGGTACCTAACTAAAAATAATAGGTTTCATTTTAACGAAACCTAAGTAGTATACTGGCATTAAGCAAAAGTGCCCATTGTAACAACCAATAAATACAAATCTAGTTAAAGCTGGGTCGACTTCACCTTTACCTTCTTTTCAAATAATTTTTTGAATAAGTGTTAATACAACCAAATAGATTTGAAATGATTTAACACACCTAATATAAAACCCCTTTTATTTTTCAAAAATCTTAAGACCACTGTCGCACATAAGAGCAAGTTTCTGCGACCCAGGCGTGCACTTTATTTCTTAAGAATTTGTTTTTCTAAAATATACAGAGATTTGGGCCAACTGATATTGATATTGGGCATTATGACACTACTTACGTGGTAAACGGCATAAAGTTTTTTTTATGATTTTTATTCAATTTTACTTATAACTAATACAAAAATCTTAAAAAATAAATCTATCAACTTAATTAACTTACTGGCTCTATGCGGGCGCTCTAAATTATTCTATATCTTAATTTTAATTGCCTTTCGGTCTAAAAAAAACTTTAATTTATATTAAAATTAAAAGGGGTTTTTATTTGTCACCCAGAAAAATTGAAACTGGGTTTCTGATCGATTTTTTCTTAACCTATCTTAAACTATTTAAAACTAACTTAAAACAAACTAAAAATAAACTTAAGATAACTTAATATAAACCTATAAATATATAAAATATGAAAATATAATAAAAACATGTCCTTAATACTTATTTTTGATGTTAGCACTGATTTTATTTTAAGCTGGAAAAGTTGAAAAATTAACTTTTTGCTTTTTTTGTCTGTTAATTTGTTTGTTACGATAAAAAATCGTGAATTCAATTGGGTGAGGTAAAAAAAGTTATGAGGGATTGTTCATAATAAATAATAATAAATAAATACATAATAATAAAAATAAAATAAAATAAAAAATACTATCTGAAATCTGACATGGAGATAATTTTAATATTAACATGACCATTAAAAAAAGGGCACGATTGGGACTGAGTCGCACGTACTTGATCTTATATGCTTATGATCTTATATGCTTAATCATATCGGAAGGCAAGATCTTTGATCGAAACAAGTTAAATGTACATACAAAAATAACACGTTGTGAACTTATAAATAGTGTCAAATTAACAACTCTAAAGGTTTTAGTAAAAATGGAGTATGCCATTACACGTATGTATAATAAAAAATTATGAAAATTGAATTGACGGATTTTTTATAAAATCCTGCTTTTTATTTTTAGTTTTTTGATTTTTTTTTTAATGTTGGTATGCAGTTTCTTAGAGTTTATTAATATACATATGATAATAAAATTTTAAATAATTTTTTTATTAGTTTTAAAAATATTGATTTTTCAAAAAAAAAATCAAAAATTAACTTTAATTAAAAAAATGGTTGTTAAAAAATTTGAAATGCAGAATTAATTTGGATACCTAGATCTTCTCAAATATAATATAAATCCAAAGAGCCGTTACCGAGAAAGCCAAAAATTAAAAAAAACCGTTACCGTTTTCTCATCAAATGATAGCCAATACAAACAAAAAATTTCATCAAAATCGTTGAAGCCGTTTTCAAGTAAAATAAGTTTTTTTCTAAACGGTGATATGGCAGGTAGCGTTATTTTTTAGGCCTAACAATAAAACTTCAATTTCCTCCCTGGGGTATCTGAAAAGAATCACACACACCAAATTTGAAGATAATTGCTTAAATAGTTTCGGCTGCAGCTCGTTATACATACTGACAGACAGACAGACAGATGGACCGATATACAGACATTTTTTGCCACTAACTTTCTTACTTTTCTATGATCGTAATGTCATGTTTGATTGTTATCTCAATTTTTGTATATTCACGAATCCTAAACTTGCCCTATAATCGCCAGTAAAAAACATGAAAATCGGGCCTGTTTTTTTTTTACAGCTAAAAAAACAGGTGACTGCGAAAGTGTATATAAGTAAATACCCGAAATTCCACATATTTAACGAATTTTTCCTCCTTCTATGAAACAACTCGAAACGAATAAAGAAATTGCGTTCCTTATTGCTACTATTTTCCGGCATTTCCATTATTTTATATAAGTACTATTTCTTCTTGTTGTTTCTCATCAATAAGTGTAACTAAATTCATATAAAAAGAAAACTATCCAACGCTGCCACTGCCACAATATTAGAAAAAGAAAAGAAATTTGCGGGATTTTGTAAAACGGGATTCTTTGTTTTGGGATTATGTCAAAGAAAAGAATTAACAAAAAAAACTTAAATAATTGTTTTAGAAGTTTTAATTTTTTTTTTTCAGAAAATAAATTTTTGTTTCATAAAGAATAACAAAGATCCAAAAGCTGTTAACCGTTTTTAAGTCATCATTTAAAAATAAATGTATGAATATGCTTTTTTCTAGATTTTTTTTTTTAGATTTTTTTTAAAGATAGATAATATTACGATATAAAGGTAATAGGCAAAAATAAATATTTAAAAATATTAAAAACCATTTACGAACATTTTTTGGCCTATGTTATGTAGATTTGTGCATCTTGATAATCTGGGGAAATCGGACACAAGAGTAAGTTGCTATGGATTTTTCTTATTTATTTATTTTCACGGAGTGTGTTTGCATTTTGCTTCAGATATTAACAAATAAATTGTGTTTTTTTTTATAAAATGAAGAAAAAATGAGAAGACAATAATAATTCAACCTTAAAATCTCTACCAAGCTTATTCAATAAAAGCATTTCGTAAATTATCTTGTTAAAAGCGTAGCAATTCTTTCCTTTTTAATAAATTCGATACTAACAACACCATATAAGAAATTTACGTCCGAAACAAATTAGCAATAAATTCTAACTTTTGCTTCTGCTGTTTACCTTCGTCTGACATGGAATGCTCATAAAACTTAACCACCACATTGTCTGACATTATCCCATATAAAGTCAAATAAAAAACGAAATATTTCTCGGCTCGTCATTATTAAGTGAAATTTATGGCACACCTTGTTTTGAAAGACAGAAAATTATTGACAATCGATATTTAAGTCCACAATCACTTGATTTATCCTTTGGAAAAAAACTCACTCGATCCTCTTTTTCATTAAAATTTATTGTGGCTTTAATTGATTTTCTTAAACAATGTTAAATATTAGCATAACAGTATTAACTAAATTAAAAATAAATGTCCAGATGCGAATGATTCTTGCAACAACACTATCAATGTGATATTAGTCCTTTAAAAATATTTTTGTTTTCTATAAAAAAAACACACACACGTATCCTTTCATGTTAAATAACAAAAAAACAAAACCGTTAGTATCAATTCTTTATGCTCAAATACGAAGGACCAGTTTGTCGAACATAAACAATCCTTTCATGGGCTGCTGGAGGTGGTGCCTTTATCGTCAAGATCCCATCTGAAGACAGTGACGAGGAAACGTCATTCGGATAATACCCTCTTGGCAGAACGAATCTCTTCACGAGGTGACGACCAATAAAGTTATCCCCGTCTCGACGCTTTTCATGTTTCGCTTCCACCGTTATTGTATCTCCAATAGTCTTAACAGTCACTTCGTAGGGCTTAAATTGATGCACATCGATATTGGCCTCAAAACCATCCTTGCCAACCGTTACACGACTCAAATCTGGCATAGACCGCATCCTGGCGATGCGTGACCATGACGGCAGATCCCAATCGACCAGGTCCCAATCCCTCCACATTCGTCTCCGGTAATCCCACGAATCATAATCGGTATTATAAGCTGGAACTACTGCCATATCCTTGGGGCGATTTACGAGTAGGCTTTTGCCAATAAATTTTCACACACGATTGACTTTTTTTTTGCAAGCTTTGCGCGACAACCAAACGTTTCGGAACACAAATAAACTTCAAAAAGGTCGACACATTCTTTTATAGCTCACTTGAACGCAGCAGAATAAAATTTGGCGCGTAAATATCATGACGAACGTTGTTTGTTTGATTGTTTAGATTAACGAACTGAGCCAGAATGAGCACTTCGATCTACAATGGCTGCTGCTGGCTGGTTTGCGGATTTCCTTTGACATAAAAAGGTGTGTTTATGTTGTTTTATTTTCCTTTTGACAATTGGCACCAACATAGACCTTGTCATAGTTTTATGTCGCAATAAAACATAAAAACGAGATTTGCAAAAGAGGTATTGCGATGGGCCGTTTGCTGTTTTGCTTATTTTCAGTTTGAACGGACGTAATTGACCCGCCTACGGAAGTTATGACGACATTTTTGTTTTGTTGTTTAGTCAACCAACACTTGTAAGAGTTTCATTTGAATATTTTGTAAGCAATGCGAGCGAAATGACATTAGAGATGAGTTCATGAATAATTGGAACAAGTCGAGAGGCTTTGGATCCATATATGTACCCGTACAGCAGAGGTGTTGTTTGTTGATAAACAAACGTTGCGGGAAATCTGTTGAGAGCCATTTTGGTTTGCTTTTGATTGTTATTTTTCTACTAATTTTGTGTGGCCATAAAAAGGTTGTTGGGCTTATATGTTCGGATTATAATCATGGGTGGAGAATCGATTAAATGGTATTTGTTGTGGATGTTTTACGAAGTGTTTTGTTCTAGGAGGGAAAAAAATCATTCAGTTTCTATATTATATGGGCACGTCTTTTGTGGTGTAAATAATTATAGACATCAGAATTAATACTAAGGGCTCGCATGGGAAGCGTAAAGATTTTTAGATTTTGCTTTAGAGATTAGATGAGATGTGCACTTTAAGAGATGAAAGAATTCGACTTGATGCAACAAATATAGTAGATGCCATTACACGTGTCAGTTTTTTCTGATAGGATTTCAAGAAAAGATACGTTTTAATATCATGTAGATAGGTTTTATCACATTTTATAAGAAAGGAGCTGCAATCCTTGGTCTGGTGGATTTGTGGTAAGTAATCGAAAGTACAGCAATTAAGAAACAAAACATTATGATTTTATTATTCTATGTAATGAATATCGGGTTAGTTAATCAAGAACGGCTGGACCAATTTTAATGATCACTGATTTGTTGGATTTGTCTCCGCTCGAATAGCAGAATAACTATTAAAATATCGGAAAGATTCATATAAAAAAACAACAACAAAGAATTAGTCTAGAAAGATATCCAAATACATCGAAAATACGCGAAGCTAAATGTAAGTAAAACTAAAGAGAACAAATGACAACAACTGTCTTGTTTCATGTTGTCTGTGATTTGTTTAAAAAACATATCCCACCAGAAATATTTTCATGTAAAATGTTGCCCAGACAAGATTATATAACTCGCACTGTCAAAAAGTTATCAGATCTCATGAAGAGCCAAGATTCTAATTTTGCACGCCCTAACTCTACAAGGCGTAACTTCACAAACTCTAAACCTTAGTCACCTTAGGCCGGAAGTACATTAAGAATTTTGACGATCATCTTATCAGTGAGTCAGTGAGGGTTTTTGAAAATATCGATAAAATTTAAAGTATAATGCTATGCAATTAAAATTTTAGGTATGTGTTTAATAAGTGCGTTATGGGCATACCCTGAAAATTGTTTTTATATGGTATAATCCAAACTAAAGTTTATGAGGGCTAAAAAGAACGGCGAAGAGCTGCTGAAAACTCCATAAATGCTGTAAAGTAATTGGAAACAGGGAACTGCGACGGGAAGCTCGAATTGTGAGCCACTCAAAAGATTCGTGCCTTTATGCAGTATTCCAACACATTCCATTTCACCGAAGGCAATACACTCACTGTATTCGCTAAAATCGAACGAGCCGAGCCCGAACTCACATTCCTTTAAACGAATGAGATTCAGGCAGTGATTCGTTTTCTGCGCAGGCGAATGTGCCTGAATACTGCAATTTTCGAGTGGCTCACAAATTTCGTGATTCAATGCTTTGTGTGTAGTAATGTGTATATTCTGTACTCCATAAAACTAAAAAGGGTGTCATTTTAGCAAATAATGCAAAATCAATTGAAGCTGAGCGTAGATTGGAGTAGAAAATATGTACCTAAAAAAATATAAATAATATATAGGTATATTAATGACTACGCACTTAGTAGGTCTGTGTGCAAAAACTGGAAATCGAAAAAAGTGCTATTTTGTGCAAAGGGAAATTAATTTGAACTTGGATGAAGTTCTAAGAAAATATATTATTATGTTCAAGATTGTGTAGGTACCTACTACCTACCTACGTTGATTTAGTGTTGATGCAATTATTGTAGAATATAAACATCGCAGTTATACTTAATTTAAGAAAGTTTTATTATTGGTTTATCCAAAGCATAGCAAATTTATGAATGAGGATGGCTGTGGACAATGTCTTTAAACATGGAACGCCTACTTCCGCAGATCAAAAATAAAAGAAACCAAAAATTTGAGGCTGAACTCAGGTCAAAAACTATTTACCTACTTTAACCCGTTGTGCGCTTCCTCAATAAAAGAAAGGTCTTTCAGATTGTGACTTTAAAAAAAACTTTTAATTTATGGTGGTCCAGGTAGGTTGATCTGCTTGGAGGGTATTTTAATATTTTGTCATAACGGCAGGTAAGTTATTTATTTAATGCATTGGCTTATGATTTATGTACATCTATTTATAATGGTGAATGAGTATTTAAGGGCGCAATTGCTTTCAATTCCTATTATTTAATAAAACAAAGCAAGCGAACAAGTGGGATCTAATCTGTACGGTGTTGATTAAAAAAAAATATTGAAAATGGAAAACGAAATAGTTAACAAAATTGCGAGTGGTGTTTTTAAAACAACAACAAAAAGGAAAGGAAGCAGCAAGATATGCAGAAGTCTTGGATGAAGAAGGTGTATTTATCAAGGATGTCGTTTACTGCCGTGCTACATGCATTATATTTCGAGTATTGAAATATAACGAAAGGCAAACATCGAATTTAGTACGTCACAAATGCTATAGCAGAAAAAGAACTGATTCCTCATCAATACATCTTGGATCATCAGAAAAAAAACATGTTAGATGCGTGCTCCCAGTAGATCATAGAGGACTACAAACCATTCTCATCAGTTGGTGGCAATGGCTTTCGAAAGCTGGTTAAAACCATACTTAAAAAAGGAGCTACGTATGGCAAAAACATAGATGTCGAAGATCTTCTTCCGGATCCAACAGCAGTTTCTCGGCAAATTCATAAAATTGCACACGAACAAAAAACAAAATTAAGTGGCGAAATAAATCAAATAATGCAAAATGGACATGCTACTATTACATCAGATTTATGCACCGATAATTTTGTTACACGAAGTTTCTTGTGTGCTACTTTTCACTACTTAAAAAATGGCCAGTTTCAAGAACTAGTGCTCGGGATAAAATAAATGGACTTTGAAAAATCAACGGGTGAAAATATTCTTCGTAAGATGCGAAGCATTCTTTCCGAATTTAATGTCCAAAGTATCAACAAAATTATGTTTGTAACAGACAGAGGAGCCAACATAAAGAGTGCTTTAAGAGATCAGAGGCGAATAAACTGCTCTAGCCATTTATTTGCGAACGTGTTGGATTCTGCTTTTGATGCTACGATAGAGCTGCGCGCCACAGTTGAAAATTGTCGGAAACTAGTGAAGTACTTCAAAAAAGCAAACTTACAGCTGCCAACAACACTAAAAGCCCATTGCATTACCCGCTGGAACTCTCATCTCAGTTTATTTCAATCAATTTTTAACAATTGGCCGAAAATTAATGAAGTACTATTTGGAAATTGTGAACTCCATAGGATATCAATTATAAATAAAAGTGTTCTCAATGTCCTAGTTGAACTGAGCCAAAAATTTGAAAAATTTCCTTGAAGTTACAAGGTACAAAATACATTTCAATCAGCTTTGTGTACCCCTCTATTAATCGCCTTCGAAAAATCTGCGAACCATCAGAAGAAGACACCCTAGCCATTGCGAGTTTGAAACATTCTATTTAAAATAGATGAAAAATGGACCCCAAATTTATGTGTATAACACAAGGCTGCAGTTTTCTTTAAGCCACCAACAAATGCTGTACAAAATGACCACGTTATTTCTGAAATGAAAAATGTTTGTGTTGAAGAAATTAATAGATGTGAAACATCAGAACAAAACATCTCAACAAAACATCTCGAACTCAACGCCTCAAAATGAAGTCCCCATAGCCTCCACATCTAGAGAGTTGGATTTATTTTTGCCGGAATTATTGGATGTCTCAAATGTACCACACCGCCTACAAGACTCTATAGAGGAAGAAGTAGAAAATTATTTCCGAACAAAAACTCATATCTGTGCTGACTTTGATGCTATAAAATGGTGGGAAAACCACACAGTAGAATACCCAAATTTGTCAAAACTTGCAAAGAAAATTCTATCCATTCCTGCAAGTAGTGCTGCTTCTGCTAAGAAATTCTTTAGCAAGCAATTTAATATCAGAAAAACGAAATCGATTAGCTCCAAACACGATTGAAAACATAATTTTTGTTAAATTCTATAAGTAAAGAAATCAAAAAAGAGCTATTTATGTAATACTGTTCAAGTTTATCCTTAGATGTTTTTAAATTATTGCTAATAAAATAAGTCGTAAAACCATTGTCAATAATCCTTGCTTTGTTATTTTTGTTCGGCTCTGAACATTCACGAGTGCAAATGAATGTATTCATGCAGTTCTCTGATTGGAAACTCCATCTAGATTGCACCAAGAAAGAGATACCTTATTTTACGGTGTTAGATACCTGAATTATTTCAAAAATATTCAAATTTATTACTAAGATATGATCACCCAACAGGACAGGATTTATCCCCACGATTATATGTGGTCCACCACAGATGGCTACTTAACCATTCGTCGATCTGAAAAGATTTGGTCGCGCATCTGGTCCGACATGAATATTGAGCAGACCCTCATGCGGACTACGTAGAGTTATGTAGGACTCACTTGCGGACGCGATGTAAGGAATTCTTTGCTTACTAGGCGGACATTGGCCATGATGTGTTTCCAAAGCATTGTTTAACAAATAGGATTGTTCGCTGATTTTAGCTTACAGACATCTGAACATCATGTGGACATGAAACCAATCCAAGCAGAGAGAGAGAGATAACATGGACATTGGAAATTGCGCGCTCAGTTAATTGAACACCACCATTCCTTCACATCAAGGCAATAGTTTCTCACACAGAAAGTGAACTGCAGCTTAGAACGCGAGATAGACATATCATGCATGAATAAAGTGTTGGGAGAATTTTGAAGAATTGAAACCGAAACGGAAAGATAATATTGTGACTGTTAAGCCGCACGAAGTTTGCCGGGTCAGCTTGTTTGAGATAAAATCAGGTCAATGTGTAGCAGTATTGCAATTGCGTATTAAGACAGCATTTTTTTCATAAATTAAATTGTAGATAAGAAACTGAATATAAGCATCTACATGGATGTCTTAGCCTAACTCTGTCAATAAACTCCAAACTCTCATCTACCACCCCGTTGTGAGCTCTGGGTACCTTTAACCTCAACTATAAATACTATTCCAATCCTTTGGAAGGTTGTTGTAGGACACAAACAAGAGACAAGGAAGGAGATTATACATTTTAAACCTTCTCCTTGCATCCATGTGGCAGTTGAAATTCTTGAGATGAAAAAACCATCAGAGGCGGCTGAAAAGTCACATAACATATCGATCAAGAGCTAGCGATTCAAAAAGCACAACAAATCTAGTATTGAAAACAAATCTCCAGAATTATCGTTAGCACTATCGAATTCATAACTTAACGCTGACTTTGAAATTATTGTTTCACCGAGAAATTTAAATTTTCTGGGAATTTTGGAATTGCTAGGCAGCTGCTAACTCTGTCCACCGGCTTTTTAGATTTCGGTCAGAATTTATATACGTTTTTCCATGAGAGACGGCCCTTTTCATTGTTTGGTCAACGTTTTAACATCTCAAAACAGCTTGAACAAATTAAACAAAAATTTAAAGTCATTTGAATCAAGCTGTGCCTCTCAAGAACTAAGTTAATGTGCAAAAAATAATTTTTGTGCTAATAAACAATAGAGCCCTATACTATACATACTCTTGAACTACAAAAAGTTCGTTCAGAACTAGTTGATTGGGCTTGACTTTGAAATCTCAACAAGAAAAAGGGCGTTTCACTATAAGAATCAGTGTTAAGGAGAGACTTTTTTCCTCCAAGAAAGTTGCACCATATCGTGCCACAAATCAAGCTACAAATTGTCCTTTGTGTGGTAAATTTGTAACAATTAAGTACAACTTACTTGACTACTAGACTCTCAATAAAAGCAATGTTAAACATTGCCTGCAAAATACAAGCATTCTTTTAGAAATCATGAGATAAAAATGTTGGGTTTGTTCTTTGATTTGATAAAATGGAATACCAGCTAATGTTATTATAACGCCGAAAATAAGATTCATTGGTTCGGACTCAACTTGACATGAGTACGAGGTTGTCAGATGGACCATATGTGGTCTTGGAACATCGGGTTTGGACTTGCGAATCCAAAGAAGCACAGCTATGCTTACAGCTTTAAATACACAAAGAATGAAATATATTTAATTATGCTATAAGAAGCATCACCAAGGACATGCAACACGAAAAAATCAGAGACTGAATGGGTGTGTGCTGTCTGCTATGAAACAATGAGAAAAACTTCGAGAGAAGGACCTTTTAAACACGTGTAGCACATAGTCTCAAAGAAAAAAACTCAATTAACTCCTTCAAACGTATAATCAATGCCACAAATATTAAAATCATAAAAGCTCATAGTTCAAATACCCCATGTCCTATAAAGGTTCGAAAGAACGGCAAGTAGGCCAGGTTGACAAGGACATAAATGCCAGTGAAAAATGGCACTGTAACTTTTTTTTCTATATTTCAAATAATTCCAACAGCCAAATGCAAATAATGCCCATCCCATAAGTTATCAAAATTTTCCAATCCACTCAAATTCTCAAATTCAATGCATGTTGAGCTATCTCTGCTGATAGTATCATTGGAAGATTTTTTTCAAAAAGTAGCGAGCCAAATGGTCAGTTTGGAATTTGAAAGTTTAGTTCTAAAGAATTGATTTGGGAACCTACTTGATATTTCAAAAACAAAACTTAAGAAATTCAACTGCAGGTTGAGAATTTTGATCCATTTAATGCGTTTGGAAAAGAGAAAAATATTTTTCTATACCGTTTTAGGTAATGATATGGTTGATGCTATGCAGAAAACTTATCATAACATATTTTCGAGATTGATTATAAAAGTGTTTTTCATTATATTTAATTTACCGTACAAAAAAGATATAAAATCTTTCATATTAAAATGCTATTAATTACTTGCTCGAATACCTCACTTGTCACATGAACGCGACAAACATTTTCGAAGAACAAAAAACAATTTTTCAAAAAGAAAACAATAATTTATGTTTTTATCCAAAAATAATCTTTGATGAAAAGTTACTTCAAGAATCAAAACCAAAACTAAAAAAAAAAAAAAAACTCAACCAATTAAACTCTTAAAATAGAAAAAAAAACAATTTTAATTTAAATTCAACTAAATCATTAAATTCATTTGAGAAGAACATTGGTGGCAAAAGCGAAAACCATTCAAAGCATAGGCCTTCTACCTTTTGTTGGATTCTATTTTTGAAAAAAAAACTCCACTGAATGAATTTTAAATCTATCCCAATGGATCTATAGAAACTATCTATTTGACTTGTAATTCAATAAAATTTAATTAACCTTCTCGTACTGAATTACAAACTTTTCATTCTAATTCAAAAGAGACATTTTAGTATTTTGAAGTTCATAGTTGAAAAAGTCCAAAATCAAGGTGTGTTTTGTCTATAAATTATAGAACTATTTTGCTGCATTTTTCTGTATTTGATTATTTAAATTATTCAAACAATATTATTTTGTTGAGTAATATTCTACATTTACATTTGCGAACAGGATCGCATTTGTGCATGAAGAGGCCTTAGGGTAAGATGATGTTTTGGGATTTTTCACAATTAACTAAAGTCTTCACGCTTAAAAATTATTTTTTATTTGCTTATAATTCCCTACTCAATTGATTTGTATTGACTTTTCGTTGAAAGCATTACAGCTTTTCAATAAATAACTTCGGAAGGCCTTAAAACGGCCATTTAGAAGCTTTATTTAGAAGCCTCGTATTTTAAAGGGCTTATAGCAACCAATCTTTAACTGTCAAATGTGAAATTTTTGGTTTCCAAAAATGTGCCCTAAACAAGCTCTATATATAAGCTACTAGCTGACCGGGCAAACGTCATTGTGCCATAAAAATTATTTCTAATTTTGGTTATTAAATAAAAAATAACGAATGTAGGTATGTTTTAGAATGTTTTAACGATTCTTTAAATTTATCTAATGTGCTCGGTAAAATAGAGGGATAAAATAGAATGAAATGAAACGATAAAAAATTCGCAGCTTTATATGTATTTTGGTTTGAACAACTTCAGAAATATCTGTGCATTCAAACATTTAATGGTGTATCTCGTCGTGTTTTTTACTTTTTTAAACACACATTTTCATTATATTGTTGGACTTATTTGTCTGTGTTTTTTTTTTTGGCTCTAATCTTTCGTATATTTGCTGCTTTATTCGTTCGATAGCCGCTTTGATTAGGCCAAATTTATGAACCTACTGATTAAAAACTGTATGATTAAAATGTGTGTATTGACCAATTTTTTAGATATGATTAAGTGGAATTTCGAATCTTCCTTCGGCTTTTTTTGGTCACATTAAATTTATCAAAGAAACAAAAACAGTAACTTTGGCATGTCCCGACGTTTCGGCAAGGGTTGTTGCCTTCTTCAGGGGAACTTTATTACACATAAAAATACAAGATATAGTTATATGCACAATAAATAACAATAGTAAGAAACTTACATTTCAAAACAAAATTTTTTTTTTTTTTTTTTTTTTTTTAATAATATAACATTAATATAGTTTTAATAAAGTTTTTGAATTAAAAAAAAATGAAAAAAACACTTCTACTTAAGAAGTTTAGTCTTCGAGAGGCGAAAGAGAAAAAGAGATATTTTGTTTTTATGTAGAAACAAGAGAACAGTATACTGATGATATACTCTGTGTATCTTGCTTTCGGTTCATGTTGTTTTTGTTTTTTTAATATATGAAGAGTCTATGATAGATACACGAAAAGTTGATGACATCTTACTGTTGCTTAACAAATTTCATCCACGGTCGAAAAAGAACACAACTGTACAATAGCGTTTTTGGATGTCAAAATTCTACGAGAAAATAATCATCTCTCATTTGATTGGTTTCAAAAAGAAACATCTTCAGGAAGACTCATTAACTTCGGTTCAAACCATGCCAAGCATATTATAATGAATACGGCCTCTAACCTTGTGAACAAAGTTTTCACGTTGAGTGATGAAAAGTTTCACTGTGCGAATGAGAAAAGAATCACAAGAATATTGAGTGACAACGGCTACCCTACTGCGGTCATTCGCAGTTTGATTTTAAAACACAAATACAAAACACCGACACAGGGGAATGTCTTAAACACAAATGGGTTTTTTAACAGCGTCGTTTATGTTCCAAGTCTGACTGACAACTTTAAGAAAATTGTCGCCAAATACGTTCAAGATGTTCGGTTGGCCTTCAAATCGAGACTATCCATATATTAAAAAACAAAAACAACATGAACAGAAAGCAAGATACACAGAGTATATCATCAGTATACTGTTCTCTTGTTTCTACATAAAAACAAAATATCTCTTTTTCTCTTTCGCCTCCAATCGAAGACTAAACTTCTTAAGTAGAAGTGTTTTTTTAATTTTTTTTTTAATTCAAAAACTTTAAATTATATTAATGTTATATTATAAAAAAAAAAAAAAAAAAAAATTATTTTGTTTTGAAATGTAAGTTTCTTACTATTGTTATTTATTGTGCATTTAACTTTGGGCTTTGGAGGAGAAGGTTCAACCAAGAACTAAACGAGCTGTACAGCGACATTGACCTGGTCAAAAAATACGCATATCACGTTTAAGATGGCTAGGTCATGTAGAGCGAATGGACAACAAATGCTCCGGCTCGCAGGATCTTCGATTCCATCCCAGAGGGTAGACACAGTCAAGGAAGACCTCGCCTTAGATGGCAGGCTCAAGTGGAGGACGACCTCAACCAACTTGGAGTGCAAAACTGGAGGCAGCTAGCCAAAGACCGAGCTGGCTGGATAGGCATGTTGGTTGAGGCCCAGGTTCGTCCCGAACTGTAGTGCCCCCTAAGTAAGTAAGTAAGCGTTATGATACAAAACAAATTCAAAATGAAATATCAAATCGACGCGACAAAATTTGTTAATAACATTATAAATCATTTCGTTCTGTTTAAAAACGAGCTACAGTAAAATTATTTTTATATTGTTCATACAAAAAATACTAAAATCACGATTAAAATATGGAGGCCAAATTTAAATAAATTACAAAACCAAAATATCGTCAAAAATTATAAAAAAATGTCTGCATATAGACACCATAATCACTTAATGGTTAGAAATATACTCTACGACCTATTCTTATATCAACCAAATAAACACACAAAATTTCATTAAAAAATCGGTCAAGCCGTTTCGGACTTGAGATTTGTATATATACGAAGAAAGGGCTAACAAAAATCAAAATATATATAAAAAAAGAAAATTTTGGGTAACATTGTTAAGAAAACATTAAAACGTTTGTTCAATATTATTATGAATGTTTTTTAAAAGAAAAAAAAACTGAATACCTTGAGTTTGCCCCTACATAAATGAATATATATAAATAAACAAAATCGAATATTAACCTAAAGTTAAGATGCATGATATATAAAATCGATCCAAATTAAACACAAGACCGCAAGAAGCGCCTTCCCTAACTTAAAGCTATTCCACCACAGTGTGCATGTGGCAGCAAAACTAAGCAGATGGAGTTCACATTTCACATTCCCGTAGTCATTATTCAATTACAGTGTTTTTACATGCGCTGTAAACTAATACACTGCCAATGTAAGAGCTAAGATCAAATCGGGAACATCGCAATTAATCCGTCACTCAACCATAAATGTTCATTCTCAATCGAACATTCTTTTTTCCTAAAATGGGGGTGCACAGTGACTCCGTCGTAACCCCACCCACAGTGTTGCTACTTTTTTTATAATTTACGAGTTAATAAACGACTATTGCGCTCAAGATAGAAGTACACACGGCAAGGGTACAAGTTATTATAAAACTTTTATTGCTGATGGGAAACAATTTTATTTTATACAATGTGTATGTGTTCAGTAGAAGATACAATTTTAATAAACAATGCAATTTGGTTTAATTTCAATGTCAATGTCAGTCTTTACAGTAAAACCCAGAAAAGAGAATACTCACTTAGTTCAAAACTTGAAAAAGGTCGAAAGGGTTTTCTAAAAGTGAAAGCGATTTTCGTGTATATTAGAATGGAAAAACCACGGCAATTTTGGCAAACAATTAGCCAGCATTTGTACGTTAAAGGAATGAAGGATAGGGTAATATCACTGCGTTCTGGAAAGCCGACAGTCGAGTTCTCGCCGTCCACAAAAACTCGGTTTTCCCAGACTTTGGCCTTCCGAATTTTTTGTTGGGACCTTTTTTTGCTGACTGTGTATCAGAGCGTTTGAAAGAGGAACCAAATTTTGGCAGAAAAAATCATCTTTAGAGACAAGGCGCCTTTTAAGAGCAATGGCTGTGAAACACTATTTCTGGTTATATCGGATTATGGAATAGGCTCAACCTAACCTAAAGGATTGCTGGTGCTAAGTAAATAAGAACAGTAAGAAAGAACTTTGGTGATTCTTAATTCCAGACGGTAATCTTGGAAGATAAAGATGAAGGAGCTACGTTTGGCAAAAAACAATGGAAATGAAAAATATTTCAAATTAGATGGTTCTTAACATTATATTAAATATAACCAGTTGATTATGAACATAAGCAATATTTTTAGTTGCAACGCTCAAATAATACATGTTTATTTGCATGTTGCAAAACCTAGAATATCCTATTGGAAACTTATTCAATTATATAAATCTTAAGTAACCTTATTTATCTGCTTTTAGCCTTTACTCATAAAAGCTAAGACTAAGTAGGTAACAAATAAATAATTTCTTAACGCCTTATTCAGTAACACTATATCCGTGTTGTACTGTTTATATTTACTGAATAATGATGCAGAATTATTTTAATATTTATTTTGTTGCTATTCTTGCAAAGGCAAGGAATTAATTTGCCAGAAATAAAAATTAATGATTAGAGTAGAGTAAAAACTGACTGGTATTCCTTCGAATAAAAATACTAATGACAAGTTTAATGGTGGTTTAGTTTAAAAAGATAACTGAAAACTTTTAAAAGCGCCTATGATTTTGAAAAAAAAAACAAAATTCACTTTTTTTAACATTTTCTTAAAAGAAAAAATATGACGTTTCAATTTTTCCGCTGAAAACTATTTTTGTATTTAACTCTAACAATCAAAACTTAAAACTTAAATATAAATCAAATAAAATCTTTGAAATGCGCCTAATATAGGGTTTTCCAATAAGAGGTTTTATTTCGAATAGCCCGCTATTTGGGCAGCTGTCACTTTTGAAGCTGTCATCTTTTGACATTGACAACTAAGCCATTTATAAAAATAAAAATGAAACAATAAACGCTTCAACAACGCATTGAAATTGGTAAAATTCATTACAAAAATGCTAAGCACTTCTCTGTCGTTGAGCTTTTGGGACAAGTTAGTGATATGAAGAATCGAAACCGTGTACGTCGCTGAAGAACAACTGAGAATATTGCTGATGTAGCCCGTAGTGTTGAGGAAAACCCAGGGGTGGAATCGGCTGAAGTGATAAGTGATTGTCACAATCAAAAAATTCAGGGAATCGGCTAAGGTGATATGTAAAAGTCACATTTCTGATAGTCACATGTGATCATATTAAATTTTCAGCCTGCGTAAAGTGATTATTACCAAAATTACAAAGTCTGGCATCACCTAACGCAGACTGAATTTTTTGATTGTGACAATCACTTATCATAATCACCTTAACCGATTCCATCGGTTTGTCGATTCCTCGTCGATCTTTGGAACTAGGCATTCCACAAACAATATTACACCGTATTTTGCATAAAGCGTGTTTTAAGGCTCTTAGAGTTCAGTTACCACAAGAACTCAAGCCGATCTTGCTAGTGACCGTCGTATCTTCGCTGATTGGGAACTCGAAATGCATCAAAATGATCCGGATTTTCATCGAAAAATCATCTTCAGTGATGAGGTCCATTTTCACCTTAGAGGCTACGTTAATAAGCAGAATTGTCGCATTTGGGGCTCGGAAAATCCAAGAATGTTGAAACGGCTCTTCATCCTCATCATGTTACTATTTTGTGCAGTTTTTGGGCTGGCGCGGCGGTTAGATTGGACCTTACTTATTTGAAAATGAGGCTGGTGCAACTGTTACGGGGAATGAATTGCGCTACCGAGCTATGATTAATGATTAATGATTTCTTATGGCCGGAATTGGAAGATAATGATGTGGATGACGTTTATTTTCACACAAGCAACGAAACAATCGCACTTTTGCAAAAAAAAAGTTTGACCGTGTTATTACTCGAAGAGATGATCACAATTGGCCATCGAGATCTTGTGATTTACCACCTTTAGACTTTTATCCTTGGGCCACGTGAAATATAAGGTCTTTGTCTATACTCCACAATCGATTTATGACCTGGAAGATGGAATTCGTGAAGATCGAAGCCGCAAATATGCGAATTGGTCATGGAAAATTTCATGAAAAGAATATAATGCTGCAACCGTAGCCTTGGCGGCCATTTGGTATTTGATAACCCATAAAACAATTTTTTTTATATAACTTACTTAAAACTACAAACTAACTTATAGGCAAAAGCTCATTTATAAGAGGATTATCAGAAAATGAACATCTATAAAAAAACTTGATTGCTAGGGAGTTTAATTTATCTAATCAACGTTTGACGTGTTATGTAAGTAAAAGGTGGAGAAATGCCACGGTAAGTCAAGAATCATTTTCAGAATTTTATTTTGCATAGTTTGTATTTAGGTACCTACTAAAATGCAAATTATAGATTCGTGCAAAAGAAAAAAAAATAACATCAAACATGACATTACGATAATAGAGAAGTTGAAAACAGTGGGTCCGGAAATTTCGTCCGTCTGTCTGTCTGTCTGGTCGCGCCTCTACAGCCTAAACGGAGGGGCCGATTTGCTTCAAACTTGGTATTTAGTATTTATTAGGTAGTATCTCGGGGGGGGGGGGGGGTGGCATTTTTGCCCTAGGTCGAAAAATAACGGTACCTGTCATACAATTTTTACCAAAAAGTTTGATTTTCTCAAAAACGGTTCTAACGATTTTGATAAAACTTTCAGGGTGCTATTTTTGTACAAGAATACATATTTCAGTTAGATCTAATTTTTTTGAAATATGTTCTATAACGGTACCACTCATATAACCGGTTTTTTCAAATGCGGTTTTATCGTAAACTATTATCCCGCTTTCAATAAAATTTTGCACACAGGAAGTCATTTATAATTCAATTAATATAGCATTTAAAAAATTTCAAAAACTTTTTATTTCGATTTTTTTTAATATTCTAAAAAAAATTGGTTTTCGAAATATTCTGAAAATGGGTGGATTGAATTTTTTTAAATAATTTTCCCAGATGAAAAAAAATTAAAATATTTTTTCGAACATTTTTAAAAAAACGGCTTTTTAAAAAAACTGGTCGAACGATTTTCAATTTTTTTTTCTGGATAGAAATTTATGCAATAGTTTTTCCGAGAAAACTTCAAAGCTAATTAAAAAAATGAAACAATTTTCTAAAAACAAATTATTTTTTTATTTTAATAGACGTGTGGTTTTCAATCTGGCAATACTTCTTTCGGAGTTGGTCTTTTTGACAGCTGTCACTTGATTTATGCTCAGTTTGCTTTGCCATTTCATAATGAATAGACTTACTCTCGAACAAGTTTGCAAATTTTGAACATTTATGACCAAAATAATGGTTCGTTTCGGTGGAGCAGAGCGTCGAAGAAGACCCGAATGAGTCCATCCACCATCGCGCGCAACAATTGGAGGTGTGCCCATCCACTTAATGGAAGATTTTGCGGAAGGATTTTTGTTTGCAGGCTTACAAAATCCAACTCGTGCAAAAATTGAAGCCGAAAGACAAGCAAGCGCGTCACACGTTCGGTGAATGGGCCCCGAAACGAGATGGCCACCGATCCCGATTTTCACAAAATTGGGCCTCGGCTGGAATTTATTCGAACCAGCCGCGGCGGCCACTTCCCCGAAATCATCTTTAAAACATAATGGCAAACCCTTATCTTTATAATCAAGCTAAATTCTTGGCCATAACATTAAACTATATGCGTTTTATTTCTTTTTGAATACCACACGTCTAAAAAAACACCCTTTATATACATACATATGCAGCCACTAAGCAATTATCTAACATAAGAACAAGTACGTGCGATTCAGTCGTGCAATTTATTTACTTGCGATTTAGGTACTAGAATTCAAGTTTTGAAATTGAAATTGAAATTATTTTATTGTAGCTAAGATTATTTACATTTTTTTCTTCCTTAAAGCTATATTGCACAATTTACAGAGATATGGTATAACTCTACCTTACTACTGAAAAATAATAACATTTTTAATTTAATTATTATATAGAAATTGAAAGTTGAAGAAAGCTACAAGAAAAAACCTTCTTTAAATTGTCATATCAAACTATCCGAGAAAGGAGAGAATGGGAAGCTAGCAAAACCGAAAAGTACCTATCCCAAATATGTTTTTTTTATATTTATATTTCAATATTTGGAAAATATATACAAATTTATACAAATACATATAGAAAATTAAAAATTAAAAAATTAATTAACAAATTAGTTAAAATATCAATTGGGTACATAAATAAATAGTGAACAATTTAATAATTTGGTTAATAAAACATAAAGTAAGACATATGAATAAATAAATATGTATATTACAAAATATATAGAAACATTTAAAATCAAATACAGTTACATATAAATATATTGCAAAAAATAAATTAATTAATTAATAAATAAATGGATAAATAAATATATAAATGAATAAATTAATAAGTAAATGAATAAATAAATAAATAAATTAATTAATAAACAAAAAAAAAATAACTTAATAAATAAATGAATAATTATAAATAAATAAATAATTTAATAAAAAAACAAACTAATAAATAAAATAAATAAATAAATAAATAAATATAAATATAAAACATTTAACCATTTTTTTTTTTTTTTTTACAGCCAGATTTGAGATCAAGTATTTTTCGGATAAACTACAGGAGAGATTATAACGATCAAACAAAAATTGTATTCTAATCGCAGCTTTTTCGACGTTGGCCAACTCGTGGAGATCTTCGATAGAATAATGCCATGGCAGATTAAGCATCATCTTTAGTATTTTATTTTGAGTTCTTTGTAATCGAAGTATATGACTATTAGCACATTTACCCCAAACAGGCGAGCCATATAGCATTATACTTTGGAAGATGACTTTAAAAATGATAATGCTATAAAAAATATAGCATTTTTATAGCCAAGTCAACCTTATTTATTATTTCCTGAACATGAATTCCAAAAGTTAAAGTTTTGTCCAAATGTACTCCTAAGTACTTAGTCCTAGATTTCCATTCTGTTGGTATACCATCAATTTGAAGCATTCTACTAGGTAAAAAGCAAGCTTTCCTTTTTCTTGTAAAAAAGATAGCTTGAGTTTTTCCAGCATTAATTTTAATTTTCCAATCGTTAAAATACATTTGCACTGTATTCAATGCAGATTGCAAGTTGGTTTCAATGCTTAAACAAACCGAATCTGATGAATACAAACAGGTATCATCTGCAAAAATTGCGGATTTACAGCCTGTTAATCGCGGAAGATCATACGTGTATAGGATATATAAAAACGGACCAAGAACAGATCCTTGGGGTACACCCGCTACTATATCATATAAGTCGGAAAATGAATTATTGACACAAACTTTAAAGGACCTGTCAGATAAAAACGAATAAATAACTTTAATTACGAAGAGTGGAAAATCAAGGACTAGAAGTTTATGTATGAGCCCTTTATGCCATACCGTGTCAAATGCTTTCTCGACATCTAATAAAACCATTCCAGTGCTTTTTCCTAACACAAGATTACTCTTAATATCATTGGTTATGCGGTGAACTTGGTGAACAGTGCTATGATTACTCCTAGAACCAAATTGTTCCACCGGAAGAACATTATGCGTATTCAATTGGATCAGAATTTTATTTTTGATCAATTTTTCAAGGCATTTGCTTAGAGAACTAAGTCAACTTATGGGTCTATAACTGCTAGGGGTTGAAGGACATTTTCCGGGCTTTTGAATTGGAATAATTTTCGCAGTTTTCCATTGTTTTGGGAAATAACCCTTTTTAAAACAAGCGGTAAAAAGGCTATGAAGGAATTTAACGCCTGTTAAAGGAAGATTTTTTAGGAATACATTTTTCACACCATCAAATCCTGGGCTCTTGGAATTCCTAAGACTGTCTAGAATAGTTCTTACTTCTTGTATTGAAATTATATCATCACTAACCTGAATTTGTTCAGCATTTAGTAATGATAGTGATTGTTCTACAGCAGATTCAACAGGGCCACTGCTAGTTATGTTGTTAGCTGCAGTATGATTAGCATAAAATTCATTTGTTATGGCATTTGCCTTTTCTGAGTTTGTTAGAAGTACAGAATTACCTGTTTTAATCGCAGGTATCTGACTGTTCTTTTTTTTTATTACTTTGATCAGATTCTAAAAAGGCTTACTCGCTTTATCCAAAGTTTGAAGCTTTGAATTCCAAGATTTGTTTTTGAAATCATCAGTGTATGATTTAATCATATTATTTAAAATTTTAGTTTGCGCGAGATAATAATAATTTCTAGTTCTCATCCATAATAATCTATACCTATTTCTTATTTTTATTAGTTGGACAATGTAAGTAGGGAGTGAATTTGAATTTCCCAAATGAACCATTTTTTTTTGGCACAGACTGTGCTACACTATCAAACGCAACTGTTGTAAAACTACCGACAGCTTCATCAATTTGTTCACAAGAGACTTGATTGGGATCTAATAAGGCTACATTTTGATTTACTAATTTGGTCCGCATCAACCTTTTAAATTTGTTCCAATTAGCATTTTTATAGTCATATACCAAATTGTTATTAAGTGCTGGTGCATAATTAACACTGCACTTCACTGGAAGGTGGTTCGAACTTAAATCATTAATTGTAACAGGCTGACTAAAAAGTTCTGGTCTATTAGTTAAGAAAAGATCAATGGTTGAAGGATTTGTTAAATTGTTAGGAGGTATACATGTGGGATCAGGGGGATACAAAATATTGAACGGATGTCTTAAATGAATATCAAACAAAATATTACCCCATGCATTGGCTCTTATACATCCCCAATTCCTGTGTCTACAGTTAAGATCTCCTCCGACCAAAAAAGTTTCATTAAATGAGACGCAAATCGCTTTTTAAATCGTTTCTTTTTCTTTCTGAGGTATTACCTCCTGGAAAGTAAACAGAAAATATTTTAATTGAATGCCCATTAACGAATGGTATTTCAACACCAATATTTTCTATAATCTTTGTATCAACAATCGGTAGTACTTTGTGTTTAATTGTTCTCTTAATAAGCCTCCCTAATCTTATAGAACTTATATCTAGATACTCTAAATAAAACACATCAGTAAATTGTTCATACTTCTTCTTAATAAGTTTAATATTTTGACATTTAAGTCCTATGGAAACAAGTTCGTTTTTAAGTTCAGTTGTACTAAGTTCATGCAAACCATACAACATGACTTTGGATGACCTTTCTGATGGCAGATCATGGGTGTAAAATTGCCAATTTTTTGATCTCAATTCTGCAAACACTTTTTCATAGGTGTCGATATTTTCACAATTAAGTACCGATAGACATTTTTTTTATATTATAACAATCTAGCTTTAATTCAGCTAGTAAAATATGAACATTTTCACAAGTTTTTTGTAGAATGCATACCGAAGGAATTTTAGATTTTTTGTTTGAGATTGGTGGTGAAATTATTTCATCATCTATTTCAATGTCTTTTTCCGAATCCGGATGAGTTTGAAGGGGTATCCAATATATTGGACTTTTTTTATTGGAAGAAGACATGGTGTCTTCACCATTAGGGGATCGAGATCTTTTACTTATTTTGATTTTTTTTTTTTATATATACTTTCTATACCGCAGAGAAGGTTAAACGTCGTATGCGTTTAACGTGCCGATAGGTACTGAGAATTCAAGTTATGAATTCGTGAAAAAAATCTAACAATCAAACATGACATTACAATAATAGAGAAGTTTAAAAAAGTGTATCTCGGGGGGTGTTTTTCATTTTTGCTCTAGGTCGAAAAGTTACGATATCTGCCATACAATTTTGAACAAAAAGTTAGGTTTCTCGAAAACGGCTCTAACGATTTTGATAAAACTTTCAGGGTGCTAATTTTTTACAATAAAACATCTTTCAGTTAGAATAAATTTTTCGAAATTTTCAAATGCGGTTTTATCGTTAACTATTATCCCGATTTCAATAAAATTTTGCACACAGGAAGTCATTTACAATTCAATTAATATCGCATTTCAAAATTTTCAAAAACTTTTTTTTTTATTTAAAAAAAAAAAAAATTAAAAAAAAAATTTGTTTTCGAAATATTTTGAAAATGGGTGGATTGAATTTTTTTAAATAATTTTCCCAGATGAAAACTACAGATTTTCTTATGACATACTAGAAAAAAATTTAAAATATTTTTTCGAACATTTTGAAAAAAACGACTTTAAAAAAACTGGTCGAACGATTTTCAATTTTTTTTTATTTTAATAGACGTGTGGTTTTCAATCTGGCAATACTTTTTTCGGAGTTGGTCTTTTTGACAGCTGTCTCTTAAATTTGGCTCAGTTTGGTTTGCGTTTTCATAATGAATAGACTTACTCCTGAACAAAGTTTGCAAATTGTGCAAATTTATTACCAAAATAATGGTTCGTTTCGGTGGAGCAGAGTAACGAAGAAGACCCAAATGAGTCCATCCGCCATCGCGCGTGGAAGGATCTTTGTTTGCAGGCTTACAAAATCCAACTCGTTCAAGAATGAATTGAAGCCGAACGCCCATCATGCGCGTCACACGATTTTCAATTTTTTTTTCTCGATAGACATTTAGTTTTCAAATTTTATTGCATACTTAGTTTTTCCGAGAAAACTTTAAAGCTAATTAAAAAAATGAAACAATTTTCTAAAAACAAATTATTTTTTTATTTTAATAGACGTGTGGTTTTCAATCTGGCAATACTTTTTTCGGAGTTGGTCTTTTTGACAGCTGTCTCTTAATTTATGCACAGTTTGGTTTGCGTTTTCATAATGAATAGACTTACTCCTGAACAAAGTTTGCAAATTGTGCAAATTTATTACCAAAATAATGGTTCGTTTCGGTGGAGCAGAGTATCGAAGAAGACCCAAATGAGTCCATCCGCCATCGCGCGTGGAAGGATCTTGGTTTGCAGGCTTACAAAATCCAACTCGTTCAAGAATTGAAGCCGAACGCCCATCAAGCGCGTCACATGTTCGGCCAGGGCGGCCACTTCTCCGAAATCATTTTTAGAACATAATGCAAACCCTTTTTTCTATAATAAAGCTAGATTCTTGGCCATAACATTAAACTATATGCGTTTGATTTCTTCTTGAAAACCACACGTCTAAAAAAAAACACCCTTTATATAAATACATATGCAGCCACTAAGCAATTATATAACATAAGAACAAATTCGTGCGACCCAGTAGTGCATTTTTTTAAAATTTAATAGACGATGTGAATTTATTTAATATGACTAGGCGCGCATTTATACTAAACTGAGGCACCAAACTAGGGCCTGAAATATTACTTTAAACTATGTGGTTGTTATATATGAGGGTGTTATCTAAGGTGATGCCAAGATATTTAACATTTTCTGCCCAAGGGATACAGTCGTTTAAATGAAATGGATTATTAGGTAGAAATCTAGGATGTCTTCTACTAGTAAAAAACATAGTTTGAGTTTTTGATTCGTTTATTTTTATTTTCCATCTATGAAAATAGGAACTAAGGGTTCGTAGGCCTTGTTGAAGATTCGAACAAATATCAAGAGGAAGTTCATTCGAGCTTTAGATTGCGGTATCATCAGCGATCCTTGATCCTTGGGGGACCCCTGCCGTAATCAGTTGTTCATTAGATGTAAAAGAATTTACGTGGACCTTAAAATAGCGATCACTGAAAAAGTTTCGAATTAATGCCGTTAAGGCCATAGGAAAATTAAAGATTATCATTTTGTGAATTAAAATATCATGCCAGACAGAATCAAAAGCAGATTCGATGTCAAGTAACACAAGTCCAGTAGATTTTTTTGCAATAAAGTTCGATTTGATATGTCAAGTGATTCTTAAGTATTATGTCCAAATTTAAAACCAAATTGTTGGTTTGGTAGTAATGTATTTTCATCCATGGAAATAATTAATTTTCTTTTTATAACTTTTTCAAAAATCTTTGCAAGACTCATAGGACGATAGCTAGATGGATCATCAGGGGGCTTTCGAGGTTTCGGGATTGGGATTAATTTTACAACTTTCCAAGCCACTTTAAGCAAGAGATGATTATTTGGGTTAGACCTGTTCGCGGAAGGTTGTCCATACATAGGTTTGAAATGCCATCAGGTCCAGGCTAATTTTATTATGCTCTTAATTTTTCTCCAAAAGCTTGGACAAATTAACCAGAAAGAAAAGCAACAACAGGTGAATTAAAGAAAATTACTGCGACTTCAGCCAAATTGGATATGACTGGGTTGCTAAGGTTTGATGAAATTCTAAAATTTTAAGCTAATTGACTAGAAAGAACTTCTCCCTTCTCACTACCGGACCGGAATAGGTGTTCGCTTATTTTTAACGTGACATTGCCAAATGGTTTTGAACAATTGTCCATACCTTGAAGCAGTTTGCTCCATTTTGAGTTTCTATGTTTTTCAATGAACAAATCTATAAGCTTGTTAAGATACCTTAGATCTAGTTTGTAGATTGGAAATCTATAGCGCAACCAGTTTCTACGGGCTTTGTTCCGCCTCGAAATAGTATCGTGGTAGTTATTTAATTTCGTAGGGAGCGGGTCAAAATTCTGGTTTTCAAAATTCTGTTTGTTCAAAATTCTGTTTTCCTATAAAAATTCTGTATGGTCAAAATTTTGTTTTCCCAAAATTCTGTAAATGCAAAATTTTGTTTCTGAATCTGCCTGAGAAAAAAGAAAGAAAGAATTAAGACGAAAAACAGAATTTACACAACTAATTAAACAGAACAAATTTATATCTAAAAAAAAATTATTTCATGTCAACAACGAACTTTAAACATAACCAATTATCTAAATTTATAGCTAAATGCATACATACATTACATCGTATAAAGGTATAAGCAATATAAATAAATTATTTAATACAAACCCATATTTTTGGCGATCCTTTCTAAATAAGCAATATGGGTTAATATAATAAATATTCTGTTTTTCAAAATTCTGTAAATATTTAAAGAGAGATCGTTTTGATAAAATAAAAAAGTGCGCACTTATTTACATTATCAAAACGATTTCTCTTTTACAACGTATTTACATACAGAATTTTGTAAACAGAATTTTGAACGCACAGAATTTTAAAATGCAGACTTTCGAAATACAGAATTTTGGTCATGCAGATTTTTGTACAGACAGAATTATGCAAAACAGAATTTCGGAATGCAGAATTTTGAAAGCAGAATAATGACCATTACCGAATTTCGACCCCAACCGTTAAGGGCCCGACCAAATGAATCCGTTGCGTTTTTTTAACACAAAATGTAAAACGAACTAGCGATGGGTCGATGAGTGAGTTAAGAGTGATAGTGTGATTTGGTAACTGGTAAAGAGGATACAAAATATTAAAATCGTTCTTGTTCGATAGCGATATTAATGCAAGAAAATTATAAGAAATGTGGATTTGCATATTCGTTTTCTTAAAAATTGCAGAGAATATTTTTTTCGCTATTTTGGTAATTTTGCATTTTGATAGTAATTTTAATGTAGGAGCTTAAAAAAGAACAATTTTTGAATCTAGATCAATTTAGAATTCTTGGTTTTTGGTAAGATTTACACCGGTTTGCACTACCATATATGGCATCTCCCAAATATGACCGAAGTTTGCATCTCATTTGGATTTTGTTGTGGTTTTGAAAAGTTGTGTCATAATAAAAGTAAAAAAAATGGATGATTAGTAAAAAATGTTGAGCGAGTTCTTAGAATCAACTTTAGATACAACGGCGCAAAATTATATACCCTTTAATATAAAACTAAAACAAATAAAATATGGTGCTAAGATTATAGGTATGGTTTTTGAATAGTTTTTGTTTAGTTTGAAACTAGATTTTAAATAATAGGAAATCAATATATTATTTTATTTGTCTAGTATAAGACGAAAAACTCTCTGAGAGAATGACAACTCTCACAAAACGCCATTTTGTAAATTTAACTTAACAAAAAACACTGCCTAAACCCAATAAGACCACAATTCTGTAAAGTTCTCAACGTCTTAAACTAGATTTTAAATAGTACAATAGTTTCGTTTAGTAGTGTGAAATTAATGTGTTTAATATAGGTTATCCATTATTTTGCGCCAATATCTACATCACGTCGTTATCGTCCTCAAATGATGATATTTTTCGAGTTTCTCAAGCTATATTTGGTTGAAGTAGGATCAACTTTTGTCCATTTTACAATATTAAACTTAACTTTTTAGATTCATCCATAATATAAATAATTATGACAACATCCGTTCTCAGAATATTTATTATTAAACAATTTGCTTCAATATTCATATTGATGTTTTAACCAATTTATTTATACTTTTAGCTTGCTCTTTTTATCTCTTTTTTTTTTGCGATGCCGTTTAAAATGGCTGTGTAACAGCAAGTGGTCAACTGGCATTTAAACCATTACAAAAAAAAAATCAATCTCGTTTCATGATATCTGAAAATTAAAAACAAATCTAAGAAAATCACAGCATTTATTATTTTATATCCCCTTCTTTTTCCTGTACTTGTGGTTACTTATCGTAATTTTCGCTACTATTTAAATAACAATAAGAAGCAACAAGCGCAATTTTAGCTGCTACTTAAATAACAATAAGTAGCAGCAAAAATTGCGCTAAATAACAACCCATAACTAGAAAACAATTGAAACTTCAAATTGCTTTTGACATTCAGTGTCATCGGATTTACCGGAGAGAAAAGTTAAAAGTTGGTCTACTTCATGCGGTGCGTCCGTCCACACATGCAATTCCTGTGGATCACCTCCCATAAATCGGCAACGCAACCAACGAACGGATTCTATGGGTCTGTCCCTTTAATCGTAATTCCAACGTCAAAGTTGAGTCTTTTCAATTTTATTCCGCATTACTTTGTAGTTCAATTAGATCGAAAGTCCTTATGGCTAGTTCCATTGCGTTATGAGTCCTTTTACATTAATTGCTCCGGGTGGCATTTCATCACTCACAAATATTTTGCGCCTTTAGTCTTCACATGTCATCACAAGCGATTCAGAATTCATAGTGAACTTTGTTGAATTAATTTTATGAAATGCTATTTGATTCACAATTTTAAATCAATTGAACTTAATAAAATAAATATTTTCCGAATCAAATACATTAAGTACATTAAGTGAATCCAGAAAAAAATTAGTATGTCAGGTAATGAACGCAAGTTCAATTTACACGAATTTTATTTGTAAAATTTGCTTATAAAAACCTTTATCAATGTATATTTGATCAATTGACTAAAGTTCTTTTGTTGTAATAATATTTTGTATTTTCTTATGAAACAAAACATTTTTCAAAATATGTGTCAACTTTTAAACAAATTACAAAACCCAGCACATAAATTTGCCATTTTATCTCACAGAAATTAATATAAATAAACATAAAAATCGTTGAGACGTCTCAATAAATAATTATAATCTCTTAAGACTTTAATTTTCGTACGTATAGTATATACATACATATATACTGATCTGATATACTGCATTTTGAAATTAAAGTCAAAATGTCATATTAAAATCGTTCTTGTTCGATAGCGATATTAATGCAAGAAAATTATAAGAAATGTGGATTTGCATATTCGTTTTCTTAAAAATTGCAGAGAATATTTTTTTCGCTATTTTGGTAATTTTGCATTTTGATAGTAATTTTAATGTAGGAGCTTAAAAAAGAACAATTTTTGAATCTAGATCAATTTAGAATTCTTGGTTTTTGGTAAGATTTACACCGGTTTGCACTACCATATATGGCATCTCCCAAATATGACCGAAGTTTGCATCTCATTTGGATTTTGTTGTGGTTTTGAAAAGTTGTGTCATAATAAAAGTAAAAAAAATGGATGATTAGTAAAAAATGTTGAGCGAGTTCTTAGAATCAACTTTAGATACAACGGCGCAAAATTATATACCCTTTAATATAAAACTAAAACAAATAAAATATGGTGCTAAGATTATAGGTATGGTTTTTGAATAGTTTTTGTTTAGTTTGAAACTAGATTTTAAATAATAGGAAATCAATATATTATTTTATTTGTCTAGTATAAGACGAAAAACTCTCTGAGAGAATGACAACTCTCACAAAACGCCATTTTGTAAATTTAACTTAACAAAAAACACTGCCTAAACCCAATAAGACCACAATTCTGTAAAGTTCTCAACGTCTTAAACTAGATTTTAAATAGTACAATAGTTTCGTTTAGTAGTGTGAAATTAATGTGTTTAATATAGGTTATCCATTATTTTGCGCCAATATCTACATCACGTCGTTATCGTCCTCAAATGATGATATTTTTCGAGTTTCTCAAGCTATATTTGGTTGAAGTAGGATCAACTTTTGTCCATTTTACAATATTAAACTTAACTTTTTAGATTCATCCATAATATAAATAATTATGACAACATCCGTTCTCAGAATATTTATTATTAAACAATTTGCTTCAATATTCATATTGATGTTTTAACCAATTTATTTATACTTTTAGCTTGCTCTTTTTATCTCTTTTTTTTTTGCGATGCCGTTTAAAATGGCTGTGTAACAGCAAGTGGTCAACTGGCATTTAAACCATTACAAAAAAAAAATCAATCTCGTTTCATGATATCTGAAAATTAAAAACAAATCTAAGAAAATCACAGCATTTATTATTTTATATCCCCTTCTTTTTCCTGTACTTGTGGTTACTTATCGTAATTTTCGCTACTATTTAAATAACAATAAGAAGCAACAAGCGCAATTTTAGCTGCTACTTAAATAACAATAAGTAGCAGCAAAAATTGCGCTAAATAACAACCCATAACTAGAAAACAATTGAAACTTCAAATTGCTTTTGACATTCAGTGTCATCGGATTTACCGGAGAGAAAAGTTAAAAGTTGGTCTACTTCATGCGGTGCGTCCGTCCACACATGCAATTCCTGTGGATCACCTCCCATAAATCGGCAACGCAACCAACGAACGGATTCTATGGGTCTGTCCCTTTAATCGTAATTCCAACGTCAAAGTTGAGTCTTTTCAATTTTATTCCGCATTACTTTGTAGTTCAATTAGATCGAAAGTCCTTATGGCTAGTTCCATTGCGTTATGAGTCCTTTTACATTAATTGCTCCGGGTGGCATTTCATCACTCACAAATATTTTGCGCCTTTAGTCTTCACATGTCATCACAAGCGATTCAGAATTCATAGTGAACTTTGTTGAATTAATTTTATGAAATGCTATTTGATTCACAATTTTAAATCAATTGAACTTAATAAAATAAATATTTTCCGAATCAAATACATTAAGTACATTAAGTGAATCCAGAAAAAAATTAGTATGTCAGGTAATGAACGCAAGTTCAATTTACACGAATTTTATTTGTAAAATTTGCTTATAAAAACCTTTATCAATGTATATTTGATCAATTGACTAAAGTTCTTTTGTTGTAATAATATTTTGTATTTTCTTATGAAACAAAACATTTTTCAAAATATGTGTCAACTTTTAAACAAATTACAAAACCCAGCACATAAATTTGCCATTTTATCTCACAGAAATTAATATAAATAAACATAAAAATCGTTGAGACGTCTCAATAAATAATTATAATCTCTTAAGACTTTAATTTTCGTACGTATAGTATATACATACATATATACTGATCTGATATACTGCATTTTGAAATTAAAGTCAAAAGTTCAAATCACCTATTTTTTTTTTTATCAAAATGATTAAGACCTTTGCCTCTTAATAAACTAATTTAATAGATCAATTTGGATTAGGCTAATGATCTAAAATTCCAAAAAATATTTAATCATAAAATGCATTTTATAGAAAAAAGATGAGAAACATACGCAATCGTTCTACAAAAAAAATGAATTTTTGATATAAAAAAATATGAAAATGATATAGTTTAGACATGCTTCTTGTTTTTAATGGCGAAAGTTTGTTACTGTTTTATAATTTTATAAAATAAATTTAAAAATGTAAATATTCTTATAAGATATATTTCCGTCATTGTGTAAATAGTTAAAATTTAATTTAAATGAACAGAATGATTCAAAACAACAAAAGAATTAAGCAAAGAATAATATTCTTTTAAGAAGTAAAATATTAAATTCCTTTGCATGGATTGAAAACTATAACTAAGGCCCAAACCCGAAGAAATTTTTTGAATTCTTTAAAAATTCACATTTTGGAAATATTTCTTTTTTTTTTTCAAAAAATGTAATCCTTAATATAAATTTTCGGTAATTTATGTGTCCGCCCATTAGCCCCTAACGTGAAGAAACAATTCAATTTATGAAATACAACTTTGGTTAGAATTTTGTATCCGTGTATCTTATATAGATACTTGACAATGTATCTATAGTTCCTGTCGTTATCGTTGTCGGTGTGAAAAGCACGCCTTAACGTATCCTAAAGCAGATCACATACTGCCCTATTCTAACAAGGAATTGACACCATGGGGCGATAAAAACACTTTATGGTGATATGAATCACCAGAATAAAGAATCTCTTATATCCATAATGGTGTAATACATTCATAGAGGATCCAACGACAAAATAAATATGGATCGAGGAGAAATGTGGACAAAAACCTCTTTGGATCTATATTTACTTTTTTCCGAATTCCGTATCCGCACTATCGGGTGGTTCCCATGAAGACAGATAGCTTAATACATCCCGGTCCCGGGGGAGGTGAGTATTTAATAGGAACACAAAAAAAAACACAAATATGAATATAATGAAACGTTTCTTCTATCTGGACCAAGATCATGATGATGCTGTTGATGATTGCCGGCTGACGGTAGCTACAGTGGCGCATGGCGCAGCGTCACATCGCATAGTTGGTTGATCGGTCTTCAGAGCGTTCGGTGGCTGTGTGAACTTCTGTTACAATCAGATAGTGAACATCTGTATCTGGCTTCTTCCGCCTTAGCCCAGTAGCAGCGACAGCGGTGTTCCATCGAAATGTCGCTACAATGCCTTCTATATGTTTTGAGAAGATGCGGCATATGAATGCTCCTTATCGTTCACGCTTCCTCCGAAGCGTATCTTTATTTTGTTTTTGTTTTTTTTTTGTATCTGAAATTTAAAAAAAAATCTTTTTTTTGTTTTTTTTTTTTTGGGAGACAATTTTCTTGTGATCTCTGATTTTTCCAATGAAAAACTATCTAGTCGTTTGCTGTTCGCTGAATGGATAAGTCCAGGTAGCTTTTTCCTTTAGGCTTTCGAAAAATTATTTAAGTCTTAAAAATTTCGGAGCGGCTAGAAATTGGCTAAGTTTTTTCAAGATTTATTGACCGTTAAGTGAAATGTGTAAATTTGTTGCTTGTTTATAAAAAAAGAAGATAATACAAAAGTTCCGTATGACTCAATAGTGTTGATGGAAATTGAAAAGAAAATTGTTGTGTTTTCTATTAATATTTCACCAAGTAGATTATTTCAAAAAAAAAAATCTCATTTTAATTTAACACAAGAAAAATGTTGTCTAATAATTTTTTTTTTATTTTATAATTTTATTTCTATTTGGGTGAATTAGTTTTAATGTATGAAAATTTTGTTTTCCCCAAAAAAAAAATTACAAAAGGATACAATGACACATCAAGTTTTATGGATTATTGCATTTTCGCTGGTTAGTGGTAAGTTTATCGGTTTTGTTAATAGTTTGCATCTTCATTGAGTTTGGAAACCCTTGTATACAATTTGAAAATATTATTTTTTTTTTGGCGTTACATCCAGATACGTTATACTATGCAAAATGTTTCGAAATTCTAACTCTTGCAATATAAGCTGAACAAGCAGAATATTTGTCTTGCATTTAGGGCATTAAACATATTTTTTTGGTTTTGAGGATCTTTTGTTTAATGGGTTGTACCCCACATTCTTCTTAAGAGGTTTTCTTCCATCCATCGCTCCTAACAGCATTTGCCAGCCTGTCCCTAAAAAAGGTGTCAGCTTAAGAAATAAACGAAAGCTTCTTCATGACAGTATGGCTTGCACAGCAATCGTTTCATTAGTGATTGCCATATCTCACCGAACAGTGAAACAAATTTTAACATCGCTTTGGCGAAAGCAAGGTTATTACGCTTAATATTTCCAACGCAACTGATAGAGATAGATCATGAAACTCTCCCATCGAAAATGCGTGCTTTTGGGATCGATGGTAATCTAGTTTGTTGGATTATAAGCTATCTTCTGGACCGTTCAATACAAGTTGTATTTGACGGTTTTGAGTCTGATTTCCACCAAATAAATGCTGGTGTGCCCCAGGGCTCAATTCTGTCTCCGGCTTTAACTGTTTTGCTGTAAGCTCTATCCTCAACTTTTCATATTAGTTTGATGATTTACGTCTTTTGCCTTCGGGGGTGCAATCGCAACGGTACTGTATATTAAGCTGTGTGGAGTTTAATGCTTCGAAAACTCAATGCTGATCTATGCATTGAAGAAACCGAACTCGGTATGTAGGTATATCCACAACGATCTCCGTTGGAACCACCATATATCGGGTTTTCCAATAGGGACTTGAAAACTTTGACTTAAAATTTTGACCGCACCCTTTCACTAATCATCGAACTGTCATTGTCAATTTATTCAGTAAACTCAACATTTTCATCATGGTAAAGTAAACGAGCGAGCAATGTCTGCAAATTATAAAAATGTTCTACCCAAATTCGCAACTTGCGTTGAATTGTTGAGTTTCATCGCCAAATGATCTTCAGTGACGAAGCTTATTTTCGGCCCAATGGTCAACTGGTCGGGTGAAAATCCACATTTGCTTCATGAATCACCATTTCATCCACAAAAAATAACTATTTACTGCGGTTTGCATGCCGGCGACGTTGTTGAGCCATATTTTTTCGTCGACGATAACTATTGTCACGTTACTGTAACTGGCCAACGTTATCGCGCCATGATTACCAAATATTATTGGAAGATATGGTCGACATGTGGTTTCAACAGGATGGTGACATTAGCCACACACACACACACCTTACAATCGATTTATTGAAGAGTAAGTTTCTCAAGAAATGGGCCAGTCGATTGGCCGCCTCGTTCGTGCGATTTAATGCCTTAGACTATTTTCTTAAGTTAAGTTATCGTATTATGTCAACAAGTCGACGACGTTAAAAGAGCTCAGAGCCAACAATAAACGCAAAATAGCGGCTTTTTCGGCCGAAATGTGTGGCCGAGTCATCGAAAATTGGGTCCAACGAATCGACCGCTGCAAACGTGCCCGCGGGGTGGGTCCCCTCTACCCGCAATAAAAAATCCCCGTTAATCCGGGTGCCGCGCGGGGTGGAGTGGTGTTTTAAAGAGACGGTTCGTCATAGAAAAATAAACTCTGAAAGAAATATGAAGCTGATAAAATTTCCTAAAATTTACTACGGCACTATATTTGAAAAAAAAAGAACTATTTTTGAGATATAGTCTTTGAAAAATGAAAGCTTTTTCAAGAAAAAAATTATTTTGCCAAACTTGTTGTTTTAACTCCTTACCAATTTTTTTAATCACAAAATTTGTAAAGCAATGTAGCAATGTATGTAGAAAATCTAATTTCCTACAAAAAATATATGCAAAAGTGTTAATTTATCTCCAAGAGTTTAAAAGATACAGCGAATTGAATGTTACGATAAATGTCAAAACTTAGTCATAATATAACAAATCTTATATTTCGCAATAATTTCAATCAATATTTTCAAAAATGGTCTAAATAAGTTGTACAGCTCTCAATTCCGCATCAAATGAGACCAAAATAATATGTTTTGGGCCACCAACCACCAAACTACATTATGTAAGAGTTGGACCAAATTTCGACATCTTTATTTTTTTTCTCAAATAGCTTTGTAAATAAACTCTTTATCATAAGAGTAGTGCATACAAAAGTTGTAGAATTGAAGTCTGCGTCCTTGAAAATGAAAGCTAGGCAGAAAGCGTTCCGTAAGTGGCGACTCCGGTGCCGATAGCACCAACGGCTGAGATTCGGGGCGAACCAAGAACCTTCCACGTCCAATCATTTCACTAATGGAGGTGCAATAATTATTTTTTCTCACCTTATTTCTGGTATATAAAAGAATAGTGTAGGTAGTTGGATTCAATACCTTCCTGACAGTGCAAAAATCACTCACGTAAGATGTCAAAATAACGAGATTTAGCACGAAAGGCGAAAAATTTATTTTCTGGCACCTGACCCTTTAATTCACTCCTGGAAGCGCAGTTATTTTATCAAGAGAATTCTGATGTATGGATCAAGTAGCCAAACTCAATACCTATAGGATAATGCAAAACATACTCAGCTAGAACATCTACAAAACGAATTGTAACCATCTGAAGGCTTAAGTAAAAAATTTGTTTTCCAAACGCGACCCTTCAATCCGCTCCTGAAGGCGCAGTAATTTTGTCAAGTAATTTGTCATATACGGATCAGGTAGCTGAAATTAATACCTATTTATTTAAATCACCCCCTACACCGGATTAACGGGGATTTTTAATTGCGGGTAGAGGAGACCCATCCCTACACATTCCTGCAAAAATTGGAACTACATGGATTTTTTTTTGTATAAATTATTTGCCTGGACTATTTTGAAATATCTCAAATAGTTTGCGTTTTATTTAAAAAAAGTTGTCAAGTCACTATTCGAGAGCCCTTTACGAGATCGCCAAAAATGCTGCTAAGTTTCTAGCTTTTCTATCGAGTTTCTTTTCTTCTGATCTGCCTAAGATTAAAATGTGTTTATGCGCACAAAACTCGATTACATCTCCCACCTTTAAGCAGGTGCTTCTTAAGTATCGCTATACAACACCTGCTTGATAGAATACAAAACAGAGCATTAAAATTAATCGAAAATAGAATTATCTCTGAAAAAATTGCCATTCTTCAACACCGACGTAAATTTGTATGTTTTTAATTATTTTATTGCTTCTTTTATAAAAAGAATGCTGACTCGAAGTAGCCATCTCCCCTTATACATTTCATTTGCCTCGCAAAGAATGCTCACCAGTTTACGCTTCAGCCCAATTTCGGACGTACCGTGAACAATAGAGATTCTTGTTTAAGCCGAACAATACGAATTTGGAATAGTTTACAGGCGATGTTTTCCCCTGCCATTTCAATTTCAAAGCATTCGTTAATAAAACTTTTTTAAAAACTAAATCCTTGAAAAGTATTAAAAAATCCTCCAAGTTTTTACAGTTCACCGTGATTTTTCGTGCCGGAGCATTGGTGTCCATCTGCTCTATATGAACCAGCCATCTGAACAGTTTTTGCTAGCTCTGTGTCGCTGTACTACCCGGCCAGTTTCTCATTGTACTAGTTGTTTATGCATACTGGACCAACAATCACTTGGACTTTGTATCCTTCAAAGTAACTAAAGATGTCCCCATCTATTTTTAACAATGTTCAGATATTTGAACAATAAAACTGGACTGGAAATGTGAGGGTCTAATTGATCAAAAATGTATATGCCTGAGAAAGGGTTTTGCTACTCATTCGCCTTCTTAGCCCGAAGAAGCAGTTATTCTTCGTTTGATCTCAGCTCTTACTCTACGAGTTATTAACTGAGTACAGGCAGATAAATTCCCTAACAGCCATAATATTCATATTTTTCAAAACTAGAAACGAAACTAGTTTTACGTAAAATTGCGTTTTGTCGAAATGGAGACCCTAGCGTCGCTACATATTTGTATCCGACGACTGTAGAAGTAAAGTTTTTCCAAAACAAAACAAATAAGGCCACTACCGCAAAAAAAGACTCCCAATGGATTACTGTCTAATCTGCTTTTGATTCGGTGAGTACGCGCAGTACTTTTTTCTGATTTGGCAGTAATAGTGAATATCTCCTTTGGTTAAATATTAGATTCATCCACGACGTGACAAATCCGCCTTACTCGTGCGCTTTAAATACATTTTGATGTATTTGCGGAAGGATAAGGCTCAGGACCGCCAAAAGAATATAACAACTGCGGTGGTCCACGTGCTGCGAACGATGTCAAGATACCATTTGAAGTAACGGGCCCAATTTTGGAACTGGTAGATCTCTTAAGAGTCTCAATTTCCGGTTTGGCCAATTTTGGTTCAGATGCACCAAGTTTGGTGACCTTCGATTGAAGCAGACAAAATTCCACCGTTAGAGGAAGTCCGTGATCTGTCGTATTCCTTTTAACATACAATTAATGATCATTGGGAAAACCTTGTGAATAATAACATCGGAATCCACAGCACTCAATATATCAACCAAACTCAAGAATCACCGTTGCAAGTTGAATCGCCTCTCCCTGAAAAAGAAGCAATAAGTCCAAATGATGTGGACTTAGCCGCGACTCGATTTCCCGGTCAGTTGCAGTTTTTTTCCAACATCATCCCAAAGGCGTCCATCAAAGCGAAATGCTTCATCTGCCATTGTGCGGAATTCAGCCGAAACCCAAAACATACAGACTTCAGATCAGAGTGTAATTTTGGTACCAATTCTTTGTTCTGAAGACGTATGACGTTAGCTTTACTGTCTTAACAAAGCATATTGAATAAATTGATCACTCCAGATAATTTTTGTTTTTCAAAATCCTAATGGTTTGTTTCAATCATATTATGACATTTATTTTGAAAACATAAGGTTCCCGCCGTGAAACAAATCCACGAAGACCATTTTTAAAAAGCCTGCGACTTCTTGTCTTAAGTGAATAGCTCAAAGAATTTGATGCGTAACAAATCTCTTTTATTTTCGAAGAAGTCTCACTTCTTTTGCTGTCATTTTTTGATCTGCTGGCTTCCTAATCGGGTTTTCAAAACCCAAAAATCAACTATTTGAGTAGCAAAATGGTTTTGCTATAAAATTTATTGCCATCATCAAACACACCAAACTATTTTATAATACAAGTCAAGCTATCACGTTTTTAAAATATGGATTTCTTAGCAAATATTATTTTAATAATGTATAACAAATCATTAAAGCAATGATGCAAATGACATTCAAAAGTGTCTTATGGTGAAAGAAACATTTTATTTAAAATTTTCAGAAATATTTAAAAAAAAAACATTTTAAAAAATGTTTATTTGTTTCTGAAATGTTTTTTAAATGTTTATTAAATGTTAATTTAGGTGTGAACGCTTCGCGATTTATTTGTTGATTAGGCTTGGTCAACCGAGTTTGGTGGTCTCTTTCTCAAACTGAAGTCTTTTGGCTACATTTTTGTCGCCGAAAACTGTACTTTTCTTGGACTGCCAGGTGGAAGGTGCTTTTCTCATTTGAATGCTCGAATCTAATAGAAATTCCGCATTAATGTCAACCGCTGACAAAAATGAGTTTTGTGCCGAATATCTGCCCAGTTATTTTTCATAGAAGCAGATTTCTTCGGGTTTCAGCTTGGAAAGTAAATTTTAATGCAATTCGTATTATTAAAACTGAGCAACCAAGTTCTGCAATTCTGCTTAGATTTTCGGTCTGAATTCAGCTTTGTTATAGGAGTGCGCTTTTCAGCGGAACAGTGCTTTTGAGGGAGGGTAAGACCTAATCAAAGCCTATTCTGCAAACAACCAGAACAAGAGCTTCACATCAAGGTATAACAGGGTGAACTGGAGAGCATTCCGTACCGAAATTGAAAGAGATCTCCCGGAAGTCCCAACCAGCAGCAATCTCTCAAACAGCGAAATTGATAGTGCCATACTCCGATTCGAGACAACAGTTAACAACGCCTCGGAAAAGCTTAAGACTGCAAGAACCAGCAGAGACCGATATGCGAATATGCCGGATCATATACAGGCCATATATGCTCACAGACAGATACTCCGCAAAAAGCTTCAACGGATATACCACAGGTAGTTCAACAGAGAGAACGACGAGTATAGATGTATTTACTCCGAACTTCAATGCACCAACTCAATGTTCAACCAGGCAGTGAAACATCACCAGGAGGATGAATTCAGGAAAAGACTTGCGAGCATCAAACCGGGACCCGATGCCTTCAAGAAAATTAACCAGCTCGTTGGAAAAGAGCTTAATGCCAGATACGTTAATCCACGGGCAACATTCTGCAACGACACCAACCGAAAAAGTAGAAGCCCTCGCTAAACATTTTGAAGAGACCTTCAAGGATCACCAACCCTATCACCTTCCTGAATTCATTGAAGAAGTTGAAAACAAGTTTGAAGAAGTTGCAGTCTCTAGTACTTCAGTCACCAACTGCACCCGGACTAAATAGAGATGCTTTTACTTCCATCGAGGAAGTAACTGACATAATCCAGGGAGGAAATTCTAAGAAGTCAGCAGGAAATGATGGGATTTCTAACTTTATGCTTGAAAAGCTACCAAATCTCGCCGTCATACTGCTGACAATCATCTTCACTTCTATGCTGTGTCAGCAAAATCCTGGAGGGACTTCTCCTGAGAAACCTTCATCATTTCTTCACTGAAAAGAATATCATACCTGAATGCCAGTATGGGTTCCAAGCACGAAACTCCATCATCCCTCCGCTTTTTGGACTGCACTCTGACGTGACACACGGACTCAACAAGAAAGAGACGACAGTCGTCTGTTAACTAGACATCAAAAAGGCCATCGACACAGTTTGGATAAAACGACTAATATTTAAACTGTCAAGTCTAGGACTACCTGAACACTTGGTAAGATTAATCAAAAATTTTCTGACCCATAGATCCTTTTATAAACAGGTAAACAAAGAATATTCACGAAGAAAGACGATCAGCGCTGGAGTTCCACAAGGTTCCACGTTGGGCCCCATACTTTTCAACCTTTACACAGCTGACCAGCCTATCAACATCCCAGGGACGAAAACAAAGCTATATGCCGATTACTCCTTAACATATGCAACATCCATTTTCCCAGAAATCGCAGCCAGGAGAGTTGAAGATCACATAAGAAACTTGTGGGACTACTACCTTAAATGGGGACTAAAGATAAATAGCGATAAGAGCGAGCTTATCTTCTCCAGAACCCCAACAACAGCCACAAGGTGTCGAAGAGGTTCCGCATCACGCTGTGATAATTTCAGTATCAAGCTACCAGACAACACAATGATAAGAACAAAGACAACAGCAAAATACCTTGGAGTGCATTTCACAAACCGCTTCAAATTCAACAAGCACGCTTCATTTATGCTTAAGAGAGCTAACTTCTCCCTACATCTGGTCCACCCCCGCTTCTTAGGAGAAAAAACGGACTAAGCACAAATACTAAGTTCCTCATCTATAAACAGCTGATCCGTCCTGTTCTGACGTACGCTTGTCCTATTGGGTTCACTATATCACCAACATAATATGGAAAAGATCGAAGTTTTTGAAAGGAAGATACTCGGTAGCTGTACAGGTCTACACCAAAACCCTATTACAAGGAAATATGTCCCAAACAAGAAGCTATATGAAGACACCAAACTGATCCCAATAAATCAGTTCATGACACAGCTCTCCAAAAATATTTTGAGGAACTTGGAGGACCACCCCAACTTGGGAACAACTAGAGCCCAGCCATCGCTACCTCAACATTCGAGCCATCACAGACGACCGATTCGAGGATATAATGAACAATGACGGAGCCCCATTCTACGAGAGAACCAGCAAAAATAAATTGCACGACTGGATCGCACGTACTTGCTCATATGTGCGGTCACATTGTAAAATAAAATTAAAGAAAATTAAAGTGAACATCAAAGCATTAATTCGATTTTTGTGTCTTTTGATTGTTCGAATAAAGTACATTAAATTGTATTGGGTGAAATAATTTAAACGCCATTTTATTTCATTAGGAAATGTAAGAAAGTGTGATTCTTTTTTCAAAATTGTAGGAGCCGTTTTTAACCACCTTTTTTTGAAATAAAAAAAAATTAATTCAAGAATACAAACTTAAGCACAAAAATAACGTACATTTAAAACCAAAATTAAAAAAAAATCACTTACCCGTTTTCAAAATATCGATTTTTCAAAAAAAAAAAAAAAAATAAAAAATTATTAAAATACAAAATAAAAGTTTTTGAAAAAGAATTAATGCAAATATCAATTGGAGCCGTTTTCGAGAAAAATAAGCTTTTACATAACGGTTATATGACAGGTATCGTTAATTTTTGAGCTAAAAAAAAAATTTGAAAAAACTCCTCTGTAGAATGTCAAAACCTTAAGTTCAAAATTTGAAGACGACTGGCCCAATTGTTTAGGCTGCATTCCAAAATACATCCGTACAGACAGACAGACAGACAGACGGACAGTCTAGTCCAAGACTAGAATATAACTCCCATATCTAGGCGGGTGCTCCATCAACTCACTTGAGTCTATTGGATGGTATTCAATAAGAAAAGCTTTCAAGTTGATTAGGGATGATATCATCGTTAGAACATTCACGTCACTTGAACATCGACGGAATGTTTCATGTCTCTCTCTTTTTTACCGTTATTTCTACGGTCAATGTTCTAGAGAAATAGCCAGTTGCATTCCTCCCCTTAAACAGTTTCACCGTAATACTCGTGCTTCCAGGAATGCCCACCAATTTACCCTTGAGCCCAATTTTGGTCGTACAGTCAAGTACAGAGATTCATTCTTCAGCCGTACAACTCGAATGTGCAATCTCTTGCCTAACTCTGTTTTTCCCTCCTATTATTATGTTCAGAAGTTTAAAACCAATGTGCATCGGCAACTCCTATTAAACCCTTTCCTTATTTCCTAAGCTCGCGCTGTGTCCACCGACATCAAAACGGTAGCCTAAATCCCTTTAGCGTGTGCAAATTATAAAAAAAAAATGTTTCTCTATCATCGTAATATCATGTTTGATTGTTATCTAAACATTTTTTTTTTTGCACGAATGCATAATTTGTATTATAGTACCTATAATCGCAAGTAAAAATCTAATCGGAACAGTGCTTTCAATGACCCATATTTGACTAAAACTAAATATCAAATATGTAATTAAATTGAATTAATTGAAAATAAATAAATATAAGTATTCGCCGAGTTTGCTTTTGGTGGCGCTACGTAGCGTGGTCCTCCTAGGCCAGGGTCCAGGGTATCGCCGAGTACATTTTCATAATTTCTTACCACTCTCTCTAATAAATTAAAAAGAAAAAATACATAAAAGCTTACTTTTTTTAATAAATAAATCTAATTTTATGAGATAAGTGGGAAGTTTTAGAGATGGTCTGCATGATCAAACTTTTTCAATTTTTTTAACGACAAAAAGAAGTTGAAAGCATTTAAATTGCTTAACTTTGCAACTTTTCAAAATACGACTGAAAAAATACGGTGAAAGTCAGACACTTTTCATTTTGCAAAAAACATCAATAATTGTAAAGTCCAAAGTCGTTTTGGTTTGTGAAATAGCGCCCAGGTACATTTGACGTGTCTCAGCTCTTAGATAAAATAATCATTAAAAAAATAAAAACACACATTTTGTTGGAAAACTTTTAAACATTAGATTAGATTATTTTTAAAAAGAACTCCTGTAAGAGTTGTTGAATTTCTATCAAAATAAAAACTATTCATAAATCAATCTTTTAAATGTACCAACAAATACCTATACCTCCTTTCGCCTATCATATGCATATGTCAATTGTCAACTCTTTAAATTTGTTCCTTCATCCCAAAGTACCAATTCATTTTGGAATTCATTTTCAAAATCTAATAATAGCCAAAACCCAAAGAGACAAGTTCCCTTAGGAAATAAAATAAATCACACGTCATCTTTTCGAATTAAGTGCCTATAGTCCTAATTCCTCTACATTTTTAATAAAACAGTTCTTCGCCGATACAAAAAATGTTCTTCCAAGAGAAAAAATACAATTCGTTGTCACAGATCATATCAATAAACTCTTTGGATATAGATACAATGCTTTTTCTTTGGTTGATGAAGACAGAGTATTTTTTTTTATTTTTAAGTCTCGTAGGCGTTTTGCTTGACTTTGTAATTTAATTTGTTTGTGGAATAATTTTTCTAAAAAAAGAAAATATATGTATGTTAAGTTTTGTCAGGTCGAAATAATTTAATTTATTTATTTGAAAATTCATTCAGTTCATTCATCTCAGGAACATGAGTCTTCCACGCGTCATTTAAAGTAAATAATATTGATTTGGGATTGTTATCCGGTTCCGGTTGGAATAAGTTATCAATTTAAATGATCCAATAATGAAGTCCACGAGCCTTCATGTCGAAGATGTATATGTCTTGAATTTAATATATAACTAAGAAAAAAAAGATTAGTACTTGAAAATTCTGTAAATAAATGAAAAATTCTTTGAAGCTTCTGCCATTATAATCTCTTTTCTTACTTACATCCCGTTGGATTAAGAAAATTCAAAGCCAACACAATTTCCCAGCGTTTTTCAGTTTTCACACAGATTTCAAATAGAGTATGTCAACTATTAAAGGAAATAAACAAAATGTATCTTCTTTTGTTGGCAAATAAGGTGAGCTATGTTTATCTTTATGACTGCAGCCCGAAACAATGAATGCATTTTAGTTCAGAGCAACATGTGTTAAAATCTTAGAACGTGCTTCTTTAATAAACAATTAAAACAAACAACCCTATGCTATGCATTGTGGTTATTTGTTTTATGTTGATTGAAAAACTCATTAAAGAATGTTGTATTCACCCAAAGTTGACATTTTTCTTCACCTGAATTCTAAGCGAGTGGAACTTCCTTTCATTTTTAAGAGGTTTTAATGTCTGCTTTATGAGCATAAAAGACGAACGTGGAATACATTTCTATTTTTGATTTTCTTGTATCAAGGAAAAGCTTAGTTTTCATTAAAAGATACTTAAAACAAAAATGTTTAGCAAGGTATTTTTATAGAATATTTATGGTTTTCTTTTACGATGTCTTTTTAAATGATTTTAATAGGATTTTGTGGTTTCATACAATTTTTTAATTGACATTATATTGTTTTTTTTTTTATAAAACTCAAAATATTAAATATTGGTTTACTTTTAGTTAAATACAAAGGGTCAATCGATTTTACTGAATATGGACAAAGAGTTTTTCTTACCCTTAAAATGTCTGAATACTTTACACTAGATAAATATGGAAGGTTGTAACCGATGCGCATTAGTTTTGAAGTTCTGCTGCAAATAAAAATGGGAGGGAAAATTAGAGCCAGGGAAAGTTTTCGACATTCTTGTGGTATGGCTTAAAACTTAACGTATTTAACAGTACGTTCGAAGTTCTTTCATTTTGATGGTGCTCTAGGTATCAATATTACATAATTATACTCAAGCTTGGCCGAATATATGCCTTGTAGAATTTGGCCAGATCCGATGGGTTAAAAATTGCTTTACATCTTCTAAGGAAACCTAATCATCTCGCAGGTCCACACCTGGTGGTCTATGCCTGTGAAGCACATACCAGATAAACAAACAAACAAACACACAAACAAAGCGAACAAACACCAAACAAACAAACGAAGAAACAATCAAACAAACAAACACACACACAAAACAAACAAACAACAACAAAAAACAGACAAACAAACAAACAAGCAAACACCGAAACAAACAAACAAACAATTAAACAAAAAAACAAACAAAAAACAAACAAACACATAAACAAACAAACAAACAAACAAACAAAAATCAAAAGAGCAAACAAACAAACAAAACAAACAAACAAAACAAACAAACAAAACAAACAAACAATAAACAAACACACAAACAAACAAACAAAAAACGAACAAACAAATAAACAAAGAAAGACAAAAACAAACACAAAGAACAACAAAAAACGCAAACAAACAAACAAACAACCAAAAAAAAGAACAAACACTCAAACAAACAAACAATAAACAACCAAACAAACACACAAACAAACAAAAAAAAACATAGAAAAAAGAAACAAGAAGTATATTATTCTCTCTTTTTTTGGGGAGTAGGAAACGTGTGGCTGATTGGCTGCTTCGCACATGTGTCTCACACGTATTCACATTTTTGTGTTTGTTTTTATTGTTTGTGCCTTTGTTTATTTGTTTGTTGGTTTGCTTGTGTGTTTTTTTATTTGTTTGTTTTTTTTATTTGTTTGTTAGTATGTTTGTTGGTTTTTTGTTCCTTTTTTTTTGATTGTTAGTTATATTGTTTTTTTTTGTTTGTTTGTTTATTTTTTGTTTATTAATTAGTTAGTTTGCTTGTTTATTAATTCGTTTGCTTGTTTGTTAGTTAGTTTGCTTGTTTGTTGTTTGATAGTTTTATCTGTTTGTTTTGTTTGTTGGTTGTCTGTTTGTTTGATTTTTTTTTTCTTTTTATAGAAATTTTAACATGAGGACGTGGGCAAACCTGCTGCCAAAGTGTGGGATCACTGGTGAAAAAGTCCGAATTGAGGCTTAACTTTTGTCCGCTAATTACAATGAGGGTTATTGAAGAAAAAAATTACATAGACTAAAGTCGAACCAACTTGAGGTAGGCAACTAGCAGTCCAGATATTATAGGTCCATGCGATCAAGATAAACGATAGCACCCTGCTATGTTGTATAGGGAAAAAACCATTGCCTAGTTTCTATGTATGGTTGAAAGGTCGAGTTTTCGTTGAGTTGCATTTTGAACCAAGTATTGTCACAATGGTTGGCTAGTTCAATCGTTGATGTTGAGTTGAAATAACAAGAGCGTGTTGCGTTCTAGTGTGCACATAACAAAAAATAATATTAATAATTATTAACATCCCAAGTAGTGTTGAAAATTTGCCACCGCTTCCCCAAAATCTACAGCCCTGGGCAGCTTCCTATATTGCCTATATAGCTAATCCAATATTGAAAGTCCAATTTATGAATGCACGCATTTTCGAGATAGAGAGATTGTTTCAAAACTCCATTGGAAATGTTGCTGCGAAAGCCGAACTGCGGTCAACAAGAAGTTTTTAGCTTCAAAATTGGGGGAATGGCCTTATGTTCAATAGGCCAATAGTTTGAGGGTTAGAAAGAGTCAGTATATAGTAATTTTTTTAATGAAACTAATTTTGTATAAAAAAATGCCTTCTACTCTTATTGGCCTTCCAGTATTATAATTCGATACACCCTGTTCAATAATTTTTTTTTTATAAAACGTAATTCTTTCGCATTAAAATGCAAATATTTCTCGATTTTTTTTTTTTTGAAAATGGTAACTAACGTGAGATTCCGTTTTTTTTTCAGGGACACTTGCTCGATACGAAAATTGCGAAGTTCCACCCACTGTGAACTTTGCAACGGTTCGCATTGAAGATGATGACGATAGTGTTCATGCTATTTACGCCTGCAACAGTGGATATACCTTACAGGGTGAAACCGAGCTAATATGTGATTTGGATAGCGATGAATGGAACAAAGACCCACCAAAATGTGTTCAAAGTAAGTATGCAAGAATCAGGATATCTGGTTCATTAAAGTATTTATAAAACAATCAAACTCATTCAAAACATCTTCTATATGCTGTTCCCTTCAGTCCAACTCGAAGATGATTCTTATGAAAATGTGGAAGAAAACGACATCGACGACGGCACCAACAACCCCCAAGAGAAGAAGAAGAGAGCCCAAGATATTCAAGAGGATCCATACATCTCAGCCGACTATGCCAAGAACTTGGATATGACTTGCGTCAGTGCCCGAGTAAAGGCTCCAGAAATTTCTAATGGTTTTGTGCAGAAATACGATAGGTAAAAGGAGCTAATTTTAAAAATTCACTTTGCATTATTCATAACCACGTCATGTGCCCGGAATCGGTTTGGGCCTGTGAATTCCTAAACATTTCAGGAGGCGCAAAGGCGAAAGCACTTTCATTGTCGCATTCTACTCGTGTAACGATAACTTTGAACTGGAGGACTCCGAACGGAATGCCGTCTATTGTAGTAAAAAGAGCTGGATTGGCCAGCTGCCAAAATGTATTGCCTTGAGTGACTACAATGAAGAAGGTAAGGAAAATTGAAATCAGGCTGTTATTTCTGGCCACTTTATGGGTAGTTCCTTTTGTTTAACTTGGCACAAATATTAGATTATGATGGCTATGATGATGGTGGTGAGGAAGAGGATGAAGATGGGGAGAGAAATGTTCAGAAGCCGGCACCAAAGGCAGAGACGGCAGCTGGTGAAATCGAGGTCGAGTACACTGTCAAAGTGAGTGAGGAAGCTCGAGATGAAGTGACCACCGCAAAAGTGGATGCAGTAACAGACGTCAATATTGTTGTTCAGACCACTACTGACCCATACACTCCGAGAGTGTTGAATCAAAGCTGTGGCGCGGATAAGGGTGGATGTGACCATAATTGCGAGATGGTCTTGTACCCTGGTGAGAATGAGGCAAGAGTAGTGTGTTCCTGCTATACGGGATTCGCTTTAGATCCATACAACTTCCGTGGATGTCATGGTATGGAATTTTGGAATGAGATCTGCTTTGTTTTATGACTTTATTGTGTACTGGTCTTTAACAGATATTGATGAATGCAGCATCAACAATGGTGGCTGTGAACAGATTTGCAAGAACGTCCCTGGATCCTTCGAATGCACATGCCAGGAGGGTCTACAAATCAATGCGGTCACCGGAAATACTTGCATTGGTAAGTTCCTAACTTCGGTTAAAGGTCTTTGAACAAAATAATCTGATGGTGATGGGTAATTGGTAGAGGTTGATTTTCGAACTAATTTTCACTATTTTGTACAAAATTTATATCCTTTCCTGTGCTGTGTCCTGTGTACATAAATAAGTCGCTGTAGCTCTCTTATAGTTTGCATGGTTTTTGGTTAGTCCTTTGGTGTTCTTCTTATAAATAAATTGGCTGAAAGACATCGTCATTTTTGTTGTTGTATACTCACCAAACACCCTGTCTAGATGTTAACGAATGTTTATTGCGAAACGGACACGGTCCATGTCAGGATACTTGCTTCAACACCTGGGGCAGCTACACGTGCTCCTGTGATGGTCTGCCTGGAACGAAATTAAGTGATGATAGAATCTCGTGTGAGGACGATGGTGAATGTGCAATAAATAATGGTGGCTGCTCACATATTTGCTTGGCAACGTTGGGACGAGTATTTTGCTTGTGTCCAAGTGGTTTTGTGCTATCGAAAGATTGGAAAAACTGCCAAGGTTTGTAATTAATCATGAATAAGTGATTGATATGTTATACTGATTAAAGTTTGGATATGTAGTTATATATTTATTCTGTCTTACAAAAATGAAAGAATATAAATTTAAGATGAGAAAAAACGTCTGTGAATATACAAATATAATTAGCGAATTCAAGTTCCTGGCAGCCTCAAGTTTCTACACCTGAACATGATTTCTTAAAACAAATATCAAAAATTGCAATAAATTATGTCCGAATGTTAGTTATTTAAGTAAGCACGGGAGTGGTTCCAGATTCGAATAGTTGCGTCTAGTTGCACTCTTTGATAAAAATGTTAGCAGAGCATAGCGTATAGATCTTGCCTCCTAATCTGTCATCTGAATACAAACCGTCTATTGTGTAAAACTTATGAATTTCGTGATATATTTGACGGTTATGAAGTTGATAAAACTTGTGTTTCAGAGACTTGGTTTTTACAAAAATTTAAATGACAATATTTGCCGTCTCGCAGCTTTTAAGCTTTTTCGAGCTCATCCAACTCGATTGTGGTCGTGTTGCTTTTTTGTTGGTAAGGATATTGTTCCATGCGTTGTTAAATGCAGGTCTCCGAGAGACTGTCAAATGTTGATTTTGTTTTTAGAAATTGTAAGAATAATTGAAAGACTACCGATATGAGTTCTGTATAGAATAATAAAAACTGATCAAACCCTAAATCTGTCTCCGGTCTATGTTTCCCGTTCCTGTTTGTCCGCCGCTCCTTTCTCAAAATATGATCTTATTTTCCTAACTAACAATTTTGACGGGATTTTCACAGGCAGAAATTTGATATTGTAGGGAGTAAGTACTGCTGTTTTAAAACAAATTGCACGACTGGATCGCACGTACTTGCTCATATGTGCGGTCACATCGTCGAATAAAATTTAATAAAATCCACGACTGGGTCACAAGAACTTGTCCTTATGCTAGATAATTGCTTTGTGACTGCATATGTATTTATGTATATATTAAAATAAAAAAAAAGTGTAAGAGTTTTTTTTGGAAAAACTACGTATGCAATACAATTTGAAAACTAAACGTCTATCGACGAAAAAAATATTGAAAATCGTTCGACAATTTTTTTTTTAAATTCGTTTTTTTTTTTTGAAAAACTTTTTGAAAAAATATTTAAATTTTTTTTTACTATGTCATAAGAAAATCTGTAGTTACCATCTGGCACACTTATTTAAAAAATATTCAATCAACCCTTTTTCAAAATATTTCGAAATATTTAAGAAAAATCGAAAAGAAAGTTTTAGAACATTTTGAAATGCAATATTAATTGAATTATAAATGCCTTCCTTGTGCAATGTTTTATTGAAGTCGAGATAAAACCGCATTTGAAAAAAAACGGTACCGTTATAGAACAAATTTCTAAAAATTCATTCTAACTAAAAGATTTATTGTTGTAAAAAATAGTACCCTGACAGTTTTTTTCTTATAATCTGCGCGCACTCAAGGGGTTATTACTACCCTTATCATGTATTAACACAGTGCGAGCATTTAGGAAAATTGGATAGAAGATGAAAGGTGGTACCGATGCACATTGGTTTTGAACGGTTGTAAATCGTTGTGGAAGGGAAAATCGAGCCGGGTAAAGCATTCCACATTCGTGTAGTGTGGCTTAAGAATGAGTCTCTATACTTAATAGTGCGTCCGAAATTTGGCTCAAGGGTAGATTTATGAGCATTCCTTACGGTACGAGTATTACGGGGAAAACTTTTAAGTGGAGGAATGCAATTGGCTATTTCGCTGGAGCATTGTTTATAGAAGAAGCGATAGAATAAGGAGAGAAAGGAAACATTTCGACGAATCTAGCTCTAGTAAATTAAATGTTTCTGTTATATCCTTACTCCCTATCATTTTCAATGCATTTTTTCTGGATTCTATCCAGAAAACGCAAGTGATTAACCTCACCCTGCTCAAATATGAGAATTGTACTCAAGCTTCGGTACGCCTTATAAACAGTAGCCAGATCTAACGAAGAGAAGTCGGCTAATAAAACCTAAACATTTCGCAGCGATTTCATATATGTGTTCATTCCACAGAAGGTTCTCCAAAACGGTGTAAAGATTGATTCCACTGTTCGGTGAGATATACCATCTTATCACCAGTGGAACTATTGCTACGAAAACCGTATTGCCGGTCATTTAAAAGTTTCCGTGTCTCCATGTTTCCATGACCTTGGAAAGAAGGGATGTAAGTACAATTGGTCGTCGGTAGTTAAATGGAGATAAATATATATGTACCTTTTTTTAGGTATGGGCTAGACAAATGCAGTTTTCCTCCTTTTGGATAGAGGCCTCAGCCGCAAATATGATAAATATTCAAGTCGATTCGGCGAATTCAAATTGTTCTCGAAGAGAAAAATTGCGAAGATGGTATGAATGCAGCAGGTGTAAACAATGTTGCTGGTGATATAACGTCTGTTCCTGCCGTTAATCATACTATTACAAATGTTGGTATACATAATGCGGACAATACTAATGGTGCTGTTGTTGTCGGGAGATCTTGCTGTTCTTTTGTTAACAATGTTGGCAATACATTTGCTGCTTATGATGTCACTGAAAAAGATGGTGATGGCCTTGGTAAAATTGCTCCTTCTATCCAAATTATTGGCGATGAAAATGGCATTGCTAATGCTGCGGTAGGTGTCGATGCACCTGTTGGTAAAAATCATTTTACTTTTGCTGTTGTCGAAGATGCTGAAATTAATAAAGCTGCTGAAAGTGTCGTAGCACTTGTTGGTTTAAATGGTTCTGCTGTTGCTGTTGATGATAATGTTATAATGGCTAAATCTCCGAATGATTTCAATGTGCCTGCTAAACCAACTGAGGTTGCATTTAGAGATCAAATTTATATTGATAAACTTCCTAAGAGCACTCGAGTGGTTTCTGGTTTTAATATTCAAAATGGTGAATTTGTAGTTTACACGAATTTAAAATTGTTTCACTTGTCCAAGTTCAATCCATGAACTTCGACTGATTCAATCATTCAGTATTTATCATCGAGTTTAAACGTAAACTCAACATATTTCAAATACTACAAGCTTCTGAAAAATGGATCTGACGCAAATATGAGATATGTTTGCTTTAAAATCGGAATTCCTGCTGAATTTGTACAACCTGTTTTCAAGCATCTTTTTGGCCTTATGCAATACAGATTCGTTAATTTGACTACATTCCAAAAAACGTATTGCAGATGGAGAATACAAGAACAAAGATGTTTCTCCATCTAATTCTGATTGCTTAAAAGTGTATTACCACAATTCTAGTGGAATTCGTACGAAAACCTCTGCGCTTTTCCTTGCCTCATGTAATGTTGACTATGATGTAATCAAAATTGTGGAATCTTGGCTTTGGAGTGGAATTTCTGACTCGGAAATTTTTGACAGTTGAACCTGGTATCCTAATGTATGTTATCGTAAGTTTTATACCTCCAAGAAGTAATATTGAGCTTTATGAAAAACATCTAGCAAACATAGAATTTTTAGATAATTTATATATGAACTTGCATAAAATGTTTATAATTGGTGATTTTAACTTAGCTGATATAAATTGGTCTTATTCTTCCAATTCTTACAATTCTAGATCATTTAACTTTTTAAAATAAAATTTCATTGAACTTGATAATTATCTTGCATTTGTTGACTGGAAAACAGAATTTCTAAATCTAAATTTGAAGAATATGCTTAACATTTCACAATTATCTTATATACTGCTTTTAATCTATTTTTACCTTAAAGGATAAAAAGGAATGTCTCTATACTTCCTTGGTACAACAAAAGGTTAACTCATTTAATACATTTAAAAAATAAATCATTCGCTTAGTATAAAATGTCAAACACTTTAGATGATAAACAAGCATTTTGTAAACTTCGTAAAGAATTCATAGTTCTCAACAATTTTTTGCATAGAAACTATATCTCGAATGTTGAGTTTGATTTGAAGAAGAAGCCGAAACGATTCTGGAATTTTATTAATTCTAAACGGAAATCGATTGAGATCCCAACTTCAGTTAATTTTAAAGGGGATTTAAATAAAACTCTAGAGTTCTTTGCTCAATTCTTTGAATCGGTTTACTCAAACTCCCAAGAAAACCCCCAAGTTCTTTCAGAAAATGTCCCAAAAGTGAATATTGGATCGATGCAATTTAACTTCTCCGATGTTTGAAATTATTTACAGCATCTTAAGCCAAATCACATTCCTGGTGTCGTGGTATTCCTGCCCTTGTCTTGAAAAAATGTTGTAATTCGATCTGCTTTCCATTGCTTATCATTTTTTAACCTATCTTTATCGTCCGGAATATTTTTGGATGAATGGAAATCTTCTTTCCTGATTCCAATCTTTAAATCCGGCTCAAAAAACAATGTTGAAAATTACAGAGGTATTTGTAAGTTGTCCACTATTCCTAAACTTTTTGAAAGTTTAGTAAAGAACAAACTCGACTTTTTAGTAAAAGAACATCTGAATGATGCCCAACATGGTTTTATCTCGGGTAGATCAACTATCACTAATCTGGCATGTTTTTCCTCTTTCGTAACTAACTGTATTGAGAGCCAAAGTCAAGTAGATGTTATCTACATGGATTTTAGTAAGGCATTTGACTCAGTTTGCCACAACATACTGCTTCTAAAACTTGAAAGATTTGGGATTCACTCAAATCTCCTTCAGTGGATATCATCCTTTTTAACTTATAGGGCCCAAACAGTTATAATAGACAATCAAACCTCGATATCTATCAGATGTACGTCAGGAGTTCCCCAGGGTAGTCATCTTGGTCCGCTTATGTTTATATTTTTTATTGATGATATTTGTAAAAATATAAAATTCAGCCAATGTCTCACTTACGCTGATGATCTTAAATTATTCTTAAAAGTGACTTCCATTAATGACTGCCAGATTGCCAGCGTGGAAGCACACCTCTTCAGAACTATAGGGGAATAATATCCGCCCCAGCGGATTTGTGAATATCGAGATCTTTAAGATCTCTTGCAATTGAACGAGCGCGAAAAAAGATTTGTCCCATAAAACCATTTACGTTATCATGTACAGGGGGAGCCATATGACATTGAGGCAAAGTTGAATTAGCTGCAAACAATGTTGCAAATAAATCAGCTTTCGATTGGGAGTTGACCACAGAATTGTCATTATGGACAAGCGTCGGAACCGAACAGACTGACAGATACACAGACGGAATTTCCGGACCCACTTTTTTCGACTTCTCGTCGTAGTATCATGTTTGATTGTTAGATTATTTTTTTATTACCAACTCGAATGCATAACTTGCATTATAGTACCTATAATCGCAAGTAAAAAACCTTAATCAAAAATAATTTAATCAATTAGGGTACCTATATCTTCCTGATTGTTTTTGGTTAACAAGTTTTCAAGAAAGTCGAAAAGCTGTCCTAAGGTAGGTGACGTTTATAGCACACCATCATAAAATGATTTATTCCGATTATAGGTACTATAATGCAAGTTATGCATTCGAGTTGGTAATAAATTGAGATAACCAGCAAAAATCAAACATGGGATAACGATGATAGAGAAACATATTTGTGTTATTAGCAAAATTCTGACTGTCTGTAGGTTTCTCTGTACGGATGTACGGTTGTGCCAATCGTTTTCAAATTTAGTACATACATTTTAATATTCTACAGAGGATTTTTTAAAAAAAACTTGTAGCTCAACCATTAACGGTAATTTCATATAACCGCTAAGTAGAAGCTTATTTTTTCTCGGAAACGGCTCCAAGAATTTGTATGTTCAATTTACGCCGTAGTAAGAAAAAGTCTTCGATTTTCTTGAGAACCGGTTAATCGATTACAATCAAAATTGATATTCAATAGATAAAGGTAACCAAAGTAATTTCACATTAAAATATTTTCCAATAACGTTTTTTTTTTTTTTTAATTTTTAATAATTAAACATTTTGCAATTTATTTTGGAGTGCGGGCGGGAAGAAAACGAACATTACTGAACATATGAAAATTGGCTGAACTTTTGAATCGTTGTATTCCCCCATGACTAAACCCTCTATCAGCCACTGGCTAATAGGAAGGCATTTCAAAAGGAACTTAAAGCATTATTAATTGATTAAAGTCTTATTTTTCTTTATATTTATTTAATAATTAAATTTTGTTTCCTTTCTTAATTTTTTTTAATCTAATTTTTATTAATCTAGTTTTTTTTTAATTTTTTGTCTGAATTTAGATAGAGAAATATATATCCTAAATCAGGAATATCTTTATTTAATTATTCCTTTTTTTTTTGATAACCTTAAAACAATAATAATAAAAAATTAATTGCTTTTCGTTAATATTTTAGTATTTATTTTAACGATTTTTCTATTTGTAAGTTATGTGGCAAGACTTTCAAATGATGAATGTATAACTTAAGGTTTGTGCACACCAGAGAAACATTTGAGAAATGTTTGTTTCTTTTTTTGAAATGTTTATTTAGGCTTAGACGCTTCTCGAAACATTTCTGAAATGTTTCTCTGTTTCTCCTTCCGAACGGAAGACTTTCTTTACTTTTCAAGCATTTTAATATACATAGTTGACAGATTTTTTGGTTGTATTTTGTTCATGATGACAAAACGTGACGCTATGATTGCTACCTTTTTTTACAATCCATCTTGAAGTACAAAACTAGACACATAAAATGGGAAACAAATAAACATTTCAGAAATGTTTCTGAAAGATAAAAAACATTTCAGAAACATTTCTGAAATGTTTTCTAAACAAATGTTTCTTTGGTGTGGACACACACTAAAGAAGCAATGCAAAAAAAACTTTGAATCGCGGTCGCGGTACACAATGGAGAAGAAATTTCCTGCCAATCGGTTTGGAAGAAATGAATAAAGTTTTTGAATTCATTAAGGTGTGTCCACCACACCAAAGAATGTCTAAGAAACATTTCTGAAATGTTTCTGAAATCTCTGAAACATTTCTTAAATGTTTATTTGTTTCCGGTTTTATGTATTCAGTTTTGTACTTCAAGATGGATTGTTAAAAAGGAGCAATCGTTGCGTCGGTCGCGTTTTGTCATCATGAACAAAATACAAACAAATAAAAACCTGTCAACTAGACTAAAATCCTTGAAAAATAAATAAAGATTTCGGAAGGGGAGACAAGGGGACATTTCATAAACATTTTAGAAACGTTTCACGAAGCGTGCAGACCTAAATAAACATTTCAAAAAGAAAGAAACATTTCTAAAAATGTTTCTTAACTGTTTTAAAAAAAATGTTTCTTAGTTTTGGACACATCTTTAGCTGTCAAAATCTTGAGCTAATGAGACGTGTATTTTCTTATTGTAAAGATTAATTCCGGAATTTAATAAAATAAGGGAGTTATGATTGGTCTGCCGAAAACTTGATTGATGATGTTTGATTTGAAATAACGGAACCAAATTAGATATGTATATATTTGGCAAAATTTCCTGAGAGTTTTTAATGGGTAGGACATTTGAGAAAAGAAAAAAAATTCAGAGGACAACCCTTTTTGTCCATTTACATAATGTCAATTGACAATAGGTTTGCTTCGAGTTTAGTGAGAATCATAACTATTTTTAAAGCCAGTACTCTTAAAACATCGACTTCCTATGAGCATTTAAGATTTTATTAATCGTTTTTACTGGTCTGTCTTTAAATGATTGAATTATTTTTTTTCCCGTTCACAGATATCAATGAATGTGAATCGGCTGAAATTGCTTCCAAGTGTCCCGGAGGCTGTGAGAACACAGTTGGATCTTATCTCTGCCTTCCGAAGGCGACCGAAGCAACCCGCAGCAACGTAGTTGAATCCATGCCTCCTCCAACTCACACCCTTCAATGTGAAGAAGGTTTTCGTTTGAGTTCCGATGGCAATTGTGTTGATATCGATGAATGTTTCGAAGGCATTGCCAAATGCCAAAACTGCAGAAACACTCATGGTAGTTACGACTGCACCTGTCCAACTGGTTACGAGCTGTCAGATGATGAGACAACATGCATTGATATCAATGAATGCGAAGCCTACGCTGAAGAGCAGGATGGAGCTTCGCCATCCCTATGCTCTCATGAATGTGAAAACACTCAAGGATCATTTATCTGTAAATGTGGGGAATTGTTCCATCTGAAGGATGATCGAAGAACTTGCATCAAAGATACCTGTGCAGATATGGGAATAAACAGGACTCAATGCTCACACTACTGTGAAGACACCACGGAAGGACCGATTTGTAAATGTCCCGAGAGGTTTGAGCTTGCTGGTGATAGACGTAACTGCATTGCAAGTGCAACAGACGCCTGTACGGAACTTGGAGGAAATGAACGTTGTTTGCCAGGAAGTTGCGCAAACTCAGAAGGTGGTAGCTATAAATGCACTTGCCCCACTGGATTCAAAGATGAAGTTTATTTCTGCAAGGATATCGATGAATGCTCTGAGGGCAAACACAGCTGCTCTCATATCTGCTTCAATACAGAAGGTTCCTTTGTATGCCAGTGCCCTGTAGGATTCCGAGAAATGGAAGGTAATTCAAGTAGTTGTGTCGATATCGATGAGTGTTCCGAAAAAGCTGGGATCTGCGGAGATAAAGTCTGCAAGAATATAGATGGAGGGTACAGCTGCTCGTGTCCCGATGGCAACGAGCCTGATCCTAATGGTCAGTGTCGAAGAAATGATCTGTGCTCGGACAACAATGGCGGATGCTCACATACTTGTTCATCTAATGATGCTGGAGTCTTATGTCAGTGTCCATCAGACATGAAACTCTCCGAAGATGGTTACACATGTATCCATTTAGATCCCTGTGCAAATGGCAACAACGGTTGTTCTCAAATCTGTAACAGTCTGCTTCAGGGGACCTGTTCTTGTGAGCCTGGTTTTGAGCTGCAAGAAGATGGCAAATCATGTCTTGACTACGATGAATGCACCGAAAACAATGGCGGATGTGAACACATATGTGTAAACAAACCTGGTGGGTATGATTGCTTGTGCAGGAAGGGCTTTGCTCCTCTTGAAGGCAATCACTGCTTTGACATCGATGAGTGTGTTCTAGATACTCATAACTGTGCTTCGGGCTTGCTTTGCCAGAACCTTAATGGTTCGTATGCTTGTCATTGTCCGCGAGGCTTTGCTTTTGCTGGAGACTCATCTACAGAGTGCTCTGACATAGATGAGTGTTCCCAGAACAACGCCAATTGTTCTGACTTTTGTATTAATTTACCCGGCAGCTTTCAGTGTTCTTGTCCAAGTGGGAAAGCTTTGACAGATGACGAGAGGACTTGCGACCATGTGGATGGTTGTCTGGTTAACAATGGGGGTTGTTCTCACTCATGTTTCTTCAACAAACCGCTTACGATTTGCGCTTGTCCATATGGCTATGCTTTAGGTACCGATAGGAAGACCTGCGTCGACGTCGATGAGTGTGCCATGGGGTTTGCAAAGTGCTCGCATTCGTGCGTCAACAATATCGGTAGCTTTGTGTGTGCTTGTCGTGAGGGCTACGCGCTTGCAGCAAATGAGCGCGACTGTTTCGACATGGACGAATGCGTTGTAAACAATGGCAACTGTTCAAGTATTTGCATTAATCTTTTAGGTTCGTTTTCTTGTGCTTGTGATGCTGGCTTTGAGCTGAAGGAGGACCTAAGAACCTGCACCGATATTGATGAGTGTTCTCAGGCACTGCATGATTGCTCGCACTATTGCATCAACAGAGTGGGAGGTTACGACTGTTCCTGTCCAGCTGGATACGTTCTTGGACCAAACAAGCTTACATGTATTGATGTGGATGAGTGCTCGGGTTACTCTGACTGCAGTCACATCTGCAGCAACACTCTAGGCTCATTTGAATGTGGGTGTCCTTCGGGAATGATTCTTGACACTGATAAGAAGACTTGCATTGACGGCGATTTTTGCAACCGCTTACGACCTCAGTGTTCCCATTTCTGCGAAAACGTTGGCACTGGCTTTCAGTGTACTTGTCCCCAAGGTCTCAAGGTTGGTAGCGACTCTCTTACCTGTGTGGATATCAATGAGTGCTTGGTAAATAACGGTGAATGTTCCCATACCTGTACAAACTTGGAAGGGTCATACAGCTGCCTTTGTCCGGCTGGTTTTAAGATCGGGGAGGATGGAAAAAAATGTCAAGACATCAATGAGTGTGAAATCGAAAACGGTGGATGTTCTCACTACTGCATCAATACCAAGGGAAGTCATTCATGTGAATGCAGCGAAGGATTCGCACTCCAGGACGATAGAGTTACTTGTCGTCAGAGTGACCCATGCCGGCATAACAATGGTGGATGTGAGCAACTTTGTTTAGCTAATGGAAAATGTGCCTGCAAAACAGGTTACACATTGAACTCATTAAATTCGTCCAGCTGCTCTGACATCAATGAGTGTCAAGTTGGAGATCCTTGTCCGCAACAAAGTTGTTCGAACACACAAGGCTCTTTCCAATGCTTCTGCGAGCAAGGATTCTCCGAAAATGATTATGGTGGTTGCGAGGATATCAACGAATGTGATTATCAAAACGCAGGCTGCCCTGGCGAGTGTGTCAATTTACCTGGAAGCTACAAGTGCAAGTGCCCACTTGGACAACGACTCAGTGATGACAGAAAGACCTGTGTTGGTGTTCGTGATCAATGTCAACCATTCCGGCCACCCAAATATGCTGAAATTCACTGCACCAGGTCACGACACAAGACTCAATTGTACTACAAGACCAAATGTTCAGTTTGGTGTGTTCCCGGATATAAGCTGGAGGGACCATCCATCAGACAATGTAACTCATCTGGACAATGGGACAACTTTGAGAATCGTTGCGTTCGTAAGTACCTACATTTGCAGTGACAGGAACAATAAATATGAATTCATATTCCTCTCTTTTATTTTCAGCTCAAACGTGCCCTCGTCTGCCCCGGGCACAACATGGAACAATTCTACCAGCCAACTGTTTACTGGGCAAGACTTTTGTCGGCGAGCGTTGCCTGTTGCATTGTCATGCTGGCTACATGCCAATTGGGCGTAAGATAAACGTTTGTAATGTCGACCAGAGTTGGTCGTTTAATTCGACATTTGATTGCATCCGCATGGGAACGCCTATATTCAATGCTCCCCATCAAAAAATTCACACCGAAAGACGATGGTTTGGTGTGCAACAACAACGACCATATATCAAGTGTCCTCGGAATACGACTATATTGCTTCCGTCGGGACATAAGACAGCACATATTATTCTGCAGAAACCAAAAACCAACATAGATTATCGATATGTAGAGTCTTTCCCAGCATGGTCGAGGGATTTACAGGCTCATCTGGGTGAGGGAGTTCATGTCGTTACATTCCGTGGACGTGAACCTACTACAGGACGTGGAGCTATGTGTAGGACAGTTATCACAGTGAAAAACAGTGAACCGCCTAAGGTGACATTCTGTCCGCCATCGTTTGAGGTTTCTTTGGCCAGTAGTCAGGATAAACGGTCGATTGTCTGGAAAGAACCAGAATTTCAGAGTCCGAACCGCATAAAGAACGTTCACAAGTCGAATGTAAGTTTGGGTGACTTTTCGAGAATTCTCTTGGTGTATTCAATGATTGTTTTCCTTAGATGCCTGGACAGCTTTTTGGAGAAGGAGTTCATAGGATTTCGTATGAAGCTGTTGATGAAGATGGTCTGACAGCAAGATGCGAGTTCAATGTGGTAGTGAAAGGTAAGTCTTTTGAAGTCTTGAAACCGAAACTTTGTTATTAATCGATTTTTTCTTTTTGGTTTTAGCTCCTCAAATTCAGTCCTTACACTATTCATACGGTTATCCACAAGTTGGAGAAAGAAGCTCAAAATTGTTAGCCAATCATGAATCCTACATCATTTGTCATGGCCAATCGCCGGTAAAAGTATACGGCACTCAAGCTGTAAGTATCCCGTATTGGGTTTTTCATGTTTTTCATTTTAACCATTAATAATATTGTGTTGTTCATGTTTTGTGTGTTTTATGTTTTGTTTTGATAATTATAATAAATTTATTAAATTAATTAAAACAATTATTATTTTTACTTTTATTTTAGTTTTTGTTATAATGCGTATTGTTCAATTTTCTTTTGTGTTATGCTTTTTGTTTTATTATATGCACATTGAATAAATTAATAATTTAATACTAAATATTTATTTGTGTTGTCTGTTTTAATGTTTTGTTTGTTTTGTTTTAATGGGTTTTTCGACACAGTAAGTATTTTGTAACCGAATGAGTACCTAATACTACCAACTACAGCCAGCATATAAGCACCCTGTTTTGTTATAAAAAGGGAGTAGAAAGTACTTGTTTTTATATGCCAACATATTAAACAACAACAAAAACAAGAAATATGTTGAAAAATTAAAAAATCTGAATTTACAAAAAGTGAATTTTAAAAAAGTAAAGTAAAAACCAAACCAAATAGTTTCTAGTAAAGTATGATATTAATTCGTTTTAAATACAAAACGGTTTATGAAAAAAATGTATTTCGAAAATTGTAGAACCGATTTCGAAAAAATCATATTTTTTAGTTTAAGAAAACCAGTATTTTTTTAAGTTAACTAAGCAGTTCCTAAGAGTTAGGAAAAAATATTAGTGTTGAAATTATTGCATTTATTAAGAAGTAAGCAATCTAGATCTTTTCAAATATTATATTTTAGAGCTATTCGATTGACAGAATGATGTTTCAGTCAAAATTGTTTCCTAAATTAAAATTTTAAAATGTATTTTTTTAAAAAGTATTCACTAAAAGAACTTTTCAAAAAAAACATTTTAAGAACGGATTTCTGGCTTTAAAAAAATCAATTTTAGGCCATACAAGCTTACCCACTTGGTGTTGCTCGGGTATACCATACATTTTTGTTAAGTTCCAAAGCAAAGTGACTCTTATCTTTCGGATATAACAGTAGATTAGATTATTAGTAGAGGTGGTCTAAATATATCCCAGATCACTGCGGCCTAATTGGGCCTATTGTGATTGTGATATCCTCTTATTTAGAGCTCATCCATGATATTGCATTTGCTGAGAAATTTAGCTAACTCTTTGGGTGAGCTGGCAGCTATGTCTGCTGCTTCAAGGTAGAATTTACCTAAATAATGATGACGTGTTTTTACGAGACAGTTACACTGTTTCTTCGTCTTATTTGCACATTCTACAGGTACTATCTTGTGCTATTCAAATGGTCATCAGGTGTTTTTTCACTCTACAGTATCCAGTGAGGAAGCCTGTGATCAGTCTTATCTGACTCCTGCTGATTTTCAGGAGTTGATTTGTTCCTTTAGGGGAACTGTTTCGACTCTTGTTATCTTCGGTTTCCCTCCAGTAATGGCATGTTTGGTTCAGAAGTCATCTGTTTATTTTGTGTTTAATGGTGGTGATTGGCAGACACAGAATGGACTAGGCATCATACATTGAGTTTCAGATCCTTTTCTGGCTAGTTCGTCTGCTTTCTCATTGCCTTCATGCCCACTATGTCTAGGTACCCAAATGAGATGAACTCTCTTTGAGGTAGTTAGTTCTAGTAGACATTGAAGGCAGTCCCGTACGAGTTTTGACGTAATTTCAAGGGATTTTAAGGCAAGCAATGCTGATGCTTTGCTGTTGGATAGAATATAGATGTTCTCGATAATTAGAGATCAGTTTAAATTCTCCCGAAGGCACAGCTCTATTGCATGTATTTGAGCCTGAAAAACGGACCTGTTTGAGTCCATGCTAGCGAATATTAATATATCTGAGCGAGATCGGAATACTACAACACCAACTCCTTGATTTGTTTTGGAACCATCAGTGTACAATACATGAGGATTGTTACCCAAACTTGGTCTATTCTATGCCCAGTTTTGGCGATCTGGGAATGTGGCTTTGAAGTTGTGCTTGAAGGTAAACCTTGGTAGAAATTTTTATATTGTTTGTGTAATGCCACCAAACAGGGGGCAGCGTATGTTATTATGGGTCTTGTTATAGCTTTGTACATACATACATACATCCATAATGTCATTTTTGGATTTAATCCCCAATTTTTGTCCAGTAGACTTTTGCAGGTCATTAAAGAGCTCCTGGCTTTGTCTATGGTCTTGGTAAGATGAGAATTCCATGTAAGTTTTCCATCTAGGGTAATCCCTAAGTATTTATGTAACTGCCTTTGAGAATTCTATTGTTTCACCAAAGATTTTTTTTTTAATTGTAAAAACTTATAACTATCTTCATACTAGACAAAAAAATTAAAAGCTAGCTTAAATATACACTTAACTAACTTACTGGCCCAATTCAGGCGCTCTAAATTACTCTCTATCTTAATTAATTGCCTTTCGGCCTAAGAATAACTTAAATTAAAATTAACATTAACGGGTTTTATTTTTTCCCAGAAAAAAATTAAAACTAGGCATTAGATCATATTTTTCTTAAAACTAACTTAATATGTATTAATATGTATAAGTACTTATAAAATAAACTAAAAATAACTAAATCTACCTAAACCTAGAACAGCACAGCAGCAATTTTTTTATTATATATATAAACATATATATATAAATGTATATAAATACATATATACATACACACTATATATATATACACAGCTGGTCAAAAAAATAGGTGTGACTATTTATTTTTTTATTAATTAATTTTTTTTTACCTTTTTTCAGTTGCATTATAATTTTTTATGTTTTTAATAAAACTTCAATAACAAAGAAAATAAAAGACTTTAATAGAACATTTTCATAATAAGTGGCAAACTGTCGATTGACGCATTTTAGCCTGGTCAATAAAATAGGCGCGTCTTCCTAAAGTATTAAAAATATTGATTTTATTAACATTTAATGTTGGTTACCTAAATTTTCGATTACCTAACTCTAATAACCAGAGTATCCTCCATTGTTAGCTTGAACTTTTTGGAGTCGGCGTGGCATTGTTTCCACCAATTTTGGCATGTCTAGTTGGGTATAGAATACCATTCTCTTTGAACGGCTTCCCACAATTGGTTTCCATTTGTGAAATATTGCCCGCCTAACGTTCGCTTGAGTGCATTCCACAAGTTCTCAATGGGATTGAGGTCAGGGGATTGACTTGGCCACGGGATAAGAGATACTTTCTTCTCTTGGAACCAATCTTTTACGAGACCCGCCGTGTGTTTTGGATCGTTATCCTGTTGAAAATGCCATCGGAGGGGCATGTTTTCTTCAGAAAATGGAAGCATGACATTTTCCAAGATATCCCTATACCCATATTTTGTTAATATGGTTTTAATGAGAAATATAGGACCGACACCGTACCAGGAAAAACATCCCCACACCATAATATTGCCACCTCCGTGTTTGATTGTTTTTTGTGTATAGCGGGGATGGTATTCTTTTCCTTTTGGGCGTCTTACATTACGCCCGGAGTTGGAAGAAAACAAATTTATTTTAGTCTCGTCGCTCCACAGGATATTACGCCATTTTTTAAGTCCTTCAGGTCCATTCCAGTTCGCGTATCTAAGAGCAAATTCTTTCTTCACCTCTTTTTTTCGACCAGCTGTGTATATATATATATTTTTTTTTTATTTTTTTTTTTATATTTTTTTGACGCCACTGCAACTGCCCACCCTTACCTAGCTTAAATGTACCCTACAACTATGTAAGCCGACCATAGGCAATAGTGTCGACTGCAAGTATCAGCCTGTAAGCCACCAAAACTGGTGCAACTGATCAAAATATTCCCTCCGGTCCCGATCGGACACAGCCCTACTGAACCGGAGGCGCTCTGCTTCGCTCCCTCCGACAATGTCTCGGTCGTAAAGGAGCCGCCTATCCACAGTTTTTCGACCGACATGGTAGATCAACGGGATCGCCGATCTATCCTGTATCAGCCCTCGACTGTCTAAATAAAGAAAAGCCTCGGGCGGGATGAAATCGCTTGAACGTGTTTTTTCAAGATATTCATCGTAAGCCCCGAAGATTTGGCCATTAGCCGAGGTCATCGCTCTTGCAATGTGTCCGCGAATGAGCTTAATTAAAAAGTTATCTATCCTGTTTATATTTCACCAAAGAGTATAGCATAGGGTATAACAGTAACTAAGCACCACAAACGTAATTCTATTAACACATTTATGGTGATATGAACATTTATACAGGGAAAACTACATGTTTCTTAGAACTTAGAACATTTTGCAAAAGGCTTTCTTTTTATTATTTTTATATGAATATTAAAAATATTCTATTTTGTGATTTTAGTCGAATCGGTCCATATATAACAAATTTTGAAAAAAGCGACCCCAGCGCCGTCTATTGGTTACTAAAATATCCTAAATTACTACTTAGAACATCAGCTAAAGTCTATTCATCTGCTTTGCTTACACAGTGTCTCCACGATCTATATTTTATAGAATACCATCTGTATCTGTCATTTTCATAGTATGAACAAAAAAATAGAATGCTGGAAAATTTGTGATGGGCATTTTATAGTACCTACATATACTATTTCCTTTGCAGAAATGTCGCGGAGTTTTGTTGTGTTCTTGCTCTAAAAGCATTAAAAGAAAAGCGAACGTTCTATGTTTTCCAAATAAAATACTATCCATAGAAAGCTATGAGCTGAGCAATGTATAGAAGGAATTTTGTTTTATAAAATGCTATTTGCGGTCTCCACGATCAATTTTCATAGAATGCTATCTAGCTCTCTATAAAATCTTGCCCGTGGAGACCCCAGGTTGCAAGATGAGCCGGAACAGACAGAAAGACAGGCAGACACAAAATTTAAAAAACTATTTTTTGTTGTGTTTTGCATTGTGATAAATTACAAAATATTTGTTTACTTATTTTGTGTCATTGTCATTTCTATTAAAAATGGAAAAAAATATAATTGTCGTTTTGTGGAAAAATGGAAATCAAGATTCAAATTTTTAACGCGCTACGTATGTATGTAAATTGTACATCTCTATGTCGTTCTCAAAAGCGGCTTTTAGAACATCACGTCAAAATACTTAGTCCTAATCCCGCGTTCAGTAATCTCACCGGCTTAACAAACCAATGTTAACCAAGTTTTTATAATTTTTTTTAATTTATAAATTTCTACAAAAAAATTACTAAATTAGCCATAGACCAAAAATAATTGAACAAACAAAAAAATTATAACGTGGGCGGCGTCAAAAAATGTTTTGTAATTTATCACTACGTTTGCGTTTTGACATTTGTTTGACAAAACTTTCTTGTTTAATATCTGTATATTATACACACAATTCGAAAAAAGTATTGTTACCCTTTAGAGGGATTTAACTGTATTTTTCCCGCACAAACAAAATTTAAAAAAAAAGGAATGGGTAAGAGAAATTTGTTTTTTTTTTTTTTTTTTTAACTGTAGGTTTTTTTACTTGCGATTTTAGGTATATAAGGCAAGTTTTGCATTCGTAAGGATTATAAAAAATTAAGGTTGCAATCTGATATTCTGACTGTCTATCTTTTCATTCTTCTGTTCGTCCGTTACGTTGAATTTAGAAATAAATTTTGACTGGTTGACGCAATCCTCTTCAAGTTTAGAAATGAGGTTATTTTGACTTTCTACAGAGGACTAATTTCAACTTTTCACAGCTTAAATATTAATGCGGTACCAAATAATCGCTAAGTAAATGTTTAGTATTCTCGAAAACCACTCCAAGAATTTTGTAATCGAAAATCTGTGGACTATTGCAAAGTATGCGTATTCTCGGGCGCTAGTTGACCGATTTCAACTTATATTAATGATATTAATATGGGAAGACCAAGTTGACCGATTTCAACTAATATTAATGATATTAACATGGGAAGACCAGGTTATTTTGCATTAAATTATTTTCAATTAGCGGTTTCGGTTTACAGACGATAATAATTTTACGTGGTTATGTCAAAAGAAAACATTGATGGCAGCAACACCAACATACAGCCCGTAAACTCACACCCACAAACCCTCTCGTTAAATCCACACACCAATATCTACATCTACTTTCTACTTTAACAAAACTCCGCCTATTTTGTATATATTTTTCTCTGCTTGTTCTTTTTGAAATATTTTGGGAATTTGCGCCTCTTCTTTTTCATGTTCGCCACAGTATAGCGTGGGTATCTTTTCTTATCAGCATTGTCAGCATGAATCTTATGAGCGTTATCAGCATGAGTCTTATCAGCATTATCAGCATGAGTCTTATCAACATGAGCCATTTTATTTCGTACGTGTAGCCTGTCATCGATTTATAAGACGTTATCACGTCAAAAAAAACTATTATTAATACATCAGCTCAAGTATTTTTATATATGTATGTTTTTTTTTTAATTTAGCTAATAGATATGTTTAAGTTTTATTTCTTTGTGTACATATGAACATGTTTTCGAATGTTTGAAAAATGGTTAAAATACCGTATTAAAGTAAAATGGCGTAATTTTTTTTTACTGAAAACTATATTACGTGCTTCTTTCAACCAATAAAACTAAAAAAATGGAACAAAAGCAATTTATTTATTTCCAATCTATTTGAGCGGTCTCATAACCAACTTTGAAGAATTTGAATCTCAAAAAAAACCGATGTGATGTCAAGATTTTTAATGTCAGCCTTACCGTTCCCAAAATCCCGCTTTAGCGCTTTTCCAAGATGGAGGGCAAGTAAGTGTGTTTTTAACCTCGAAAACCGTGATTTACACTAACATTGATAAAAAACATCAACAAAATCCAAAGATCCTTTCCTATGCATGTATAGTGCAGCATTTAACATGCAACATTTTAGTGGACTGTTGCTGACACCCCCTTCAATCGAGAATGGTACTCGTCGCGCTGAATATGATTAATTTGCTAGATCTGTAGCCCACTTTCCACATCTCTAGCTCCAAGACCAAACAGCGAATAAATGGCCACGTTAAGGTGTGCTCGATGAACAATAAAATATAAGGAGAATAAGGATACATTTCACTTGGAATATTGTGGACAATGATTTGAAGAATTACATCTCAAGAAGAAAGTAGCTGTTCGGATTCGGTAGTAAAATTTTGGTCCCACCAATTCCGCAGATTCAAAACACATACGCGGTATTGCTTGAGAGTATAGCTTCTCATTTTGAGGTTAAAAAAATTTCTTTAAGCTAATGCGAATTCGCGTTTATCAGCAAGTGACACATGTCGCATGTGTTCTGTCATCTGTTCTTCTTCCTCAGAAAGAAAGAAGAATTAAATTGAAAATTAATGTTGTTAATAATAAAATCACCAATATTTGTCGCTTATTTATTTTTCATTAAAATTTATGGTGTGTGGCTAACTATGCCGGGTCGGGGTCTTAAAGTTATCTTTATTTGTCAACCCAGCCTCTCACGCGTGCGGTGGAAGCTCTGTAATACTATTCAAAATTTTCGTCATATACATTTGAAAAAGTGTCTAGTCAAGATAAGGCTTTAGTATTATCCGCCAAATATTTTACCATTCATAAGTATTATGCAATATTATCTATTATTTAAAGGTTTTTCCAATTTTCGAATAACAAAAGTGCAAATATATCAAAAATGATTTATTTACATAAAATAATAAGTATGATTTGTTTTTTATTTCATGAATGATTATTTCTCTGCAGGAGGTAAAAAAATGACTGCGCATGTTTTTTTCAATGTTATTTCTGACCAGAGTTTGGCATTATTAACCTTTGCTACAATAAATCAAATTTATGTGATAATAATGAACGGTTCTGATCTGCGATTACGTGTGCTATAATTTCAGTCTATATTGCTTTTTTTTTAAATAAAAAAATAATACAAATTGAATACATTGTGGTTTTTTGCAGATAAATCTACCTCCTGGTTGCGTCATCAAAAATATCAGAATCAACCCAGTAAGACAGTATTTGAGAAGGAGATTAGTTACCCAACGATGGACTCCATTTAGCAGTTTTTAAAAGATATTTTGATTATTTTAATGTTTATTTCATTTCATTAGCATCAATTTGTAAAAAAAAACAATACATAAAATACCTACACAACCTTTAATATTAGACGTATTGAATTGTTTTGTTTTATTTAAAACAGAATGTTAAAATAACTTAATAATGTCAAAATATGATTACATATGTATGTATGTATGTATATTGTATGTGAAAAATAATTATTAACTTAATATAAAATAAATGAAAAAAACTTTAAATTTGTGTCAACCATTTATGAGCTACTAGCAGACCCATAACAACGTTGCTTTGCTAAATGCCGAAAATCAACCTAGCTGTCATATGACACATAGCGAGCAACGTTTAAAAAAAAAAAGAAACAACTTTTTTCAGATATATCGTTTAATTAATTTGTGAATTTAATGAAAAAAAAACATTATTTTTACAATTTAAATCCAAGATTTCTAATTCGATATAAATTTTGGTGCCTTTTTTTTAATACTAACTTTTATAAACAAAAATGACGTTCTATATGTACAGAAGTTTTTAGCAAAGGCATTAAACTATTTAAAATATAATCCAATTATAAAACTTACTGTCTCGCCCCATTAAACTTAATCAAAAACTTATGCAATATTGTTAACGAAACAGAAAGGGCAATAAACCCAAGTATTAATAATATACATTATTTTTATTTTGTAAAACTTCAGCATACTTACATCATCTAATATTTATTGGTAGAGTTTATCAAGAAATTGATTTCGGAAACGAATGATGAAACTTGTTTACTTTGTATTAGCTTAGGTGTTTATTCGAAGAATATAATGATTCAAAAAATAGTAAGAACAACAATTTATTATTATTTTGATTTTGTTTGGAATAGCAGAAACAATTTAAGGGATAATAAATATTCTTTATTTTAATTGTTAATCAAAGTCTTTATGTAATTTATGTACCGGGTATATACTTTGCTCAGTGAATATCTGCGCTATGACAAGGTGTTCTCAGTAGACCAAAAAAAAAATTCATGTAAAATGTTGCATATGGCTCGCACTGTCACAAAGTTATTAGGTCACATGTAGAGCCAAGCCAAGGGGAGGGGGTACTGCAAAATGTTTGACATTTCTTTGGTTTTTCATTAATAACTTTTGCTTACTATTTAGGTTAAAAGCGTCCACGTAAATTTTTTCCAACATAAAACGTCCTATAATATTAACTATTCAAACATGTTTCCTTGTTATTTCGTTACCCTAAAAAATGCCAAAAAAATCCAAAAACTGAACATTTTTACGTCAATTCTTCTGTTATACTCGAACTGTGATCACATGTTGTTGTAATTATGATTTTTTGATGAAACCACAATTTTTTGACACAAATTTAGCTAATTTCAATCTGCTCCTAGTGTATTTTCTCACACGTGACTTTTCAATCCGCTCTTGGAGACGCAGTTATTTTTAGGAAGATTTTTGGTATATGGATCAAGTACATATACTCGATTCCTACCCGAACCATATACCAAAAATCTCCCGAAAACTAACTGCGTCTCCAAGAGCGGATTGAAGAGTCACGTGCCAGAAAATACATTTTTCAACTCAAGCCTTCACATGCCAATATCTCGTTATGTAAAGTTCCTAGCTGAGTATTTTTCACTGTCAGATAGATATTGAGCCCAGCTACCATTTCAGTTTTTGGCATTTTTAGGGAAATTCGAAAAATTACCTCTTTTTCAAAGCGCTATATCTTGGTAACGAATGGACAAACAAACATGTTTTTAGAAAATTGTATGCTCTACAAAATATACCTGAACGCTTTTAACGTTCTTTTTTAAGCAAAAAAATGTATTATAATGAAAAACCAAAATAAAAGAACATTTTGCAATACCCTCCCCACGCGCAATTTTTTCACAATTTTTGTCGACCTAAAACTACCTGTGGCTGTGGACTGGGCTACATGTGAATCGAAATGGCCAAGCCACAAATTTTGACTAAGGTGTAGAGTTTGAGAAGATACGCCTTGTAGAGTTAGGACGTGTAGAGTTACAAGCTTGGCTCTACATGAGATCTGATAACTTTTGACAGTGCGAGTCATAAAGTCTCGTCTTGTCAAAATTTTACATGCAAATGTTTTTGTTGTGATTCACTTCTATTTGTAAAAATTCCTATGACAATTTTTTTATTTTTTTATTTTTTTGGGTTGTACATATTTCTAACATTATTATTTTATTACAATATTTTTTTTGAATTATTTATAACAAGGAGTTCCTACATTCATATATCGATTTTCAGACCTCTAGCGGCAAAATTTGTGGAAGCCTGATACAAACTTCCATTCCCTAGTTTAAAGGGTTGGTGGTTAAAAATGTCAAGTTTTAGATTTTCTTGTTGTTGTTTGTGTACTATAATTAGCTTATTTGTCAAATTTCAGCTTTTAAGGATTTTAAGAAGTACCCTAAGAATTGTGATGATCATCAGTGAGTCCGTGACGAAATCAGGGTTTTTAGATATCAATAAAATCGCACCGCAAGGAATGCCCATCAGAATACCCTTGAGCCCAACTTTGGACGTACTGTCCAGTACAGGGATTCTTTCTTCAGCCGTACCACGCGAATGTGGAATGACTTGCCAGACTCTGTTTTTCCCTCCCACTTGGAAGTTCAGAACTTTAATACATGTGCATCGTTATCTCCGTTACGGACCAATTATAAAAAATTAGAATTTTATGTTTTTAATAAGTCCGCTATTGACAATATATTCCGAGAATTTTGATTATATGGTATAATCCAAACACAAGTTATGAGGGCTCAAAAAAAAACGACGAAGTGCTTCGAGAAAAGGTAGGTTGTGCCCCTGCGCTTTGGTGGCTCGTCTTGGCGGGTGCACAACATGCCCCCAGATAGTTATATCAATAGGTTGATGATGATTATTTCAATCATTACAACCCTAATAAAACAACTTGCATAACTGATGTAATTTTCAAAACACCCTGTATTGGTGCAAAAACATAAAATTGAGAAAAGTTATGATGTGTTTATTCCAAAATATGACTTGTAAGTTTATTATATATTCCAACTCCTTACATAATAAAACCTGTGGTAAATCAATGGTTAAAATATTCGCTTTTGAGAAACACGTTTTGTTATTATTATTATTATTTGCAAGTGCACTATTTTCTTTAACTAACTGCTACCGGTTTTGCAAAAAAAATTAAGACAACTTGCTAACATCAACTTCTTGTTAAGTCAATGATGGTACACTGAGAGAAAAAAATTGCAACAAATATTAATTAGAAAAATATATAAAAAGAATAATAATGCTGTGAACATGAAAATAGCAGTCCTTTTACAGATATTTTTTTTTAATTAACGCGCGCACAAGGGAACATTTGTTTCCCTTTTAATGTAGAGCACAAGTAAACGCTTGCAGATCAAAATGGCAAGGGAAAATCTCGCCGGGTAAGCTATTCCAAATTCGTGTTGTTCGACTAAAAAATGAATCCCTATATTTCACGGTACGTCCGAAATTGAGCTCAAGGGTGAACTGAAAACTGATGAGCATTTCTTGCGAGACGAGTAATACGGGAGAAACTTTTAAGGAGTGGAACGCAGCTGTCCACTTCGAGTGAACATTTTTTTATAAAAGAAACGATAAAGACATGAAGCATTGCGGTGGTGTTCGAGAGGGGCAATTGTTTCAGCGGCAGTTCTATTTCCTATCAATCTTAACGCTCGATTTTGTATTCTATCTAGCAGGTGAAGCGATGTTTGCGAAGCACCTGCCCAGAGGTGGGAATTATACTCGAGTTTAGGGCGTATAAACGTTTTATAAATTGTAGCCACATCAGAAGGAGAAAAGTAATTTTGAATCTTTTCGTCTTTTTGGTTTTGTACACCCGCTCAGGTCCATGTCGGAGTACATGGAAAAAGTCTTTTTTTACTCATTTATTCAAGAGAGGAGACAAAGCTGACTGTACAGACAGACTATAGGCCAATTTATCAACTATTACAAACCGTCTTACATTGTCATATAAATGTTCAACTATATTAGAAAAATGATATGAAGTTGACGGTATTTACACTGCCTTCTCAAAAGAAGCATTTGAATAACTTTGTCACAAATTAATTTTGTTTAAGTTAAAAGCATCTGGTTTCGTAGTTCTCTCTGACGTGCCTCAAGGAAGAAATCTTGGTCCCTTATTGTCCATTTTAGCTATAAATGATTACGGCAATCGAGAATCGAAAAGACTGTAAAAATAAGACTCCTATAGGTAAAGCTCGCAGTTTAAAGAATAACCTCTTATTCGATGGATAAGAAATTACCTTTCGTTGTTCTGGACGGTTTCTAGTCTTATAGTCACAAGATAAATGCTGGTGTGCCCCAAGGCTCCGTTGCGTCTCCTTCACTCTTCAAAATTCTTATTAATAATCTCTTGTTTAAAGCTCTTAATTTATTAAATTGTTTTGTTTCCCTCACATTCGTTTCCAGATTCACTACATCATTTTTTCCGATGTGAAACTGCAACGGCAGCTAATACTAAGCTAATTAAATTCCGATCAATGAGGATTTATGAACTGTGTGGCATTAAATTGTTTAAGAACTCAATGACGTTTTCTGTCGTTAAAGCAATGCCTGCTCTCCATGTAACCATCAATGTATGGCAATAGCAACGAGGAATCCAAACAATTTAGCATTCCATTGGTATGAATGTGTATCACAAATCACCTTCTGTTTAACGAACATGTATTTTTGATATCGCTAAAAATTCTGCGAAAGTTTAGGCTTAGACGTTGCGATGCAAGAAGTATTTTCCTCGTTAGATCTGGCTACAGTTTTTGAGGCGTACATTTGCCCAAAGGTTGAGTATAATTCTGGACAGGCGCCCATGTTACTCCAGAGAAATATCCAGATGCATTTCTCCACTTAAAAGATTTCCCCCTAGTACTCGCACCGCTAGAAATGCACATCTATTTACCCTGGGCCAAATTTCAGACGCACTGTTAAGTGTAGACACTCATTCTTTAGTCGCACTAGACGAATGTGGAACGCTTTACACCACTCGATTTTCCAGTTCATCAATTTTTTTCTCTGTGTACGTGTAGTGTAGGTACATAGGTAGGTTTTTGTACAGATACAGGTACTCGTTGAAATACTCGTACCGGTTTCCTGTAAAATCTCATTAAACATTTCAATGTATTGCAAAATTCAAGTTAATTTAAAAACATATAGATATTTGTAAGTATGTCAATCGAACATGTCACATGTGAGTCACTTAAACAATTTTTATTTGTGACCAATATATTGTCAAGAAAGTCAAAAATATATTAAAGACGTCACAAGACCAAGACAAAAACATGTTTTCTTAAACAATTTTTTCCTCTGACGAAGTAATTAAATTGTAATAACAATAACAAAAGAGAAGGCCTCAACTTTTAACTTATTGAATTGCTGGCATTCACTTATTTTATTAAACAGGATTTTCTTGGGATGCGGTGTCGGTAGATGGTTGCGGCTGTACGGTGATAACTTACCCCCGATAACCTACAGCCGAATGATTATCGCCAGAGTATAGCTTCGAGCTCGATTTTAGCTGAAGTCTATTTAAATGACAGTAGTCGCGTTTGATTCTTTTAGTATTTGATTTATGGTCCATAGTGGCAAAGCCTTATTGAGCTGCAGTGCGCGATCGGTTTAATTCTTGATTTAATAAGCTAGTAAATTGTTGATGATAATTTTTTTTTATAGTTTGGTGATTAAAGTGAATTTTGATTTTTTTAACAGAACAAAACTCTGAATTGAAACACAAATATTGGATAAAGTGAAAGTAGATAAATAAATTTAACAAAATCATGTACGAAAGGCAAACATCCTTTGAGAAGGTAAGCGGCTGTTACTTAAAAAAGGTTTCATATACATACTTATTACAGTTTAGCTAAGAATGATGAAATATTTGGTTTTGAAAATATCATTTTCACTGTTTTTTATTGCTCAACTCAGTCAAGTTTTATGATTGTTAACACTAGTTTAGCAACGTTTTTTTATAAGATTGTATTGTATTTTGGTGAGATAGTATCGCAGATTTAATACTTTTTTATTGTGCTTTTAACATTTAACCTGTAAAATAAAATATAAATGTTGTTATACAAACACAAGCTATCAATTATTTTGCTCAAGAAGGTCTGTTTGAGCTCGTGACGAGCTATCATTGGTATAATGTGCCTTAAGTTTTTTGTACGTCATAAAACAAATGAAAAGTAAATTTGTTTTTGAGTTGAAAATTCGATATTCAAATGAAGATTTAAACGCATTTTAGGAAGAAGCTGTCTCTTAAACTGAATGAGAATTGACTAAACGGTTTTTATGTTTTAGCTTCAAATTAATATTTATACACATACATATGTATCTGCCCGAGTGTCACAAATATTTTTTTAACAATTCTGAGCTACAAATGCCACTGCTTAGATATATCACTATCTATCATCAGTACAAAAAAAATCTAACAATCAAACATGACATTACTATGATAGAGAAGTCGAAAAAAGTGGGTCCGGAAATTCCGTCCATCTGTCTGTCAGTCTGTCTGTCTGTTCGCACCTCTACAGCCTGAACGGATCGGCCGATTTCCGTCAAACTTAGCAGTTAATATTTATTTTGTAGTATCTCGGGGGGTGTTTTTAATGTTTGCTCTAGGTCGAAAGAAAACGGTACCTGCCATACAATTTTTAAGAAAAAAGTTTGATTTTCTCGAAAATGGCTCTAACGATTTTGATAAAATTTCCAGGGTGATATTTTTTTACAACCATAAACCTTCCAGTTAGAATGAATCTTTCGAAATTTGTTTTATAACGGTACCTCTAACAGAAACGGTTTTTTCAAATTCCGTTTGATCGTAAACCATTATCTCGGTTTCAATAAAATTTTCACACAGGAAGTCATTTATAATTCAATTAATATTGCATTTAAAAATTTTCAAAAACTCGACTATTACTTTTATTACTAAAAAAATTGGTATTTGAAATATTTTAAAAACGGGTTGATTGAATTTTTTTAAATACTTTTCCCAGATTAAAACTACAGAATTTCTTATAATGGCATACTGAAAAAAAAATCAAATATATTATATAAAAACCACTTTTAAAAAAAAACTGAACGAACGATTTTCAAATAAATTTCACGACTAGATCGCACGTACATGCTCATATGTGCGGTCACATTGTAGAATAAAATTTAAGAAAATTAAAGTGAACATCAAAGTATTTATTCGATTTTTGTGACTTTTGATTGTTCGAATAAAGTACGTTAAATTGTATTGAGTGAAATAATTTAAACGCCATTTTATTGTTTTAAGAAATATAAAACAGTGTGAGTTTTTTTCAAAATCGTAGGAGCGGTTTTTAAATAAAAAGATTTTAACAACTTTTTTTAAAAAAATAATTAAAGAATGTAACTAAGCGCGAAAATAACATAGATTTAAAAACAAAATTAAAAAAAAGTAAATCTACCCGTTTTCAAAATATTGATTTTTCAAAAAAAAATATTAATTATTTCAAATACAAAAAACCAAATTCGAAAAAAATTAATGCAAAATTACTTTGATAGTAATCGACCAGTTTTTGAGAAGTTGAAGAAAAAAAACCGGTCCTTTGGGAGGTACCGTTTTTAGCCCACCATATTATTTTTTTGTTCACCAAAATATAATGCTGGCTACAGTAAGTAAAGTAGTACACTGATTTTTTTCATAAAAATTCTTTGAGCCGTTTTCGAGAAAAATAAGCTTTAACATAACATATAGTAACTATAATCGCAAGTTAAAATGAAAATATTTTGGAAAAAAAATATTTTTTTTTATTTTAATGTAGGTATACATACATATGCAGCCACAATCAATCAGGGATTGATTTTGGACCCATTTATACATTAATATCACTTGCTTTAATTTATACATTCATATGTACATTGATGACGTGGAAATTTGATTTTAGTAAGCTTTTTAAGTAGGACTAAGGCATTATTTTGAGGAGCATCGATTATGAACTTTTTTTTATTTAATTTATTTTACTTTAATACTTTACAGCGTTCTTAGTTCGTTGTCTTATATACAATCGGACCCACCCGGCGTTTCTCGGGTATACCATAAATTGTCATAATATAATAATATTTGTTCATATGAAAATATATACAAGCAAAACTACATTTTTGTTAATATTTTTCATCCCAGCAGCGCCAACTATCTGGTCAAATATTTCGCCAAGGCTTTTTTTTATTATTTTTATTTGAATATTATGAAATGAATTATATGGTATCATTTTGAGCAAAAAAGTAACCCCAGCATCACTTAGGAGTAATTAAATTAGCCTAAGTTACTCCTTAAAACATCAGTTATCTGTCAAAATCGGTCAATAACTGAACTGAATAATTAAATGTGCGCCTACAGCGTCACTTATTGAGAATATTCCGGCTTTCCTTTTTTTCCTAAGCCTGGCTTAGAAATTACGAACAAACAACAAACCCGTAGAAGGAAGTATTGTTTACAAGTTTATTATATATACATATGTATGTAGATTCGATAAAACTCTCATCATGCAACATGTTTTAATTGTTGCACAGTCCGCAATGAATGGCGCTGAAATCGCCAATTGGTGTGAATATATGTATAAATTATGTTTGGCCGCGAACTACTTTTTTCGGCCTAATAGATTTTAATGAAATTTTTAGGAGATCTTAGGACATGTTTGGAGAGTGCATATAAGAAATCTATTTGCTGTCCGATGTCTAGAACCAGAGTTATGACCAAAACTGTCACTCAGATGGTCTTCAATGATTTAGTAGTATAAATAATGTGCTTTGTATACACACAATTAATTTTGGTTTCTCCTTGTTGCCGCGTGTATGCACACAAATACAGCATTGACAATCATAAGCGTGTAAGCTGTACGGGACCCAATATGTGGCGCTTTGATCGGTATTTAGAAAATCTTTGGCAAACACGAGCAACGCTGGGTCGGTCAGATGGTATAGAATAAGAACAAAGCACAAAACGCTCATTTACTTGAAGAATGTCATAACCCAAAAAACATAGTTTTATGGTGCTGAATTAGTCGTTTTGCCGTGCTTTATATTTCGTGAAATGTTCATAATTATCTTCTTAAGCGGAAAGTAAACAAGATATTAATATGAACATTGCACACACACAATATCAAGCATGGCAAAACGAAATGGTCAGAAGACAAATGTCATTCATGATAGTATAGAATGTATTACAATGACTAGTTTCAAGCATCGGAACAAACCCGATTCTTTTTATACAGGTGTGAATATTTATATGTTTTGATGTTTGGATGATTGTTCCGCTATCACGCCTCAATGGCTTAACGGATTTGGATGAAATTTGGTAGGGAAGATGGATGTGGCCCTGGACTGAAAAATAGGATACTTTTTATCCTGGAAAATGCATAGCTTAAATGCGAAATATTGTATATCTGCAAACTTGTGAAGTTTAATTGGTGGATAAATTTGCAGGATTTACTGTACTTCTACACAAGCTAATAATAAATAAATAAAGGGTAGTATTTTATAGGTATAAAACTTTAAGTTGGCAACACTATTTTATTAACTGGCGGCCATTTTGTCAGCTTTCATTGATTTATTTTTAGTTTGGTTTGGCACTTCAACATGAATAGACTGACTGGTTGAATGCATACGTCAATAAACAAAACTGTCGTATTTGGAGTGATGATAATCCTCAAGTGTATGTTGAGACACGGTTACATCTACAAAAACTGACTTTTTGGTGTGCTTTATGTTTTGGTGGAATAATTGATCCGTACTTCTTTAACAACGATGCTGGCCGAACGTTACAGTCAATGGTGACCTCTATAGAGCTACTGACTTTTTCGTTCATCAATTGAAGAACCATGATGTGAACCAGACGGCGCAATATGTTACACACACAATAGATTTATTGAATGAAAAGTTTGGTAACCGTAGAGTTCCACGTTACGGGCCCGTGAATTGGCCTCCAAGATTGTGCAATTTAACACCGCTTGACTATTTTCTGTGGGAATATGTGAAGTCACTAGTCTACGCCGATAAGCCCGAAACGATTGACCACTTGGGGGTCAACATTCGCCGCGTCATTGCCGATATACGGTCACAATTGTTGAGAAAAGTCATCGAAAATTCGACGTTCACATTAGACGTGGCGATCATATGCCAGAAATCATATTTAAATTATAATGCCAGAAGATTATCTTTTGAATAAAGTAAATTTCATGTCAATTTAACAAAATCATATATGTTTTATTCTATTTTGAAGTTCTATACCTTTAAAAAAACACCCTTTTACTTCCTGAGGGAGAAATCTGAAAATAATTTCTTGATTTTTTTTTCCTGTCTACTTCCGGTAGCCATTTATTTCTTCATTCGCAAAATGAATCGGTCTCATGGTCTCACACAAGTTTTTTCACTATCAGATTTTCGCGGATGTGAGCTTTAATCCGAGGCTCATGCGTTATTTTAAATGTGAATTAAAACAATTTTTTTTTTTAATAGTAAACACGGTTTTTTGTTACTTAAATACATCAATAACCTTATTTTAAAATCAAAAAAAAAAACCTTTAAAATTATTTAAAAAATGGGAACAACTGTGTCGCACGTACTTGCTCTTATGTGCCATAGGAAAGCAAGATCTTTGATACAAACAAGTAACATTTACGTACAAAAATCACACGTTGCGAACCTGTAAAAAGTGTCTAAACCACAAGACAAAACGGTTTTTTCTAAAAATTAAGTATGCCATCATACGTCTTAAGCAACAAAGAATTTATGAAAAAAGTTTGTTGTTTTTATTTTTAGTTTTTTTTTTTTTGGTTTTTGGTATGCAGTTTTTTAGAGTTTATTTATAAAAAGTTCATCATAAAATTTAAAATATTTTATTTTATCATTTTTAAAAGTATTGAATTTTCAAAGAAAAAAGTTCGAAAATTTATTATAAGTAGACAAAATAATATATTCAAAATGTGGACATCCAATGAATTCAATATTAAAAAAAATATTACGATAAACTTTGTAAAAATGTCAAATCAGCAGTCGAAAGTAGTCGCGAAAAGTATTATTCAACCCTGTTGCAACGGAATAAAGGCAATCCTAAAGAGGAGTGGAAAATTGTTGACTATATTCTAGACAAAAATATAAAATCTAATGTAATTGAATATGTGGTGGTCAATAATATTTCCTAACGAATTCTTTTTCAATTGCAAACAAATTTAATCAATATTTTACAAACATCGCTGATAATCTTAGACATTCAATAAATTCACAATCTAATTATAACTGTTTTAATGGTAAGAAGTTTCGCCTTTGAACCAATTACATCTTTTGCAACATATAAAACTATTTCACCTTTGAAGAATAAATCATCCTGTACTTCAGATGGAACATCTAGCATTATACTGACAAAAGTGGCATTTTATGTATCTGATGTTCTGAGTTACATTTTCAATCTAAGTGTCGAACAAGGATGTTTCCCTCAGTAACTGAAATGTGCTGAGGTGATTCCTCTTTTTTTAAGAAAGGTGTTCGTAAAAATATGGCTAATCTTAGACCGATTTCTCTGCTTCAACCACCTTAAAAATATTTGAAAAAATAGTTATAAAAAGAATATCTTCGATATTTAATAAAAACAAATATTTTAATGAAAATCAATTTGGCTTCCGTTCAGGCAAGTCTAGAGAAGATGCGATTATCAGGCTATGTTGTCAGCTTTTATGAATTGAATAGCAACAAAACCACTTTTGCTCTTTTTATTGACATGACAAAAGCCTTCGATATGGTTAACCACGAATTGCTTATAAACAAACTGTATAGCATAGGCTTCAGAGGCTTAATTTTTCAATGGCTTGAGTCATATTTGAAAGGTAGAATGCAAAGGGTAACTATCAACGGAAAAATAAGTGAAGCTTGTGCCCTTAAAACAGGAGTACCACAAGGTTCGGTTCTTGGACCCATGTTTTTCTTAATTTACATCAACTCACTCTTAACTTACTTACTTACTTAGGTGGCGCTACAGTTCGGGACGAACCTGGGCCTCAACCAACATGCCTCTCCAGCCAACTCGGTCTTTGGCTAGCTGCCTCCAGTTTTGCACTCCAAGTTGGTTGAGGTCGTCCTCCACTTGAGCGCGCCACCTAAGGCGAGGTCTTCCTTGACTGCGTCTACCCTCTGGGATGGAATCGAAGATCCTGCGAGCCGGAGCATTGTTGTCCATTCGCTCTACATGACCTAGCCACCTTAAACGTGATATGCGTATTTTTTTGACCAGGTCAATGTCGCTGTACAGCTCGTATAGTTCTTGGTTGAACCTTCTCCTCCAAAGCCCGTTAACGCAGATAGGGCCAAAAATCTTCCGAAGAATCTTACGCTCGAAACGACTAAGGATATCTTCATCCGCTTTAGATAGAGTCCATGCCTCGGCGCCATAGAGCAGGACTGGGATGATTAGGGTCTTATAAAGAGTCTCCTTTGTCTTTCGAGAGAGGGCTTTGCTACTCAATTGCCTTCCTAGCCCATAGAAACAGCGATTGGCAAGAGTAATTCTTCGCTTTATTTCTGACGAGATGTTGTTGTCAGATGTTATAGCGGATCCGAGGTACACAAAGTCCCTAACTACCTCAAAGTTGTACCTGTCTATTGTGATGTTTTGTCCAATCCGCCGGTGTTGTGTGTCCCTTTTTGTGGACAGCAGGTACTTCGTTTTGGCCTCATTGACTGCTAGTCCCATCTTAGCCGCTTCAGCTTCAATGCTAGCAAACGTTCCAGTGACAGCTCGCCGAGTTCTGCCAATGATGTCTATGTCGTCAGCGTATGCTAGCAATTGCACAGACTTGAAAAAAATTGTCCCACTACAATTGACTTGCGAGTTTCTTATAATTTTTTCAAGTATTAAGTTGAAGAAATCGCACGATAGCGCATCACCTTGTCGGAATCCTTTTTTGACGTCAAAAGCTTCTGTGAGGTCGGAACCAACCTTGACGGAGCAGCGAGAGTTCTCCATCGTCATCCTGCACAGTCGGACGAGTTTTGTGGGAATGCCAAAACCTGACATGGCTCTGTATAGCTCGTCTCTATAAATGCTATCGTACGCGGCCTTAAAATCGATAAAGAGGTGGTGGGTATCGATTTGGAATTCTTGGGTGGTTTCCAGGATCTGCCGTAGCGTGAACATTTGATCGATTGTGGACTTTCCTGGTCTGAAACCACACTGATAGGGGCCAATCAGGTTGCTGACGAAAGGTTTCAGGCGTTCACATAGTACGGCAGAGAGGATCTTGTAGGCGATATTCAGGAGACTTATTCCTCTATAGTTGGCGCAGTTTAGAGGGTCTCCTTTCTTGTGAATCGGGCAAACGATGCTGAGGTTCCATTCATCAGGCATACTTTCTTCTGACCAAACTTTAGAGATGAGTTGGTGTATGCACTCCACCAGGTCATCTCCGGCCGCTTTAAAAAGTTCGGCGGGTAATCCGTCGGGTCCAGCAGCTTTGTTGTTTTTGAGTTTAGATATTGCTATCCTTACTTCATTTTGGTCAGGTGGACGGAAGTTTTGTCTGTCATCATCCATGTTGAATGGTTCATTCTGCCTGACAGCGGGATTTTGGCGTTCATCGCCGTTTAACAGTCTGCAGAAATGGTCCTTCCATGTACTCAGCACCGACTGTGACTCTACTACGAGGTTTCCATTCCTATCTCTACAGGCTTCTGTGCGGGATTTTTTTCCTTGGCATGTTCTTTTTACCTGTTGGTAAAACTTCCGCACGTTGTTCCTGGAGTAGCATCTCTCAATATCTTCGATCGCGCGCTTCTCATGCTCTCTTTTTTTCTTTTGGAGAAGCCGGTGTTCTTCCCGTCTTTTCTGCTCGTAAAGCTCGCGAGCAGCTCTCGTCTTTCTTTGCAGCGTCGCTTTATATGCCTCTTGTTTGGCTGCATGGGCCTGCCTGCATTCGTCATCAAACCAGAGGTTTCGTGGTGGTGGTCTGGTGAAACCTAGCACATCAGTTGCGGCATCTCTGATGGCTTGTTGGCAGTGTTGCCACTGATCTTCGGCACTTGATGCTGGCGGTACTGGATTTCTTGAGAGGTTACGGGATATTCGATCGGCATAGGTTCTGGCCGTCTCTTGCGATTGCAGCTTTCCGACGTCATACTTCCTCACAGTATTACTCCGTTGTTGTGGAGTTCGGGTTATTCGCATTCTTACCTTTGCTGCAACAAGGTAGTGATCCGAGTCGATGTTAGCTGCTCGGAAGGTGCGAACATCCAAGATACTGGAGGCGTGTCTTGCATCGATCGCAACGTGATCAATCTGATTGACGGTTCTTTGATCTGGGTGTCGCCAAGTCCCTTTGTGTATATCGAGATGAGGAAACCGTGTGCTTGCAATGGTGACGTTATGTGCCGCTGCGAAGTCAATTAGCCTAAGTCCGTTTTCAGACGTTGTGTCGTGTAGGCTATGTTTTCCGACAGTCCTACCAAAGATTTCCTCTTTACCTATTTTGGCATTAAAATCGCCTAGTACGATCTTAACGTCGTATTTAGGGCATTGCTCATAGGTTTTTTCGAGGAGCTCATAGAAGTCATCCTTGGTGGCGTCATCTTTGTCCTCTGTGGGGGCATGAGCGCATATTAGGCTAATGTTGGCGAATTTAGCCTTGATACGGATTGTCACAAGTCGCTCACTTACGTGTCGAAAGCCCAAGACTTCTTGCCTAAGTCTACCGCTTATGACGAATCCGCACCCAAATAAACGCTGTGGTCTTCTTGCGCAATCACCGTAGTACACGTCACAGTTTTTCATCCTCCTTTTGCCCGGCCCATTCCATCGCACTTCCTGGATGGCAGTAATTCCTGCTCTGTAGCAGTCTAGGGCCTCCGCTAGTTGTTTGGATGCACGTGGTCTGTTAAGAGTTCTAACATTCCACGTGCAGATCCGAAGGTCGTTGTCCTTGATTCGTTTTTCCGGGTCGTCAACAGTAAATCCGTCCTTTTCCGAGGCTATTGGTCGCTTCGCAACTTTTTCTTTTTTTCCGTGGCAGGGTTGTTAACCCCACGCACAACCCCCAACCTGGAGGGCCAGGTCCTTTGTTGGATTCCTTGGACAAAAGGAACCGGAGAATCCGGAGTCAGTAACCCACTTCGGGGATATGAGCGCTGCCGTTGGCCCATTAAGGGTTCATCCGCCACCATCTCTATTTCAATGCCCTGACTTGCATTGAATTGTCCTAATGACCTTACCTCCAAATACGTCGAAGTAGCTCATTAGGGCGTCTGCTTCGTTGACTGTTGACGCCACCGTTGGTCCAATTGGTTGGGCTCATCCGCCGTACGTCCTCTTTCTGAGGGGCTCGTGCAAGACTTCTGCGAATCGATCAGAACAGTCATTAAAGCAGAGCATTATAGTGTTGCTATTTTTTCTGTGTTCAACACTCGCGCTTATAAGTTTAGCAGGAATGTCCGGATGGACAGACCAGTACCCGGTGGTTACCGCGGGGAGGTAAAATAAGCACAATTGATGTGTACGATATAGTTGCAGCGACTGTGCATCACCAGTTTGATGCCTTTCAGTGCCTACCCTATTCATACAGCACCCAACTCACTCTTAACACTTCCGTTAAATAGTTTATCAACAGCTTTTGCTGATGATATCTCTTTTACGTATCGATCTAATTGTAATAAATTCAGTTTTCCTGTTCATGATTGCAATAAGCAAAATTTTGTGCACAGCGACTTGTGTTTCGATTCTTGTTTTAAGATCGATATGGTTAAAAACTATATGGGGTAATAATTGATACAGATCTTAATTGGAAAGATCATACTATAGATCTTAAAAATTATCTTTTAGCTGTTACTCCAAAAATGTATCTATTAAAACCATTTTGTTCAAAAAAATTATTTACTTCAATTTATTATGGTCTCGCGCACTCTAAATTATATTATAATATGGTTTGTCAAGCTGGGGTGGTTTATATGCGAATACCTTAAGACCGTTGTTGACAGCTCAAAAAAAATAATAATTTGCAACAAAAATCGCCTTACTGAAAGTTGGCCCCTATACAAGGAACTACGAATTCTACCTACATATAAGACACCTTTACATCTTTAAAGTTCTTAAAGAATTTTATAAACAGAGTGGTAATATTGCTAGCAGGAATTCGCAACTTTACAATTTACGCGTAAATTATTTAAATATTGTCACCGTTCCCACAGCGAACAAATACCATTTTTCAAACTTTTATTTATTCTTTTTTTTTTAAAAGTTCACACCAAAAACTGTAAATATGTGTATCCTTGAATTGAATAAATAAATATACATATACTTGCCTCATAGTACCTATAAAAAAATTTATCAAAAATTGTTTTTATAAAAAATAATATAATATATAATATGAATACTAATTTTAGCTGAAATCGGTTAACTTGTTCCCGAGAAAACGTAACGTTTTTAGCAGGCCATCTTGGTTTCACCAATTTACAAGAGTCGTCTAATTTTTTGTTTATAAGCATCTTGGAGCTTTTAGTGAGAAAAGAAAAAAAGTCATATCATGTTTATAGCAGTTTTTAATAGATGATAAAACAATTTGAATTTTAAAATTATGTAAGAAGTGTCAAATGATCATAATCTTTTTTTCGGTGAAATACATGCCAAATAAACATGTATGTAGGAACCGTTATTTGTTCCTTTCCCTTTTGTAAAAAAAACTACAAATTTTTGTCGTGTAAAATGATATTTCCATTAATTTCGTTAAAAAATTGGGAGGATGCGGTACAAACCTACATAATTGTATTTGCAAAATCTGTTTTTTTGTTTTTTTTTTTTTGATAACCCTGCAAACACGTTTCCATGATTTTTTGGCACTTCCCTTGGGCTTGTAGCTCAAAAAGTTTGATTTGTGCCTTGTTATGAACTTTCTTATCATTTTTATTGCGAACTAATTAATACTTCAAATAATACTTATTCTGCAATAAAAATTGTTTGAATTACTTGTTGGGCAATTAAAATAGTTTAATTTTTTGTCCATAGTTCAACTGATTACAAATATGTCTATGAACTAACTAATTAAAAAGAAGATCACACAAGAAGCTCAAAAAAGTTTTTGAAAAAGATAGTTGGTGAAGATACGGGGAGTGATGTTTTTTTTATTAACGGGTGATTTTTTTGAGGTTAGGATTTTCATGCATTAGTATTTGACAGATCACGCGGGATTTCAGACATGGTGTCAAAGAAAAAGATGCTCAGTATGCTTTGACATTTCATCATGAATAGACTTACTAACGAGCAACGCTTGCAAATCATTGAATTTTATTACCAAAATCAGTGTTCGGTTCGAAATGAAATGAAAAAATGAAAAATGAAAATGAAAAAAATGAAAAGATGAGGCTCATTTCAGGTTGAATGGCTACGTAAATAAGCAAAATTGCCGCATTTGGAGTGAAGAGCGACCAGAAGCCGTTCAAGAACTGCCCATGCATCCCGAATTTTGCTTATTTACGTAGCCATTCAACCAGAAATGAGCCTCATCTTTTCATTTTTTTCATTTTCATTTTTCATTTTTTCATTTCATTTCGAACCGAACACTGATTTTGGTAATAAAATTCAATGATTTGCAAGCGTTGCTCGTTAGTAAGTCTATTCATGATAAAATGTCAAAGCATACTGAGCATCTTTCTCTTTGACACCATGTCTGAAATCCCGCGTGATCTGTCAAATACTAATGCATGAAAATCCTAACCTCAAAAAAATCACCCGTTATAACCTCGCGATTCTTGTCCCCAAGGTTTTTTAAGATGTCGTTCTTAGACATCGTAAAGTTTAATAGGCCAAAGTTTGGATGACACCACCGAACGAATAAAAAATGTATACGCTGATAAGGTCACCGGAAAATGTCCAAAGCAATTCGTTTTATACTAAGGAAATGTTTTTTTTTTAATTAAAAGTTATCTAAATCTTAAAAAATCCTACATTCAATGTTTCCTCTTAAATTCTTAAAATCATTTATCCGAGCTTATTTTGAGTTTTGACTTTGAAAAATCATCCACTGTACACACTTTAAATTTTTCGTCCAACACAGCCCACTCGCGTTGATGGCACATCTTACATTGTCGAGGGCATCGACGCTCAAGAAGCTCGCAACACATGTCTGCTTTTCTCCCCAAAGACCGAAGCCAGTGGTGCATTGGCCAGCATGTTGAAGATTTTCAAGACACACAATGTCAATTTGCTGCACATTGAATCGCGATCATCGACTCGTGTTCCAGGTTATGAATTCTTTGTTGAATGTGACGGGAGAGTCGGCGCTTTGGGTAAAGCTATTGACGATCTGAAGGCAAACGCCAGTTACTTCAATGTAATCTCGAGAGATTACAAAGACAACACGTCAGCGGTGCCATGGTTCCCTAGGAGAATTCGGGATTTGGATCGTTTCGCTAATCAAATCTTGTCCTACGGATCGGAATTAGACTCTGATCATCCTGGTTTTACTGATCCTGTTTATCGAGCAAGAAGGTAGGTGTTTTGAATATTTTGGTGATCAACCGAAATCTTCAAAAGCATGTTGTTTTTTTAGGAAATATTTTGCTGATATTGCTTACAACTATAAGCATGGAGAACCTTTGCCGAAAGTCGACTATACGAAGGAAGAAATCGCCACCTGGGGAGAGATTTTCAAGAATCTCACGAAATTGTATAAGACTCATGCTTGTCGGGAATACAATCATGTGTTTCCTTTGCTGGTGGACAACTGTGGATACAGGGAAGACAACATCCCTCAAATGGAGGATGTTTCGAACTTTTTAAGAGGCAAGGATCACAATTTTTCCATTTTTGTCTTGTTTTTATGCATAAATTCTTTATTTCTAGATTGCACTGGTTTCACTTTACGCCCAGTCGCTGGCTTGTTATCATCCCGCGATTTTCTAGCTGGTCTGGCATTCCGAGTCTTCCACTCTACCCAATACATTCGGCATCCAAGTAAGCCAATGTATACCCCAGAACCAGATGTATGTCATGAACTACTTGGTCATGCACCACTCTTTGCCGATCCAGCATTCGCACAATTTAGCCAGGAAATCGGATTGGCTTCCCTTGGAGCACCCGATGATTATATTGAAAAATTAGCAACGGTATTTGACTGTTATATAATTTACCGAATTCAGATAAAAAATACACATTTGTATAGATCTTCTGGTTCACTGTCGAATATGGCTTGTGTCGGCAAGAAAATGAAATCAAAGCCTATGGTGCGGGCCTTCTATCATCCTACGCTGAGCTGGAATACTGTTTAACCGATAAACCCCAACTGAAGCCATTTGATCCTTCGATTACGGGTGTAACAAAATATCCAATCACAAAGTTCCAAGAGGTTTATTATGTCGCTGATAGCTTCGAGAGTGCCAAGGAGAAAACAATGTTAGTTGAAGAAGTTTTCAATTGTGAAATAGCATAATTAAAATATAAAATTCTTTTCCTTTTTTTAGTAAATTCGCCAATTCAATTCCCCGGCCCTTTGGAGTACGCTACAATCCCTATACACAAAGTGTGGATATCTTGGATTCCCGGTTTCAGATTCAAAACCTAATGAGCATAATTGGATCTGAGTTTCAAGTTCTGCAGAATGCAATGATGAAACTTAAAGTTTAATTTTTATTTACATGTATTTTTTTTATTTTTAAAGTAGTATTTATTAGTTTTAAATATTTCTTGATTAAAATGAAAAAGAGAAATTAAATTAATTATTTTGAAAGCAAAGTGAATTGTTTTATAAAAATGGAAATCAAATCACTTTAAAGGTTTTGTCACAAGAAGAGATATCCTTGAGGCATTCACCCTAATTTAAAAAATGGGCAACACTGAGTCGCACGTACTTGGTCTTATGTGCCTAATTACGATATAAAGCAAGATCTTTGACAGAACCAAGTAACATTTACGTTGAAAATAACACAGTTTCAACTTATAAAAATTATCAAAACCACAATACTAAACGGTTTTTAGAAAAAATGAAGCACGCCATCACACGTCTTAAATAACAAACAAATTATGAAAAATGTATTTCGAAAATTGTAGGACCGGTTTTGATAAAATCCTGTTTTTTATTTTAGTTTTTTTTTGGAAATTTTGTTTATTTGTTTATTTTCAAATGTTGCTATACAGTTTTTTAGAGTTTATTAATATACATGTGATTATAAAATTTACAAAATTTTTTTTGATTTGTTTTAAAAATATTGATATTTCAAAAAAAGTTCAAAAATTAATTTTAATTAGAAAAAAAGTTATTTAGAATTTTGACACGCAGAGTTAATTTGGCTACACATATAGATCTTCAAAAATATAAAATTTTACAGAAATCCAAAAAGCTTTTAACGAGAAGGTCAAAAATTAAAAAAAACAGTTACATGAAAAGTACCGTTAATAGACTTTTCCCTTAAATTTGGTTCTAATCAAAATCTTTGGAGCCATTTTGGAGAAAAATAAGCTTTTCCTTAACGGTCATATGGCAAGTACCGTTGTTTTTAGGCCTAAAAATAAAATTTTAATTTGACCTTTGGGGAATGCCAAAAGAATCACACACACCAAATTTGAAAATAATCGTTTAAGCCGTTTAGACTGCAGCTCGTTATACATTGACAGATAGACAGACAGACAGACAGACATTTTTTGTCGATCACTTTTTTAGATTTCTCTATGATCGTAAAGCCATGTTTCATTGTTATCTCAATTTTCAAGTTCAATTTAAGAAATTGCACAAACGGATACGAGTACTGTGAAGTCCGTAATCCGTACTCGAGCCCTTATTTTAATTTTTGACTTTGTTTTTTTTTATTTCAATATTTCGGTGACTCTTTCGTAAAACGAACGTGAAATAGTAAATTAGATAAAATACATATGTATATTATGTTAATCGTTTGAAAGGTAATGAACAGATCTTTGAAACGTTCGGAACACACTCTTCGTATATTTTTTATTTGCTAAAAAAGCTGTCGTTGAAAATTTATATTTTTGTTATTTTCGAATAGTTTTTTACCTATTGTAAAAATTAAATTAAATTAAAATATGTATATATTACATTTAATAAGCAATTTTCACACATTTTTAATTCACCTATTTACAATAAGATGGTTTAGTTTGGAAAAGGCGTTTGATTACCCAAACAAACAACAGATACCTCCCTCAAATGAAGAAGTTTGGAAAGGGCTATATGAAGGGATTTGAGTTAGGTATGCCGTTTTGAAGAGCGAAACCACCACAGCAAGGCTATGTGTAGGCTGTTTTCCATTTCTTGTTCTTAAGAGTACAGTAAGCAAGTTGATATTGAATAAAGTATGTTGTAAAAGTATTGAGTAAAATAATTTAAATGCCATATTGTTTCTTTAAGAAATGTTAAAAAGTATGAATTTTTTTTTCAAAATCGTACAAACAACAGTTTTTGGTTTTTTTAACAACTTTTTTTTAAAAAAATTAAAAAAAAGTAATTTAAGAATAAAAACTTAAGCACAAAAACAACATACATTAAAAAAAATTCACCTACCCGTTTTCAAGATTGATTTTTGAAAAAAAAGATTAATTGTTAAAAATACAAAAAGTTTTCGAAAAAAAGTTAACGCGAAATTACTAAGGCTACCTACATCTTCTTGAATATCAATTTTAATAGTAATCGGATCACCAGTTTTCAAAAAGTTGAAGAAAAAAAAACGGTCCTATGGGAGGTACCGTTTTAGCCCACCAAATGAATTTTTTTTTCACCAAAATATATAGCTTACCTACAGTAGTACACAGATTTTTTTTCATACAAATTTTTGGAGCCGTCTTCGAGAAAAATAAGCTTTTACATAACGGTTATAATGACAGGTGCCGTTAATTTTTGAGCTAAAAAAAATTGAAAAAATTCCTCCGTAGAATGCCAAAATATCCTTAATTTCCAAATTTGAAGACGATTGGCCTAACCGTTAAGGGTACAGTCCTAATAGCATTCGTACAGACAGACAGACAGAATTTTGCCAGTAACTCAAATATGTTTCTCTATCATCGTATTGTCCTGTTTGATTGTTATCTCAAAATTTTTATAATAACTTAACATAACTTGCATTATAGTACCGATAATCGCAAGTAAAAATGGGCACGTCTGTGTCGCACGTACTTGCTCTTATATGACTTAGCACAATGGAAGGCAATCTATTTAACAGATACCAGTTACTTCTACGTATAAAATCACACGGTCTGGAACTATAAAAAGTGCCAAAACTACAACAATAAACGGTTTTTTAGTAAAAATGGAGTACGCCATCACACGTCTTAGATATTATTGAATTTATGAAAAAAGTATTTCGAAAATTTTAGGACGGATTTTGATAAAATCCTGTTTTTTATTTTTTAATTTTAGAAAACTTTTTTTGAGATTTTGGTATTCAGTTCTTTAGAGTTTATTAATATACAGCTTATCATAAAATTTAAAATATTTCTTTTTAAACAAATTTAAAAATTATGAATTTTCAAAAAAAATCAAAAATTTGTTTTAAATACAAAAATTAAATTATTAAAAATGTTGGTGTGTAGAATTAACTTGGCTGAAAAGACTTATTAAATATAAAAGTTTATTGAAATCTAATGAGCCGTTAACGAGAAAGACGAAAATAAAAAAAAAAAACTTATATGAAAGGTATCGTTAATAGACTTTTTCCGTAAATTTGGTTTGAATAAAATAATATCTAATACTAACGAACAAAATCTCAAATTTGTTTAACTAAATCATTGGAGCCGTTTTCGAGAAAAATAAGCTTTTTCTTATATGGCAGGTACCGTTATTTTTAAGGCCTAAAAATTAGATTTCAATTTCCCCTCTAGGGAATGTGTCAAAAAACCAAATGTACCGAATTTGTAGGTACCTACTCTCTTTAGCCGTTTACGCTTTAGATCAATATACATACAGACGAACAGACATTTTTTGCTATTAACATTTTTAGGCTTCTCTATGATCGTAATGTCATTTTTGATTGTTATCTCAATTTTTTTTATATTCACGAATCCTAAACTTGCCTTATAGTACCTATAATCGCAAGCAAAAAAACTTAAAATGAACAAAAAATATTAAAAAATAACGGTGATACCTAAAATTAAGTTTTGCACGTTTTTTAAAGCAAGAAGTCTCTTCTATCATCTTTTTACTTGCGATTATAGGGACTATAAGGCAAGTTTAGGATTCGTGAATATAAAAATTGAGATAACAATGAAACATGACATTACGATCATAGAGAAATCTAAAAAAGTGATCGAGAAAAAATGTCTGTCTGTCTGTCAGTATGTATAACGAGCTGCATCCTAAACGGCATAAGCGATTGTCTTGTGTGATTATTTTGGCATTCCTCAGAGGGGAAATTGAAATTTTATTTGTAGGCCTAAAAATAACGGTACTTGCCATATGACCGTTTAGGAAAAGCTTATTTTTCTCGAAAACGGCCCCAACGATTTTGATGAACATTTTTGAGATTTTTTTTTTGGTATTAGCTATTATTTGAATAGAACCACATATACGGGAAAAGTCTATTAACGGGACCTTTCATATAACAGTTTTTTTTATTTTTTTATTTTCTCGGTAACCGCTATGTGGATTTCTGTCAAATTTTAAATTTGAAAAGATCTGGATAGCCAAATTAATTCTGCATACCAAAATTTTCTAATTAAAATTAATTTTTGAATTTTTTTTTTTGAAAAATCTGTATTCTTAAAACTAATCAAAAAAAATATTTTAAATTTTATAATCACATGTATATTAATAAACTCTAAAAAACTGCATACATAAATTTCAAAAGAATTTTTTTAAAAAACAGGATTTTAACAAAACCGGTCATACAATTTTCGAAATACTTTTTTCATAAATTCTTTGTTATATAAGACGTGTGATGGCGTACTTTATATTTACTAAAAACCGTTAAGTATTGTGGTTTTTATACTTTTTATAAGTTCAAACTGTTATTCTCAACGTAAATGTTACTTGTTTCTGTCAAAGACCTTCCTTGCTTTCCGTTGTAATTGGGGACATAAGAGCAAGTACGTTGGACCCAGTTGTGCCCATTTTTTTACTTGCGATTATAGGCAAGTTTCGGATTCGTGAATATAAAATAATTTGAGTTAACAATCAAACATGACATTACGATCACAGAGAAGCCTTAAAAATGTCCGTAAGCGATTGCCTTCAAATTTGGTATCTGTTTATCATTTATCATTCCTCAGAGGGGAAATTGAAATTTTATTTTTAGGGCTAAAATAACGGTACTTGCCATACGACCGTTTAGGAAAAACTTATTTTTCTCGAAAACAGTTCTAAAGATTTTGATGAAAATTTTTGAAGAGTTTATTGTTGGTATTGGTTATCATTTGATTAGAACCACATATACGGGAAAAGTCTATTAACGGGACCTTTCATATAACGGTTTTTTTAATTTTTGGCTGGCTCGGTAACAGCTTTATGGATTTCTGTCAAATTTTATATTTAAAAAGATCTACATAGATAGCTAAATTAATTCTGCATATCAAAATTTTTAATAACTTTTTTTTCTAATAAAAGAGCAAGTACGTGCGACCCATTCGTGCCCATTTTTAAATTAAGTATTGTCTATAAATAACTTTAAGAAGAAACTCATTTTTAACTGGAAATTTTGAAAAAAAAAATCAAAAATAATGTTCAATTGTTTTTTTTTTCAAAATTGAGATACATTATGTACTAAATTTGTTTTAAAAACTTGTTACTTGTTTTCAATCGAACACTGAAAACTTGGTAGTTTTTTTGTGGTCTAGTTTTCGAGAAAATTGAAATTGAAAAAAAAAACCAAAAAGTTTTTATAGATTCATTAACTTGCTCTGGATTCCGAGGAATGAACCACACGACACTCCATTAATAAGATATTTAAGCATCAGATTTTCATTTTTTGCGCGAAGAAAAAATAAAAGCCTTGAATTTTGAAAACAAAAACAGTGCGTAAAATTTTATGGAAATTTGTTTACTTTTTTTTTGTTATTATTTTTTTTAGTTTCAAAATGGATATTGGAAGACTAACTAAAACAACTTCTCTTTTAAGTCAATTTTTTTTTTACAAAATTGCCCTTCCCGCCTAAGGTTCAAATGTTTACTAAAAATTAATGAGAGCATTGAATTTAAAAAAAAAAATAAAAATTAAAATTAAAATTTTGATGAAAATTAACTTTAACTTTTTTTAATTTTTTTTTTCAAAATTTCGAGTTTGAGATTAATATTTCAAAAAGAGTTCACTAAAACCACTTTATTTGATGGGTCTTATAACTTGTATATATGTACTTGTTGTATGTACATACTATTTTTTTATATTTTAACGACTTCCAATGCATTTTAAACAAGAAATAAATTTGAAAAAAGCTACACCATTTGTCATTTAGTATACTTTTCAGTATACACAGACACTGTGACACCAAATTTATCACAATGAGTTCGAGAATGGGATAAAGCTAGTTCTTTAGGTGATAAAATGAAAAGTGAAAACTGAAATGATGAATTTGGTATCACTTCATAAATCATAAGGAATTTACTTCCTTGGGATTTCCTTTGATAATGACCAAACATTTTTTTTGCCGGTTTCGAAATTGCTGATCTTCGAATCTGAGTTCGACATTTTGGTTAGAAGCCTCTTAACAGACGTTTTAGAATTTAATGAAACAAATACACCCTCTTCCTAATTTCAGTCCAAGGTACCACTCGAATCGACCTATAAATACAATCCAAATAAGAAAGGCAAACAGTAAATTTTTTTGGGAGTAAATAAAAATGTTAAATAAACTCAATTTTTAATATAACTCGATTAATTACACAATACTTTTATATATAAATATACATAATATAATAATTTATACCTAAAAAATAATATAAGAGGCAGCTTAACCATTTGTGTCAAACCTCCTTGTCATTCGTCCACCATTGTATTACTAAAGAAACCACTTAACAAGCCTTTTGGTTGTGAATATTAAAATAGTTATCAGTTGGGTCCCTGATTTGGACCCATCGGGTAACCCTGAGGGGGCGGTCCGACTTGTCCCATTTGTGGCATTGGTGAATGCTGCATCATTGGTCCGGGACTTGAGCCGACAGGCGATGGTACAATCGACTGAGCTCCAGGCATTTGTGCACCAGGCGGAGGAACATCACTTGGTAGTGTCAAATTGGTCAGCAGATCCCTCACTGCTGGGAAGAGCGAACATTCTCCGGGTTGGGGACCATAGTCAGCAAAACGTCTGAGAAGATTTCCTGCTGCATTAGCTGCTTGTGATGGAACTTGTTCTCGTCTCTCAGCCAGCTGCGTTATGTTGGAATTCAAGTCATAGATCATTGGTAGAACAAGGGAGGGGCTGCTGCTACGATCCATTCCCGGATATGGGATTCGGGTTATTTGGAGCTAAAATAACAATTATTATTATCTAACCTAATCTAGAAAGCCTTATCTAAAACTTACAAAGAAGAGAATCTTTAGTCGACAAATTAGAACACCAGGACTGCCGATAGGTACAATTGGAGGTGCTGATGGCGGTACTCTCATACACAACTGGACGGTCCACTTGAGGCTACCCTGAGCTAGCTCGGGCATCATTTCCAGTCTCATTATCTGAATGAAATCTTTAAGAACTTGAATGGGACAATTGAGAGCCCGGCAAAAGCCATGCAATGTATTAGGTCTGTATGGTGGAACGGCCAGACGCGTCTCGAAGAACTGTTCGATGACTTGCAAATCATCGGGATTCCATTGGAACGTTGGTTTGCCATCAGGCAATGGCGGGGCGGGAATTTGTGAAACCTTCAAATGCAAGGACTGCATGTGAATTTGATTCAACACTACCTGACACTGAAGACCGTCAACTTTGAAGAGAACCACTCCAGGTTCGTTTGAATTGAGAGCAGTAAGCGACTCTTCGGTTTGAATATTGCGTTGCAGCTGCCTACGCATGTACACACAGCCCAAAAATCTCTCCAAGGGACACACCTCTGGTCCACCTATTTCTTTGTTTGGATGTGGGCATGGCCGACATAACGTTTCCAAAGCCTCATGCGTCAGAAGGGTTGGCACAGCACCTGCCCATGACCGATTTGGTAGCACTCTAGACAGATGAGTTGTTGACACAACGGTGGTCTGTGATTTGTGTTCTGGACTTTGGCCAGGTCTAGGTGATGGTCTTGGCATACTAGGTGAACCAGGCCAGTTGGATGTTGCCGGCGACATTGCCGTAAATGGACTACCATCTGTGTGAGGCTGCATGTACATGCTTGGTCCAGGTGAATGTGCCATTGGACTCGGTTGTGGATTCAAGGGTGATGAAGGCATCAGACCGCTTGGAGACGGATGTGGCATGTGAGGAGCTGGTGGAGATGTCATACTGAAGTTTGGATGATTTTGCTGTGCTCCGATTGGATGTGGACTCGCCGGAGTGTGTGGATTGGAACTTGTTGGCGGGGTTATTGGTGGCGCGAAACGCAGACCACCGTCGCGTGGACTTTGTGGCCCTCGAATGTTATTGCTGCTCAGAAATGGTGACGAACCACCAGCTCCTTGATTGTTGTGAGTGTCTTCCATGGCGATCGGTGATGGTGGGTTGTCATCTTCACTCTGCGACCGCCTGCGATAAACTGCGTTCTCATCGACATATTTCGATAGGAAGCCCTGAATGAGGAAAATTTGAAAACTAAGTGTCAACTTGCTAACGTCAACTATCTTACCTTAAGGCCCTGTGTTGGGGTAAACTCATCTATAACATTACTCCGATCGAATCGACTGTAAGCACCATCTCGAATGGACACCAATCCACCGGCCCTGAACCGGATTTCCAAACAGTACATGGCTGAATATGCAAGTCGCAGGAGGGTTGGCGATTGTGGGAGAATACAAAACGATAAAACGGGCACTTGAGGGCGCTGCAGGGAAAAAATTCCAAATGCAATTTAAAGAGTATATGAATCTCTAGGAAACTTACTGGAATACCCAGTTGTGGGATGATGGGTAGCTTTGATATCGAGCTCAACGGCTGATAAGTTTCATGAAGGATATGCACTATGTGTGTCAGGTCTTGATGGCGATTGAGGTGAGACTGCAGCTGTTCCCTCATCATTGAGTGAGCGTTGATAGCTGACAACCCACTGACAAAGACAAGCCGGAAGCCTTTGAGCTGGGCTGACCAGTAAACATTACAAGTGACTTCCTTATTAGGGCCGTATCCAAGGAGAAGATTGAGGTAACTGTAAGACTTCACACTCACCATGGTGTGGAGGTTATATTTTTCTACAAAATATTTTTTGTTATATTCAGCTTCTTCATGAAACCTTGATCAGTCATACCTGATTTGAAATGTTCCGAAAAATTGTATACTAACGTGTAGAGGTACACAATCTTTGACCAATCTTTCAGTAGCTCCTCCACTGTCTTCCCAAAGTCATTGTTTGTCTGTTCGTAGGTCAGATAGACAGTTCTTCGATTTCCCTGTTCCTTCTGATGAGTGCTCAGGAGGGGAGTGCTATAGAAGACGAACTCAACGACCCAGGCCCGACTTTGATTGTTTTTGTTCATCTGAGACCGAATCGAAACTGATAGAAGTCGCTTAAGCAGGTCGTTCCAAACATGTTTCTCTATGATCGGCATAGTTGTCGTCGACTAGAAAGATCAATATCATAATAGTTTGTTTTTTTTTTGAGAGAGATTTTTCTTCTCAAATAACCTTTTGATTTGGATCAGTTGTAGGAATTGGCATCGGAAGGGTCAATAGTTTCAGAACCAACGATGTAGCATTTGATTCAACTTGCAGACCACTGTGTGGGATGTTATGTTTGGCAAACTCCTGAGCTAAGTTCAGGAACGGAATCTTCTCGTCGCACATTGCTACAACATGTGCCAGTTCGGGTATAAAATAAGCCGGGAATATGGTCTTCTGCTGCTTCGAAGGTGGTCCAACCAGTTCCATTGATGATTTTCTTTTATGTGGTGGAATATCTGTAAAAACCAAAGCAACATTAACCACGATACAATAGGTAGGCGAGGGATTGTCTGCTTGCATATGGAAGGAGATAAGGGATGACATCCCACTTGGTTGGTATATACTTGCTCCTTACCATCAACATGAGTGCCAGGACCATGGGTTGCCACAAAAGTATCAAATTCAATGAGACGCAAAAGTTTGGTGTACATTTTCGGTATATCCGGCGGTGGCTGATTGTTTGGATTATCGGATTCCACAACATTATGACTTACAAATCCCAAATGGAATGTGTATTCCATTTCACTTGGGGCTGAGGGCTTCTCTTTGAACTGCACAACCTGAAACAAAGTTTGAGATTACATAGTCCACCTGTTGATTGTGTTTTAAACCTACCAGAACAACATTTGGATGTCGATTGAGTTTAACGAAGATTTTGTGACGTCCATGTTGCAGCAGTGGATTATTGGGAACAATCAAAAACGGAAGAGTTTCTGTAGCTGTGGCGGGCAGGTGTTGCAATGTCTTCTCACAGCGACGATGAGTGATCCAAAATCTGTTAGATAATTCATCAGTTTACGGGGAAACTTCATCAAAAATTTCTATCTTACCTCAATTCTGAAATAATCGTTTGCAGCTTGCTGCGATCGCCATTAAGGCTCGTCTGGAGTTCAGTCATAATTGGACAGTCTAAGTGCTTGGGCACATGGCATTTCAGCATGCCGGTGTGGGTATCAATTGTAATGTGGACCTGTTCAGCTCGGAGGCATGGATTGAGGACAGGTACTGTCAATATTGCTGGGGTTCCTTGCAGGTTGACTGAAAATCAAATACAATTTGATTTATTTTGATGTAAAACTGACAACAATAACTTACAATCAACATCTTTTAAGAAAGTCTGAAATTCTAGTTTCAAATCACTCAAACGGGACACAGAACGAATATAGACTGTATGAACAATAAGTCGCTCCATTGAAAGGTGTTCCGTCCGCACTGCACGATCAGCAACTTCTGAGGATTCCTTAGCACCTATAGATGGTACATGGACGACCGCCAGTGGACGACCGATTTCGTTTGGATCACTTTGAACAGTAAGACGATAACCAAGTTCAGACTTAGGATCCATTCGGGTTAGTTCACGCCAGTAGGACACTGTTACTTTGACTCCAGGTACGTATTCTTCGACGTAGATGTTGTCTTCTAAGCGTTCGTAGCTCAAACGGAGCGTCTGAGTGTAGAGAACTTCCAATTGCAATGACTGGCAAAAGTAATGCAGGCAATTGTACACTTCACTGAGGGCATTGGGATTTTCTACGAGCCGAGCTTGGATGAGACGATGGATGTAGTTGACTTGCAGTGTGTGGACAAGAGATTTTCCATCTAAAACAAAACGGAAGTAACGGGAATAAGAAAACAAACAAATTTTAACAACATTCAACAGAGAAATGAATTGATACATTTTATTTTAAATTTAGGTTAAATTTAGTGGTGTGCGGCAAAGTTTTGAAGAAATCAATGAATGAAGGCGCAACTGTCTTTATTAGCCACAAGACAAATTTTATTGACGGAGAACAAAGAAACTCTCCATAGATGACAACAATACTCTTAAGGTGGTTGCAGGATTGTAATAATTCGAAATTCGGAAAAAAAAGAAGCAGCTCCAAGAACCCTGGTACATTAATTTGGATTCCGATATGGAATAATCCGCTGGTCCGGTATCGGATCCCAAACATTGTTTGAAAGGTTTTTTCCAATACTGGTATAAGTGCAAGTATGGATCCCTGTGAGATGCTTTCTTGCAAGAACAATGGTGTAAGCACTTCTCGATTTACAGAAACTGTTTGTGACTTTCCTAAAAGAAAACTGGATATTAATTTCGTTGAGCTACGACTAAGTTCGAATTCTGATAAAAGTTTTTGCATAAGAATTTTGTGACTCACTCGATCGAAGGCTTAAGAGAAGTGCAAATGCACTAACAGGAATAATTCTTAATCATCTATTGCACATTGGTTTCAAACTTCTGAATATCATAATGTAAAGGGTAACTAGAGCTCGGCAAAAGATTTCACATTCGAGCTTTTCGGCTGAAGAACGAATCTCTGTGCTTAACTGTACGACCGATATTGGGCTCGAGGGTAAATTGATGGGCATTCCTGGAAGCGCGAATATTACGGTGAAACTGTTTAAGGGGCAGAATGCAACTGGTTATTTCAATGACAGTAGAAAAACGGTAGAAAAGAGAGAGACATGAAACTTTTTATTAATGCTTCCTTTGAATACCATCCAAAAGACTCAAGTGAGTTGATGAGCAAGTTGTATTCTAGTCTTGGAAGGATATACGATTTGTAGATAGCAGTCGAAGGAAGCCGGCATTTTTGGCAACATCATAAGTATGATCATTCCACAAGAGGTTGTTGGTTGACATACCGAGAATTTCAAGATAATCGACTTCCATAATGTAAGTCCCGCGAGAGGAGAGTAGTGTATTTTCGATGAATTAAATCCCAGAAAAATTACTTCCCAAACTGAGAGTCCAACTTAGAATCTCTCGCTTAACATCCGGTTACAAAAGAGTGGCGAAAAAGATACAACGAGTTGTATGTGCTGTACAGGGACATGAGCCTAGCCAAAAAATCCGTATCCAGCGTTTAAGATAGCTCGGCCATGAAGAGTGGATAAACATCGAGTTTCAGAGCGCAATGTCTTCAACGCCGTACCTAAAGGAGTTAGAAGCCAAGGTAGACCTCATCTCCGATGGAGCGACCTGAGGCCTATAACACAGAACAAAAAAAAAATCTGAGAAAATAAACATAATTTTGTTTGTGGTTTTTCTGATTAGTTAACTAAAATAGAAAAAAGTTGATCAAAGACAGGAGTCTCGGTCTTGCTCTACTCTGGGGTGGATTCGAAGATTTTCCGGGCCGGAGCATTGATGTCCATCCGCTCTATATGACCCATCCACTCTCCGTTAATGCATACGGAGGATCATTCTCTCGAAGCAGCCTACAGTGTCCTCTTCCGCTTTTGACAGCTTCCATGCGTCTGTACCATAGAGCAGAATTGGAATGATGCGGGTCTTATAAAAGGACAATTTAGAGAGAGGGCTTTGCTACTCAATTGCCTTTTAAGCCCGAAGATGCAGCGATTAGCAAGAGTTATTCTTCGTTTGATGTTATAGCGGAGCCCAGGTAGACAAACTAATTCAAAGTTATAGCTGTCTATGATGATGTTTTGTCCAAGACGTCGATGTTGGAAGTCTCTTCTTGATGACAGCATATACTTGGTTTTGCCCTCATTAACTACTAAACCCACCCTAGCCGCCTCCGTCTCAATAGCGCTACTGACATCGTGTTCGTCCAATTATGTCAATATCGTCGGCGTATGCGAGTAATTGGACGAACTTTTGAAAGATCGTGCTGCCTTGTCTAAATCCTTTTTTTGACTTCAAAGGTGTCGGTGAAGTCTTTATCGACCTTGACGGAACAGCGTGGGTTTTCATCGTCATTTTACCACAGCCGGACGAGTTTGGCAGGGATGTTAAAACTGCACATTGCTCTATATAAGTCGTCTCTATAAATGCTGCCGTACACGGCTTTGAAATCGATGAAAAGGTGGTTGGTATCGATTTGAAGTTCTTAGATTTTTTCCAAGATCTTCCTGGCCTAAAACCGCATTGATATGGACCTATCAGGTTGTTGACGAATGGCTTTAGGCGTTCACACAATTCAGCAGAAAAGATCTGTAGTTTGTGCAGTTCAGAGTAGTTGGTGCAGTTCAGAGGGTCACTTTTTTTAAGGAACGGGCAAATTATGCTGAGATTCCATTCATTGGGCATGCTTTCTTCTAATCAAATCTTGCTATGAGTTGGTGCATACTTATGGTGAAGTCATCGCAGCTAGGCCATCAGCTCCGACGGCTTTGTTGCTCTTAAGCTTAGATATAACTAGCTTAACTTCATCCAGATGTGGTGGGCGGAATTGTTGGTTTACTTCGCCCAGATAAGATGGACAATTCTGCCTGACAGCGAAATTCGTTTCGTCATCGCCGTTATAGGCTGCTAACAGTTTTTTCCATATTCTCAGCATCGATTGCGATTCCACTACGATATTCCCTCGATCGTCTTTGCAAGCTTCAGTTCGAGCTCTGTAGCTTTGACAGTTTCTTTAACATTTTGGTAAAACTTTCGAACTTCATTCATGTTATTACAACAGCTTTCCATTTCCTCGGTCGCGCGCTTTTCATATTTCTTTCTGAGAAGCCGGTGTTCCTCTTTCCTCTTCTGCTCGTTAAGAGCACGGGCAGTGCTGGTCCTTCTTTGCAGCGCCGCCTTGTGTGCGGCTTTCGTTGTGGTGGCCGTGTAAAACCCAGCACTTCAGTGGCGACTTCCCTGATGGCATTTTGGCAATGTTGCCACTGGTTCTCAATACTTAATGCTGGCGGTAAAGGATACCTGTGGAGGTTATTTGAGATTAGATCGGAAAAGGACCTGGAGATTTCTTGCGATTGCAGCATTAGATTAGTTTTGTGTTTTATTGCTAATATTTGGATCCGAAATATCCAAATTTGCGGGATTTTAGAATTCGTATTTCATAAACATCTTATTCATCATAAAATTAAACTTATCGGGAAAATAATTCCAACAAATTTATGTAGCAAAGCAGCATAGTTGCCCTACCATAACAAACTGATCATGTCAGTTCTGCTATATGGTGTGGAGGCAAGGATACTGTCAAAAGTGAATGAGGACGGACGCTTGAGGCTTTCTCAAGGGGCAAATTCTTTGTATTGAACTGTACTGTCTTAAAAGGTAAAAGAAACAGTTTAGTGGGTTACACATGCCAGACAAGAGATATTTCATAAAAGTAGAAAAAAAGATTGAAAACAAAACGGGTATAAGGTTCCTAAAAAGAGCAACATTTGTGGCACAGATGGACTACTCGTGGATCTTTTTAAAGAAGCTGTATATGACTTAGTTTAGTGCAACGGGACAACAACCGGGATCTAATCCGGGCCATATCCAACAAGTTCTTCTATACATACCGATTGCTGGCCGACGCCTTCAGTTTCGCACCCTAAGGCGTTGGGCTTCGTAAGCAAGATCTTCCACATTGCCTTCTACCATTGAAATATCTGCAATAGACTTTCTGAACTGATGCCCAGCCCACCGGAGACTACTGTGCATTATTTTTTTCGCAACATCTGCTTCAAGATAGATTTCCTTCAATTCGTATTTCAGTACTAGTAAGACCATAGTCTTGTCCAGTAGCAGCTTAGTTTTTATGGTAGAATTGAAGAGCCAAGATAGACTACTGTAGCTTCTGTTGAATTTTAGTAGCCGTCCGCGTATTTCTTCCTCCGTAGTATTATCGGCTGCTACTTTTGAGCCAAGGTAGTTAAAAGACTGCACTACTTAAAATTCATCAACACTTCCCGCAGACATAGCCGCCATGTACTTAGTTTTTCTTTTACTAATATGCAGGCCTAGGTTTTGTACTGCCTGCTTGATCTAGAACTAGATGAGAGTTTTGTTCAGCACTGCTCCAGTATCATGGACGTGCGAAGTTTCCGAGGGGAAAATATTGATTCCGAACACTACTTCGTTGAAGCCAAGTTACGGGTGCGACCAACGCCAAGAAGAGGTTATAATGTAAGGAATTTTGACCTCAGAGGGCTTTAATCGCCCGAAATCTACAGGTCCTTTTGCGAACGAGTTTCTAATAACTTCCTTTACTGTCAGCATGAAATAATGAGAATCAGTATGCTATCATTGGCAATGAGTGCCGGCAAACACAAGCAGCTGCACAGAAGGAACAGAACTGCTCGTACGCTCTACGAGTAGAGCAGGAAAGACAAACACCGGCTTCTCAGAAAGAAAAATGGGATCATAAGAATCGCGCGATTGAGGAAATGGAGAGCTGTTACTGCAGGAATAAAGTTCGAAAGTTTACCAAAAGTTAAAAAAACCGTCATTGTAGTCAAAACTACAAAGCTCGAACTGAAGCTTATAATGATCCATTCTATCTGGGCGAAGTAGACCAACAATTCCGCTCACTCCACCTGGATAAAGTAAAACTAGCCATATAAGCATAAGAGCAATAAAGCCACCGAATCCGATACACTAGCTGCCGAGTTCTTCAAAGCAGCTATTGACAGCAATAACTTTGTGGATAGAGTTAGGGACTTTGCCTACCTTGGCTCCGCCATCAACTCAGAGAACAACACCAGTGCTCAGATCAAACAAAGAATAACTCTTCCCAATCGCTGTTTCTTCGGGCTAAAAAGAGAATTGGGTAACAAGGCCCTCTGTCGGGATACTCAATTGTCCTTTTATAAAACCCTCATCATTCTGCTTCAAGGTGCAAGGTGCAAGGTGTTTGATAATCTTCACCAGCTGCGAGCAAAACACCCAACCCTCGTTGCAGTAGCCAAAAGTTATCTAGGACTACCGGAAATGCTTCCTGTGCTACATTCATATTGGAGAACAAGATCAGATCCAATCAGAAACTATTAAGATAGGAAGGACATAGTCAATACAACGAACGATTTACGGAGAACTAGTTTAACTTGAGTGGAGGGAACCGCTAAGACACGGGGCGTTATATTTTATCTTAATTAATGTCACTTAAGGTGCAAACCCATCTTTAAAGAAGAAAAAGTAGAAAAAATGTTTACCTCCAGTTTCCTTATCTTCGACCAAAATATCTATGTCCAGAAGTCTCCATGGCACAGTTGGTCCGTCGCCCATGACTGTTAGTGAAACATTGAACTCATGTTTAACTTCAAATGTGACACGTCCGTGGTTAATCTAAAATAAAGTACACAAAAGTCCAAATAATTCCAATGATTTCGACTAAATTCAATGAACATACCTTGAAATCCCTCATTTGTGGCAAAAGCTTCCCAGTCACCAGTCGATGTTGGATAACTTGGTTCAATCGCAGCAGAGTTTGTTTCTTCTCAGTTGGCGTAATCGGATCTGGTGGTACGATTCTTTCTCGAATGCAAGCAGGCAAGCGGTTATAAGTTCCAGTTGTTAGAATTTCCACAGCTGCTGGGATGTTGAAGTTAGGAAGACGAGCTCGAACGAGCGTTTCTCGGGACATCCTAGACAACATATCGGCAGTCTCAATAAACAGCATGTTTTGTTTGTCCAAAATGCTCATAATGTGCTGAAATTATAAAAAGAGAGACATAAAATCTTCCCATTTTCTGGACAACATTTCCAAACTCACAGCAGATTTGTCCACTTTCGAAACTGAATTGGCCCATTTGACCAAAGCAATTAGTCTAATAAATAGCTGTCTAGTTCTTGCAGAAAAGTTATAAATCTCGATTTTCCTTTCCATGTCTGTTTTGCGGGGAAGCCTAAAAATGAAATGCATCCGAATTAAATGGAATTCTTTGGGAAATCATTTTCTTTGCAACTTACAGCTCAGCCAGAACGGTTAAATCATGATATGTCCTTTGAATGATAAAATCTATGAGTACGGCTAAGGATATTGTGTTCCTGCATGCACCACCTTCTTGCCCGGGTGGCAAGAATCCAGACATTGGGCCTTGCATGCCCTCAAGTGGTTGCGGGGCCATAATTTTGGACTGAATTTAGTAACTTTTTTGGTGGGTTTTTTCTTCCACTTATTATTTTTTTATTAAAAATAGGATTGTAACTGTATTAATTTCGATGAAAAAGTTAAATAGATTTCATTTGGGTTTTTGTAATATTGCAATTTATTTTGAAATGAAAATTCACTTTTCTGCATCGCACTATCGCAGATTCACTTTCACAGCGGCATCGATTTGAAGTTACAGTTGTGTTTTTTTCTTTTTGACAGATGTGGTGAACGTTCCTAGCGGACAAGTAGCATCTGTCGGTAAGGTGGTGTCTTTATAGGGCAAATGCGCATATGAAAGGTATATTTTGTTTTATTTAATAGGGGTATTAATGCAATCGCGTAAAACCCTCATAAACCATACGAACCTCGTGAATTTTTATTCTCGTAAATGAACCGTAAACATTTTTATTGGATTTTACATGGACGTATTATATATATATAGATAGATATATTTATTTTCGTTCTAAATTTTACAATGGTTTGCTACCGCACATTTTACATTATAGTGTTTTGATACAGTGTATCTTACAGCTAGAACATTATTTTATTAAGGATTATAAGTTTATTTTATTAATTACATAATCATTTTTTGGAGGAAATACGATAAAAACCTCCCTTAAAGAAAGAAAAAGAAAAAAAAATATTTATAAGATTATAACTTAAGATAATTTAAAACTAGTGACTAGAAGAAAGAGAATTTATTATAAATAAAATAGTTAAGTAGGTTAGGTAAATAATTAAACAACATAAGTAAATAAATTATAAACAAATAAATAAATAACATGGGAATAAGTAAATAAATAAATAAATAAATAAATAAATAATTAGGTAAATAAATAAATAAATTAGTGAATAAACAAATAAACAAATGGTAAATTTCAAAATTGAAACAAAATAAATAAATAAATATAACAAGTTAATAAATAATAAATAAATAAATAAGTACATGAAATGAAGAAATAAATAAGTAAACATAAAACAACATAAATAATATATTAACAAAAAAAATATAAATTAACATTTTAACAAATTAAACATCGTATACAAAATCAGGTAGTTCTTATCACAGTTTGCAAATCTTCATATTTCATTTAGTTGAATATTAATTATTGAGTTGATTTATGAGGTTATTATCAGCAAGTTCAATGCGATTTAGGAATTTATTTGTTAATTTAACAATTCTTTCAGATATCAATCCAACATTCGCCCTTCTATGGAGATCTGAAGTCGAGTGGTGCCAAGAAAGGTCAAGCATCATTTTCAAAAGTTTATTTTGAGAAACTTGTAATTTTTGTATGTGACACTTAGCAGAATTCTTCCATACAGGACAACCATATAAAAGAATAGCTTGGAAAATAACTTTATGAATTATTATTTTATTTTCGTTTGACAATAAGGATTTTCTGTTGATGAATGGGAACATCATTTTAATGGCTATATTAACTTTTTTTATTGTTTGTGTTATATGATGGTCAAAGGTTAATTTTGTGTCAAGATGAATGCCAAGATATTTGACTTGACGATCCCAAGAAACAGCTTTTCCAAGGATTTGCAATTGATTGCTTGGAAGATAACAAGCTTTTCTTTTTCGCGTGAAAAAGATCGCTTGCATCTTATCAGCATTAAGCTTTATTTTCCATTTATTGTAATAATTTACCAATATTCTAATCGCATTGTTTAAGTTGATCTCAATATTGAGACCAAACTCATGCGAGGAGAGTATTGCTGTGTCGTCAGCAAAAATTGCTGCTTCACAATCAGGAATTTTGGGAAAGTCACATGTAAATAAATTATATACAATTGGTCCAAGGACTGAGCCTTGAGGAACGCCGTAATTAAAACTTATCAGTTCAGAGACACTACCATTAACATGAACTTTAAAACATCTATTCGACAGAAAACTTTGGACAATTTTACATAAATAAGAAGGAAAATTGTAAAATAACATTTTATATATCAGACCATTGTGCCAAACTGAATCAAATGCTTTTTCAATGTACAATAATATCATATCTGTGGATCTTCCTTCAACACGATTACTTTTGACAATGTTAGATATCCTGAGAACTTGATGTGAAGTGCTGTGAAATCGTCTAAATCCAAATTGCTCATCAGGATATAAACTATTATCTGAGATTATTCTAAGCATCTTTCTTTGTATAACTCTTTCTAAAACTTTGCTTATACTGCGCGAGCAAACTAATTGGCCTATAACTTTCAGCCCTTACGGCTGGCTTTCCAGCTTTTAAAATAGGCACAACCTTAGCTATTTTCCATATATATATATATGGTGCCCCGTGGCTTAGTGGTTAGTTTGTCGGACTGCTAGGCGAATGAGCCTGGGTTCGAATCCAGCTCATAGCTATCTTCTTTTCCGGGGTACTGCCTCTTGCGAGTAACTGACAAAACCTCCAAGAGTAAAATTTGTCTCGAAAAAGTGCATCGCATGTAGCCGTTCGGACTCAGCGGTAAACTGTAGGTCACTTCCATTCTTGTAGATTAACAACCCACACACAGGAATAGTTGAGAGTATAAGTCACTAGGCCTTGGCTCCTTAAGGAGCTGTCGCGCCAACAAATTTATTTATTTATTATATATGGACTTATAGTTGCCTACCTCAAGTTAGTTCCATTTTAGTTTCAGATATTTTGGGTGACACTAGCCCTCCTAAGTACACCAGCGGAAAAAAAATAAACCTCAATTTTGAAATTTAATCCAGTAATCCCAAATTTTGGCTGCAGATTTGCCAACGTTGGCATGATAAAATTTCTTTTTTTCTCCCCGTGGTATTTAGAATATCCCACAATTAATTAATAAAAAATCCCTTTTTTCCATCTGTCTTAGTCACAAACCAATAAAACAGGAAGTTGTCCACGATCTAAAAAAACAAGAGGTAAAATATCAAAGATCTCGCACCCTTCAATGGGTGGAATTCAAAAGTGTCAGTTATGTTTTACCGGTAAATGCGACTTTTTGAATTTTTAAAGACAGATGTCGCGAGCTTCTATGTCAACATTTTAAGTAGAGGTAAAATTACCTCTTGTTTTTTTAGATCGTGGACAACTTAATTTTTTTATTGGTTTGTGCCTAAGACAAGCTAAAAGCACTAGAAAGAAAAAAGGGATTTTTTAAAATCTAGTACAAAGAAGGAGTTTTAGTTTATGTTCAAATCTCTTTAAATATTTGTCTTTTAAGACCACCGTTCCTTTTCATTTCTTTCTCCTAACTATTTGTTCATTAATAATGATAAAAGACAAAGTTAATAAAAAATGGCCAGAGGTTAAGACCTATTGCTTGTGACGACTATAAAGGTGTGCCCACACCAAAAAATCATTTCTGAAATGTTTCCCCTTTAGTTAAATATCATTTCAGAAACATTTCAAAAATTTCTAAAACATTTTAAATGTTTTTATTTCCCATTTAATGTATCCAGTTCTGTACTTCATGATGTAAAAAAGGAGCAATCATAGCGTCGCGTTTTGTCATCATGAACAAAACACAAACAAATAAAAACAAAAAAACCATATATAATACGTCCATGATAATACCTATATACAGAAAATGACCGTCATTCATGAAATTTCTATTTTTTTTCTTTCTCCAATTATTTCTTCTACTGTGTCAAGAAATAAATTGAGAGATCTATGTCTGAAAATAAGAGAACTCCAGACACAAGAAATATTGGCTACATGACACATATCTTGCAATCTTCTATTTCAAATTTAAGCATTGTATATAAACACTATAGTACTACCATCAAGCAGCATCTAGTTAAGCAAGATACTGCCGCAATAGCGCTGCAGTAGTTCTTGATATGCATTTGTATGGGTTTTGGAGAGTAGAAAGAAATATATTGATGAAAGAGTAGGTTGTATGTTATATTTTCAGAAACGTATGAGTTAGAATAATTACAAGCATTTGCAGGAATAATGAATAATAAGTACGAGTGAAAGGTTCAAAAAGTGACACTTGACCACATGGTATGGCAGAGTAAGGGAAACACAAATTAATGGATTTCCCTTTGATTTTTCGTAAACAAACTAATATTGTGCGTCTTCAATTATTTTTTTTTGATTTTGCATTTTTCAAGAAATTTTGTTATTTCTGTATTTTCTGTATTTCATATGCCAAAATCAACTACGAATGTTGCCATATTCGGATTTGACTGTTTAAAGTTTTAATGTATATTTCGAACGCTAGTTAAATATAAAACTGGTGCAAGTTGGTACTATGTTGTTGGTACAGTAGTATTTTGGTACTAGAGTTTTAGTGCTTAGTACTAGAATTTGGTACTATCGTAGTTTTGGTACTATATTTAGTACTAGATTTAGTACTTAGTAGTAGATTTGGTACTGGATTTAGTAGTTAGTAGTATATTAAGTACTATATTTAGTAGTTAGTAGTAGATTTAGTACTAGATATTTGACGTGGTAAGTGAAGATACTCTAACATAGGTACAAATATCTGCAAACAATGTGTTTTATTTGTAAAATAAGTAACTACGTAGGTACTTCAACTAATTAAATTTTTGCAGACTTAAAAAATCGATATAATAATCAAACATGGTAACCATTGAAAATTGTACACAAAAAAACCAAACCAAATATCAAATTTCAACAAAAATTCGTAAAAAGGTAAATTTCATCCTGTTGCCGTATTTATAAAAAAAAAACACCCAAAAACAGTGTATTTTCAAGGCAGAAATGAAAACTCCTCACACACCTGTCTAAATTTCTGTCTTTCATTCTCTCATTATCAGAAAATAACAAAGAAATAACACAAAAAAGACTTGATAATTTGCTTCCCTCTGACTGCTAACAGTTTATTATACATCTTTCCCGTTCTGTCAATTTCTAACATTGCATATGTGTTGAATTCATCTTCCCGACTAAAAGTCTACACTGATAAAAAGCGAGATAGCGAAACTAGATGGCGCTACGTGAAATACCCATCTTGATAGTACTATAGATTCTATATACAATGGTGGAAGCATATATGTTTTTGTACGAACTACCTTATCGTTGAAATATTAAAAAGTCGTCGTATTCCATTAGGCTTTGATGGCTAAAACACAATCACTCTTTAGCTTCGGTTTCTCCCATGTCGCTTTGGCTTTAAGGTTACGTTTGGTTCGTGTATAAGATAAGATAACGTGACTCAAACGCAAAGTTAAAGTAGAAACTGGTTGAACTTTTGCTCGCTTTGACAGAAAAAAGGAAAAATAAAAACCGAAATTTGAAAAAGGTCATTCAAAGAGGACACAAAGCGTGTGAAATATAACGTGACGAATCCAACACTGAAGTGTGATTGTGTTTTAGCTATAACGAATATTTTCGTTGGCTTAAATAATTATTAAGCTTTACCTTTGCATCAACATAATCACTGATTTGAGGTTTTGAACGTCTCAGCGTCAAACATTAAAATTTTCAATGATGAGTTTCAATGATAGCAGGTTGCTATAACTGGCAACACAAATGCAACGACATCTGCTTTTAGTTGGCCTCAAACATGGAACAATCTAAAACCAGGAGGCCACTCGACATTTTTGTCTGTATGCATGTATAGCGACCTTCAGCCTAAACGGCTTAAGCGGTTATCTTCAAAGTGTGTGTGATTCTTTTGGAATTCCCCAGAGGGGAAATTGAAATTTTATTTTTAGGCCTTAAAATAACGGTACCTGCCTTATGACCATTAAGGAAAAGCTTATTTTTCTCGAAAACGGCTTCAACGATTTTGATGAACATTTTTGAGAATTTTTTTGTTGGTATTGGCTATCTTTTGATAAGAACCAAACTTACGGGAAAAATCTATTAACGGTACCTCTCATATAACGGTTTTTTTTTAATTTTGGACTTTCTCAGTAACGGCTCTTTGGATTTCTGTCAAATATAATATTGGAGAAGATCTAAGTAGTAAAATTAATTCTGCATATCAAAATTTTGAATAACTTTTTTCAATCAATCAATATTTTTAAAACTAATCAAAAAAATATTTTAAATTTTATAATCACATGTGTATTAATAAACTCTAAAAAAACTGCATACAGTCGGCACTGTTTTGCTGACGTAATAATAGGTATTTACCAAGCTAGCCGGTTTTAGATTTGGAAAATCTAGGATTGAGCATATTTTTACATTACTCCAGATTCTGGAGACACTCCATGAGTTAATCACCGAACCTCACCACCATGTCCATGTCTAGCTTTGGAATTCCTGCTAAACTCATACATCTTATCTGGTATCACCAGAGGGTTAAAACAAGGTGTCGTGCAGCCTCTTCAACATTCTTCTTGAAAATGTACAATGGGACACGCAGGCCAGCACATCAGGCACTGTGTCTAATAAATTAACACAAATACCTAGGTTCGCTGAACATTGATGTAAAGAACCAAGCGAGTAGTTATTAGATAACCAGTGCTTTCACTTCCATGCTAGTCAGCATCAAGCAAAATGGATAAGATGAAGTATATGCTTTTATCAACAAAAGTGCAAATCCACCACGGACTTAGGCAGAACGTGATATGTAATTAAAAATTATAACTTACGAGATGGTCAGTGAATGTCTACCTGAGCACACATGAAACAACATCAGCGTAGAAATTAAACAGAGGGTCACTCCAGCTCTCGATAATAGCTGTTTCTTTGGGCTAAGTAAGGAATGGAGGAATAAAGTCCTATCGATAAGAACCAAAGAGATGATACGCTATACAAAACATCCACAACCCGGTCCAGCCATATGATGCAGAAGTATGGACCCTTTCCCAATCGGATCAAAGCTCCCTTGGGGCATTGGAGTGAAAAGTACTAAGTCCTGTTTACGATCCAACAAGGAGTTATAGTTGCTGTAAAGCAACATAAAACTAACCAAAAAATCCGTATCTAGCGGCTAAGATGGATCGGGCACCAAGAACTGATGAGCATTGACGCTCCAGCATCAGAAGCCAAGGTAAACCTTATCTTGGATAGAGCGACCAGGTAGAGAGAGACCTTCGACTTGTTGGAGTGCGAAATTGGAGACGACAGGCTAGAAATCGAGCTGGTTGGAGAGATACACAAGACCAAAGCTAGGAGCACCATGGTATGTAGCGCCACCAAAATTAAGATAAGCATCCTGTGACAAGCTTGAATCAAAGTTTCCACGGTTTTACAACTTTGCATGAAAAGCTTGATATCTGATTCACCAAGCATTTTGTCCATTAATTTGGAGAAGGAAACGAAAAACCATAGTAACCGTCATTCATAGTCATTTGAGATACAAAGAATTAATTATTTGCCTTCGAAATTATCTGAACACTTAAAATATTTTACTACTTGACCAGAACTTCATCTAAGTAGTTTCCAAATTAAAACACTGTCCATTATTCATTTTGTAGTTTTCATTGTCTTAACCTCTAAGGTATTTGATTCCCGTGTTGGTTGTTCAACTTTTCTCTAACACTAAGTTGTTTCTAAAAATAAAACTCAAAATGTAAATAAAAGCAAACATCATCTCTTACATCCAAATCCCAATGTCAATTCAACCACCACCGGGAGCGCGTACGTTTGCAACCACCAGCACTGCTCAAGTGAACAAAACAAGTCGTCAGCAGGAGGGAGTCCGGACGGAGTCAACCCAATACCGACCACCGCGCACTTTTCGTTGTTTCATGATTCCTAAATTTCAAACCTTACCGCTATACGCGTATATGAAGGCATTTTTCGAATCTTCTCAAATCTCTAGTTAAAGTCGGTTCGTGTATAGTCTTCGTTGAAGAATGCACGGCAGCCGACAGCAATGAACCGAAGCCAAAAATAATTTTATTTGTCTTCTTCTTGTTGGACTTACAACATTGGAAAATGTACTTCTTTTATTTGTTATAGTCTGCATCTTGCCAGCAGATACCAAGATTTCTATCTTTTTATAGACTTTTCATCACAGCGAGTTCATTAGCTCCAGGAGATGATGAAGCAAAGCGACCGCTTGCTGCCACGCAGAGATCGACGGATGTGTCGTTCCCTTGCAATGAATTTCAGTTTTTTTTTTTTTTTTTTTGAAAATTTATTTGTTCTTCTATTTTGCACAACATTGGCTTCGTCGTTCTTGCGACAGATTTATAGCTTGGACTGAGAATTACGAATTTCAATTGAGAATTTTGTTTTTCGGGAAATTTTTTTCTCCTCAAGAAATCACTGTCAATTTGGAATAAAGGAGATCAATATGCCAAGAATTTGGTGGATTTTACTTAGTGAATGAGTAGTAGGCCTTTCGTGCGTTTAAAGTTCTCTTTAGCCTTGAATCTTGAATGTCTCAATTTAGATTTGGAAGTCAAATTTTCCATCAATCGATTGACGTCTTCCTTGGGATTCGTGGGCCAGTTGTGTAAAAGTTGTTTAACTTTGGATCAATCGTCAGAATCAAGGTCAGAATTAACTTTCATATTTATGTGGAATAACATAATTTCGATATTGGTAATACAGTCTGGAAATAACGGTAGATAAAAGGAAAACATATTACAGATTTCATATGAACTGTTTTCCAGTGAGACTGTTTTCTTAATTCCACTGCAATAGACATATTTAACTGGAAAGTAATATTGTCGATATTGCAGTGTATTATTTACATAGGCCATTAACTGTGTTAATGGTCAGATAAAGAAAGTTTTTAGAATATAAAATTTCATTAATTCACAACATGAGAATGCATTAAAATGCATACGTTTATTTCATGTTAATAATTATATGCTTCATATAAGATTTTATATTGATTCTTGATTGTTATGTTGAACTGCCTTATCAATTGGCTCTGGTAAAACGGAAATGCCCAATTTGAATTTAAATATGAAATGACCATAAAAGCCTTCTTGGCCTCAATATTAAATTAACATTAATTAAACTGCCTCTCGACCGTATATTCATTTTTATTGCACTGACATGACAACCAAGGTTTTTTTATCTGTAAATTGAAATGGCGGCACACAAAACAAACCGACTTCCGCTTAAATCAATTTTTCAGCACAAAAGATCACCGGCCTCATTGTTTTTGTACGGTCTTGAAACAAACAACAGGTGATCGCAGCACTTGTCATGTTATTATTTCGAATTTCGCACACTTGTCATGACGTTATTTCCCACCCAACAAAAATGATGAATCTTAATTTAGAACTAAGCATAAGTCGACCAACCACCACTGCTCGAAAACTCTTACCCACTTGTCGGACAAAGGCGAGCGTTAAAGAAATGACAACACGCAGTCAAAAAAAAAAACAAACACATGTGAACATTTTCCAAAAAAAAAAATATTTCGTGTCGAGTGTTGTCACCCGGAAATACATGTGAAACTTGTCACTGTGTTCATTCACATGCTTTTTCGATTTTATTAATTGAATTTTCGAATTCTTTTAAATTCGAACAAAGAGAACTTTAAACGCACATACACAATTTATCTGGATAAAAGTTTTTCAAGCGATGAAAAATGTCGGTCATTTTAGTAGCAGGATATGTTCAAAGAACAAAATATGTACATATGTGACGTTACTGGCTCTTTCGGTGTTTTCTGCAACAGTAATTCTGTTGACGCTCGACTAACGTGAGGCGAAGCATGCTCGAAAAAAAATGTCAAGAATATTGCACTGACAACAGAAAGGAGAATGCGATGATCATACTTTATTTATTTGTTTCCGAATGGATCAACAGAATGGCACGCGCTAAGTATTTATTTGTGTTTTGCGTCATTTTGAGTATATTAACATATGTCTTCTGCATGGAGAACAAAAATTCTTCTTTTAATTTGTTTTTGTGATGTTTTCAAGGCGGGTATTTAGAAAAGAATAGATGTTCTTACAATAAACTTGTTTAGGAGGTACCTAAACCATTTTGTTTCATAACTTTTTTGTAGTCTATTGTTAGAAACTACTGAAATAGCTATATAAGAGTATTTTGTTTTTATGTTTATATGGTTGTGTCAAAGAAAGTTAAACTTTCTTTGTGAAACATCAACTATAAAGATCATTTGATATTATCACTCTACCTTACCATATCAACCAAATCATTGTGGTGACAGACACTTCCTCACCATACCAACTCAATAATTGCCGTTTTATTTGATTTTGACTCAAGGAATCGACGAGATATTTGCCCTGTGAGTTCGCCCAATTCCAAAAAATCGTGTATTTGTTCAATGAAGACTAGAGTAGAACAGAGCAAAGGAGAGCAGCGTTGAACAGAACAAACCGTTGATAAATGTCAGAGCACAAATGTCATTCTTTGGTGTGTCAGAAAAAAAAAACAATTTTTAGCGGAAAACGGAATGGTTTCCTTTGTTTATTTATTTTTTTTTTTTATAATAGTCACGCGCGAAAGGGGTTATTTTTCTACCTTTATAATGATTAAGCACCGTGCGAGCATTAGGGAAGAAGGGAAGGGTGTAAAAGGAGATGTCGATGGACATTAGTTTTGAAATTCTGCATATCAAAGTGGGAGGGAAAAACCGAACCAGGTAGAGCGTTCCACATACGTGTGCTTCGACTAAAGAAAGAATCTTTATACTTAACAGTACGTCCGAAGTTGGGCTTAAGGGTAAACTGATGGGCATTCCTAGCAAAGCGAGTATTGAATTGTTTAAGGGGAGGAATGCAACTGGCTATTTCACTTGAGCACTGTTTGTAAAAATAACGATAGAATAGTGAAAGACACGTTACATTACGACGGTGCTCAAGAGATGTAAATGAATCCGTAATATTTCTATCACCAATTAATTTTAAAGCTCTGGATGCGGTCCAGAAAACTCAAGTGCGTTATTGGAGCACCTGCCAAAATTTGGGAATTATACTCAAGTTTTGGGCGAATATATGCTTTATATATTGTAGCCAGATCAGACGGGGTGAAGAACTTCTTGCAATTACGAAGGAAACCTAAACACCTCGCAGCATTCTTGGCGACGTCAAATATGTGGTCATTCCACAAAAGATGGACTGTAATGCACATACCGAGAACTAAGAAGTGGTCGGTTTCTTCGATGCAAGTGCCACTCATGGATAGTGGCATTGGGGGTATATTCCGCTTTAACGACAAAAGACAGTATTGAGTTTTTGAAGCATTAAATTCTACGCCATTTTTTATTCCCCATTGTACAATGCTGTCAAGGTCAGAATTTAATGAACTTATCATACGCTGCCGTTGCAGTTCCACATCCGAAGAACATGGATGTAAATCTGGAAACGAATATGAAAAGCTGAGAGTACTGTCGTCCGCAAAACAATTTATTGGATTAGTTGTTTCAGTTAATAAATCATTAATAAATATAAGGAAGAGAGTCGGAGACAACTCAGAGCCATGGGGCACACCAACATTTATGTTTTGAATATCAGACTTAAATCCGTCCAACACAACTTGTATTGAGCGGTTCGAAAGGAAATTACTAATCCAACAAAGAAAAGATTCATCGAGTCCAAATGCACGCATTTTCGATAAAAGAGCTTGATGCCAAACTTTATCAAATGCCTTAGAAATATCAAGTGCGATAATTTTGCTTTCACCAAAACGGTGAAGGGATTGGTTCCACTTTTCGGTGAGATATACCATCAAATCACCAGTGGACCTGTTGCTACGAAAGCCGTACTGCCGGTCATTAAGAAGCTTTCGTTCCTCGAGATATTTCTTAAGCTGAAAATTAATCAGCGTTTCCATGACCTTAGAAAGAAGGGACGTTAGTGCAATGGGTCGATAGTTTGAGGTTGAAGAAGATTCGCCTTTCTTAGGGATGGACTGGACAAATGCTGTTTTCCATCCACTCGGGAAGAGCCCAGAGGAATAGGACTGATGGAAAAGCTTACGCAGAGGTTTTGCCAGCGTTGAAGAACACCTCTTCAGAACAATAGCGGGGATACTATCCGGGCCAGAGGATTTGTGTATGTTGAGATCTTTCAAGACTCTAGCGACTGCACGGGTGCGAAAGAAGATTGTTCCCATGAAATCATTTACGCTCTCGAGTACAGGAGGAGTTCTAACACCTGCTGGTAGCGTTGAGTTTGCAGCGAATTGGGCTGCAAGCAGATCTGCTTTTTCTTGAGAACTGACAACAGGAAGATCATTGAAGACAAGCGTAGGAACCGATGATGACGAGGAGTTCTTTACGTTTTTAACAAATGACCAAACATTTTTACTGCCTTTGGGACATTGCAGTATTTTTTGCCGAATTTTTTGTTCATGCAAAAATTAAGTCTTTTGAATGTGAACATTATAGGCCTTTCTAGCTTGTTGAAACTTTGTCCGGTTTTCCTCGTTGGTGTTGGCTTTATAATAACGGAAACTTACATTTTTCGAACCATGAGTTATTCTTAGGTTTGATACTCTTCGATCTATTTGGGATAGAATTTCTCATTCCTAAAAGAATAATATTTGTAATCATGTTTGTGCTGGCATGAATGTCACTACCGAAAGTTATTTAGACCGTCCCAATTGGCTTTCTCGTATTGCCAAACGGTTCTCCTGGGGTTTTTTTCTTTAACTGGAGAGGGTTGGCACGAGAAATTCGCAGAGATGACACATTGGTCGGATGTGCCCAGAGGCGGTAATACACAAATTATGCATTTATCAGGGTCAGAGGTAAGAAACAAGTCAAGGGTGTTGGCGGTTTGGCCTGCAATGTCAGGAATTAATTAATTCTTCTTAATAATAAAGAAAATAAAAATAATGGATTTAGAACTAGTCAAAAATGCACTTTTGGTATAGCTTTGCTAAATTCAAGCTAATGAAGATTTAACTTTCAACTTTCAACAACTCGATGAAAAACTATAAGAAAAACTGAAAATTTCGGATTTTGACACTACTATTCACTTGCTCTCACGATCTTTCTCAAAAGAAAGTGTACAAAATCTTGCTCTAAGCTGCTCTAAGAAAACTTACTGCGCAGCAAATCCGAAAAATTGACAATGTTTCGATCAAAAAATTCCTCACTAAACAGGATAATATAGCTCTTTTCCTCCTAGGGCAGTTTAGAACAAGCTCCACTGAACAGACGTAATAAGTCAAGACTTACACGGCGCGTGTTTGCCTTGCATGCTTGGAGTGCGAAAGGGACAGATAATAAAATAGAAATAGAGTAACCCGAACATACATGGGTAGAACTGTCTCTGCAACTTTTTTGACTTCTTTTATTATTCTTATTTTGCTTCATACTTGTTTTGGATGTTGCTCAAACAACACATTACAAGAAGATAACAACGTATGTATGATGGCCGCAGAATTTGAATAGTGTATGTTCATTTATTTTCCATTTATTCATTCATTCATTAAGTTTTTATTAATTTATTTCATTAAAATATTTTTTTTTAAATACTGATGACTGAAATAGAAATTAAAATAAAAGATAGCTGTCAAAATAATGCGCAATTGAAAAAAACGCGCGCAACTCGAACATGCTTCCCTGTAAGTGCACGTGCATAACCGAATACAAGTTCAAAAGGAAATAAGCAAGAGTTTCGTTAATTAAACGCACCGTGCAAGTCCCGACTAATTGACTAAAGATCATCCATTATCAAAGTAATTTTTGAGGGCAGATTTTTCGACTGTTCTTGGATTGTCACTAAATCTAGTTTCTAAATTTTGTAACTGAACTAAGTTAGATAAAGAATTAATTTCAAACAATTATGTATGCATGGACGTATTATATATGGACTGCTAGTTGCCTACCTCAAGTTGGTTCCATTTTAGTTTCAGTTATTTTGGGCGACCCTAGCCTTTCTGAGTACACTAGCGGGATCAAAAACCTGAGGAGTTTTCATTTCTGTCTTGAAAATACATTGTTTTTGAGTGGTATGTTTTTATAGATACGGCAACATGATGAAATTTACCATTTTACCGATTTTTTCTGAAATTTGATTATTGGTTTGGTTTTTTTGATTAATTTTGAATGGTTACCATGTTTGATTATTATATCATTATTATTATATCTGCAAAAATTTAACTTGGGTGAAAGTACCTACCTAGTTTCTTATTTTACAAATAAAACACATTGTTTGCAGATGTTTGTGCTTATGTTATTGCTTTTGAGTATCTTCACTTAAATCTAGTACTAAATATTCTAATAACTACTAAATATAGTACTAAATCTACTACTTACTACAACATATAGTACTACATATACTACTAAGTACTATATCTAGTACTAAATATAGTACGAAAACTACGATAGTACTAAATTCTAGTACTAAGTATTACAAATCTAAAACCAAAAATACTATTGTACCAACAACATAGCACCAATCGGCACCAGTTTTATATTTAACTAGCGTTCAAAATTTAACAATATATTTATAATTTATTTAACAATAAACTTTAAACAATCAAATCCGAATATGGCAACATTGGTAATTGATTTCGGTATAAGAAATACAGAAAATACAGAAATAACAAAATTTCTTGAAAAATGCAAAATCCAAAAAATAATTGAAGACGCACAATCTTGGTTTGTTTACGAAAAATCAAAGGGAAATCCATTAATTTTTGTTTCCCTTACTCTGCCATACCATATGGTCTAGTGTCACTTTTTGAACCTTTCACTCGTACTTATTATTCATTTTTCCTGCAAATGCTTGTAATCATTCTAACTCATACGTTTCTGAAAATATAACATACAACCTACACTTTCATCTATATTTCTTTCTACTCTCCAAAACCCATACAAATGCATATTAGGAACTACTGCAGCGCTATTACGGCAGTATCTGGCTAAACCAGAAGCTGCCTGATGGTAGTACTATAGATTCTATATAGAATGCTAAAACCCCTTTTTTCTACGAGATTTTAAAAAATCCCTTTTTTCCTTCTAGTGCTTTAAGCTTGCCATAGGCACAAACCAATAAAAAAGGAAGTTGGGTACGACTTAAAAAAACAAGAGGCAATATACCAAAGATGTCGCACACTTTAATGGATTGAATTTAAAAGTGTCAGTTATGTTTTACCAGTAAATCCGACTTTTTGAATTTTTAAAAACAGATGTCGCGAGCTTCTATGTCAACATTTTAAGTAGTTATTTTTTTTCCTGAAGTGGGTTCAAGAGAGCTAGCATCGCATTCTCAATTTTGGCGACATTTTTTTGACAATTGTTGTATGAAGCTGACATTAGACTAGCAGTCCATATATAATACGTCCATGTATGTATGCATCAGTTGGCAAATTAAAAGAAAGAGAGAGATAGGAAGATGATTTTTTTAATTTACCCAAACAACTGCTCTGATTTAAATTGATAGCGATTTCCTCTTAATTTCATATAAGATCATTGTACACAATGGTTAAACGCTACACCGTAAGGTAACTCATTTTAAGGTTTAAAGAAAAGATCAAGATGTAACTGGGTTTAATACTGTAAACGTCAATTGATCTAAGTCATGCTTTAATCCGACGATAAACAAACCACTTACTATCATACTGTCCCAACTAATCCCGAAGTGGATAATTCAAACTCAAAAAATAGATCTAGACGAATTTTATCACGACTTCTAAAACGAGATATTTTTAGAACAACCCTTTCCACTTGACTTATAAACAGTCCAAAATAGAACACTGTTGACAGATGCCAGACATACAAAGTATGTACATTGATGAATGGCATTTTGTAATCGAAATCACTTCTTTTACAAAGGATCTGACAGAAACAATGCTTGGCAATTATTGTTTCATAGCAAATATCCTATGACAAGGTTAAGGCAAGCAAAACACATCCTAACCAATTTGCGGAGCCACTAGCTTAGCCACTGCCTGTTCAATGTTCATGCGATGATGACGATGACGACCTCTACCATCTGCTTTTTTTTGCGTCACGTTCATTAATGTAGCTCTTTTTTATATATGAGTATGCATTTTGGCAGTGAGCTTGTGAGCTGTTTATTTGCCCTTTTTATGTCAGCTGTCATCATTAGCGATATGTTTTATGTCAAACAGTAGACATTTTAAATTTTCAAATTGAGTATGAAATTATTATTCTCTGCAAGTTCTTTGTGTGTTAATTAATTTGAATCCCACCTGTCCATATGATGCAGTTGTGTTCAAAAATAAGGATATTTATGTTTATTGTTCATATCCACACAGAATGGAAAACGTAACGCAACGTTTCAATAATGGTATCTTCTTGTTACTTGTTACGAATATATTTTTTAAGAAATATTTCAAAGATGATCAACAAAAAAAAACAGCTAGAGAAACGGAAATGTATTAACAATCTAAAAAAAAATCTCCCAACAAAAAGAACATTAACAATAAAACTTAAAATCTGACACATGTTGAACACACTCAACAGCGCAAAGCGAAACTTTCCACGAATTTCAGTTTTACACCATTTTTACGTTTTCAAAAAAGGCATAAATAGAACACACGTTTTATGCGTGCTTCAACTTCCTTCGTTTAATTGCTGCTAGGGGGGCGTACTAGGTACTACACCATTCGTTCAGCAATGAGCAGCAGTCGTATCCCCTTTTATGTAAGGTGGGTGGATTTAAATATGAACTGCATATCCCCTTGTTGCATGAAGTTTCAGTCCAAGAAATGCATCTTGTCATGCTCTCATTGCATCTTCATATAGGTATGCTGGTTATATTTATATTTTTGAATTAATATTCATTTTTTGAAGTTTTATATTTTTGAGTGAAGGGGCATTTATGTTTTATTCTTGAATTTCATTTATGAACAAGATGGAGATGGTAACATAAGCACCCCAGTGTATATTAAAAAGTGGATATTAAAATACTTAATTGCTGACAGGAAGGAAGCCATGTTAGTGAGTAGAGCACGTGCCACTTGTGGCTGCACCCCAATTAAATTAATTTAAGTTTAATCATGTGGTACACATGTGTTTAAGTCACTGTTAACTTTAAGTTTGTTATGCTTCCGATTTAATATATGCAATCATCGTAGAGGTTTTTCGGTAAACCGTGCCGAATAAATGTCAGAATCTACTACAACTACTACGACGTTCTGTCATTCATTTTGAATCATCGTGAATCAAATCGAAGCTACATAGCAGTAAAAACGGTCGATATTTGTTATTGTGACGACAGGAAAGCAAAATATATTCATGGTAAGTTTTACTTGTTAACAAATTCATTTGACTTCTAATTATACTTATTTGTTAATATTCTTCGAAATTAATTATTTCTACTCCTTATTTTATTTGTTTGTCTTTAACTATAGATTTGGACTGACTTATAATTCAAAGTAAGAAAAAAGTTAGTCCACAACAAAACCGAATGTCGGACCACTGGAGGTGGCATAGTGCAACTTGCCAAGCTTTCTGCACTTGAGGAGTATGTAGCGAATTTAATGAATTTTGGGAAGGTGGTCGATCCCAAAGGTACTGCTCTTGGTGTTCCTTCAGCATTAGCATCCGCTTCACATTCGATAAAAAATGATCAGGAAAAAGAGCTGGAAAAAATTTTCAACGAAAGCGAGCCCTGTCAACGTTTATCAACGTCCCATGATGTACGGGAGGCACACGTATCTAAAAAACAAAAAAGTAACAGTAAATTTTAAAAACAAATGCAATGAAAGGAATTAGAAAAAATAAAAAAGCAAGTGATGAACAAAAAGAATTTTTAATTGCTAATATGGAAGAAAATTTGGATTTTGTCCAAGAGAGATATGCCTCAAAGTTACTTTTCCTTATTTTTTGTTGTTTTTGTAGTTTAAACAAGATTTGAATCACCTGATGGTGTACACCTCAAATTAGCCAAATGGGAAGCGCTCGTAACAAATTTGAACTCAATTCTGGAGGGACCAAAAGTAAGTTACAAACTTTTATTGTAGTTTTAATCAACATTATTTAGACTTAACATCAAGGAGAAAGAAGCTTTGATAAGAGCTGCTTTTACCAAAAGTGGTGTCAATGGGGAAAAGAAAATGAAAAGTTTAACTCCATTTTAAGAGCGGGTTTTGTCGCTTTTGGCTCCCGCAGCAGTAAGTTGTGATGATGTGCTTGAATTTTTTTAATCTCGCAGGTATTTTTCAATAATTTAAGTAGAAAACGCTTCATTTATTTTTTAATTTTTTTTCTATTAAAGGGGCAAACTACATCTCTTCACCAGGAATGTGAAGATCTGGAAATTATGGTGGAAGTTTTAGAGGGAGAAGAGTACCTCATCTCTTACGCTCCGTAATGGTGCAACGAACACCATCTGTAGTCCTCCACCAAGCCGTGAAAACAACAACCCGAAAAAGGAAAAAAAACACCGTCAGGATAAGCTGCCCAAAAGAATTCCTTTGAGCAGAAAATTATAAAAATCGAAGAGGAGAAATTGGAATTCGTAAAAAAACTATGAGCTCCGTGAAAAAGAATTTGTATGGAAACAAAAATTCAAGGTTTTCTTGAAATTAAAAGAAAAAAACTTGAAAAGAAAAACTATTTTTATTGAAAGGAATATAAACACTTAAAATTAAGTAAAATGTGTTCTTATTATATTTTCCCGTATCCGCTGCCCTTCCCTTAATATGTTGTTGTCCATTTCAAAAAAGGATCCAATATTGCTTTCAGGTTTACTGATGTCATTTCCAGCTCCTGGTTTATCAGTTTCATCTATTTCAATAGGAATATTTGCTTTCGTGAGAACGTTATGCAAAACTATACACGAGTTAATAATATTTCCTGACTTTAAAGGATCAAAATTGAGTATTCTGTGCGAAGAAAGGCAACGGCAACGGCTTTTCAAAGTGTATATACACCTTGTAGTTTTATGAGCAATATTGTACTTTTCCACTGCTCTAGTGGAGGTGTGTAGGTCGACATCTAGACCTACACGGAGTCATTAGCCATGGCTAATGTAGAAATCTGCATATTTTGTCTACTACCAAAGATGTTTTGGAAGGCGATACCAATCCAGGAACTGTTCCTCTGTTGTTACTTGAAAAGGATCCTTGTGTATCTCTTAAATGCCTTCTAACTATGATCATCTTTATCCTGTAAGAAGAACCATGAAACAAAAATATAAATGCGATTTAATTATAACAAACCGATTTTGCCATCTAATATGTCTTCTTAAATTTTATGCTCAAATCAAGTTTTTGTTAATTCTTCAAGTTAAGTGCCAAATTACAATTCAGCTCACAGGGTTTACAAACAGTTGCATTCCTCCCCTTAAAAGTTTCTCCCGTAATACTCGTCTCGCAAGGAATGCTCATCAGTTCACCCTGGAGCCCAATTTCGGACGTACCGTGAAATATAGGGATTCTTTTTTTAGCCGAACAACACGAATTTGGAATAGTTTACCCGGCGGGATTTTCCCTTGCCATTTTGATCTACAAACATTCAAAACCAATGTTAATCGACACCTCCTATCTCTCCCCTCCCTATCTTCGTAATGTCCGCGCAGTGTGTTCTACATCAAAAGGGAAACAATAATCCCTTGTGCGCGCGTTAGTTATACAAAAAAAAATTAATTTCAAAGTGAGTCTTTAATTTGAAGTCTTGAGTTTGTAGCTATTTCCCTAATCGTTTATTGTAGCATTTTCCTCAGCGATGGATTCAACAACCTGTTAAATTTTTTTACCAAAGCTGATTGTAACTTTGACATGTATTCACACATTGTTGAAAGCAGCATATACGTTGGCAAACTGAGTAGTCGGGGGCATTAAGACTTTTGCTGGGAAATAATTTACGGACGACATTTGACTTTAGTATTCGAAAGAGTACTAGTATACGAGTCAAAAAACACATTTTGCACACATGTACCTGTTGTCAGTATGCCGCCATTTTGTTTTTAATGTTTATTTCTATTTTAACTCGCAACTCTCGTAATTTGTATCCTACATAGATAAAAAAGTTATATCTCAAGCTTCTAGCAAATTAAATTTTCTACAAAATATGTTAAATGATTTTTTTCGCTAAATGCTTTTGTCTAAAAATTAAAGTATGTTTTGTTTAAAAAAAACTAGCTGACTGATTGCCAGTATAACTCTTCCACACCGCCCAAGAGATAGAATTTTTTCGCTGCATGAATCAGTGACTGACTTTTGCAGGGTATTAGGCGCGTTTTTTTTTTTTTGCGAAAGAATATGAAAAGCTGAGGATAGAGTCGTCAGCAAAACAGTTAAGTGGATTAGAAGTAACAGACAGAAGATCATTTATAAAAATAAGGAAAAGAGTCGGAGACAGAACAGAGCCCTGGGGCACACCAGCATTTATTTTGTAGCAATCAGACTTGAATCCGTCCACAACAACTTGTATGGAACGGTCAAGAAAATAGCTTCTAATCCAACGAACAAGAGTATCATCGATCCCAAAAGCCCGCATTTTCGATAGGAGAGCTTCATGCAAAACTATCAAATGCCTTGGAGATATCAAGAGCAATAATCTTACTTTCACCAAAGCGATGTAAAAATTTATTCCACTGTTCGGTGATATATGCCATCAGATCACCAGTGGAACAGTGGCTGCGGAAGCCATACTGACGGTCATGGAAGAGGGTTTCGATCTTCGAGATATTCCTTAAGCTGACGGTTAATCAGCGTTTCCATGACCTTGGAAAGAAGGGATGTTAGTGCAATGGGTCGGTAGGAGGAGGGGGAGGATGGGTCACCTTTCTTAGGGACAGGCTGGACAAATGCTCTTTTCCATCATCTAGGAAAGATTTCAGAAGAGTAGGAGCGATGGAAAAGCTTACGCAGTGGCTTTGCCAGTGTGAAAGAACAACTCTTCAGAATAATATGGGGTATACCATCCGGACCAGCGGATTTGTGTATATCGAGATCTTTGAGAACTCTTGCTACTGTACGAGTGCGGGAAAAAATCTGTCCCATTAAAAAAATTACATTCTCAAGTACAGGAGGGGCAACGTTGCTGTGAGGCAGCGTGGAGCTGGCAGCGATTTTTCCGATCTTGTTCTGTAGGGTTGGCTTTGTAATATCGGAAACTTACTTCTTTGAGCCTGATAGCTTCTTTATGGGCGAAACAGATTGAACCAGCAACAGCACCACAACCAAAGTATTTCAATTGCTCAAATTAGATTAGACCAGCAACAGCAACGTCAACAGCGTCGTTAGACGAAAGCCCTAAATTTGCTGTTGCTGTTCGATTTCTACCAACTTTAGACAAGTGATATTCATGGGCACCATACTGCAAAAAAAACTGACAGTGTTATTGTTCTAAGAAGATGATGCTGGTGCTGGTGGCAATGTGTTTGGATTTCGTTTGCTGGTCAGGGTTCTGTTCGCTGTTGACGGTGCTGGTGCTGGTGCTGGTTCAATCTGTTACGCGCTTTACACTCAGAGTTAAACCAGGACTTTTCTTTAGGCTTGATGCTTTTTGCTCTATTAGGAATAAAAGCACACATCCCTAGAAGAATCACATTTGTGATCATTTCGGCACTATCACCCGTAGGTTAACCAATATATACGTACACATACATACATACGTACTATTCAAAGAAATTTATTATATACAGTATATTTGTAGGATTTGTAGAACGCACCAATATGTTTTTACAAAGGCCTCGGCAAAACGAAGAGATATATTTTAATCGGAAAAGAAGTCACGACCTGAATGCCATGATTGTAAGTATAATTGGAATATTAAAAAAAATTCAAACTGCATTTCTCATAATAGATTCGTGACCATAAAATGAGGATAATGTCCATCAATCCCCGATATGCTGGTTCCACCCATGACTCATTAGTTTGGAAACACTCGAACGAAAGGACGTTCTTTCATAACGGATTTAATGAACAGGAACATAACAGTTGGCTTCTGGGTAACTATTATAAATCAATATACTTCTGATTTGGAAGTTAAAAAATAAACACTATTCCAGAAGACAGCGGATACCAACTTGAGCCTTTGTTGCGTTTGCCGTACCGGACTTCCACTGAACCAATCAAAACACATTTCAACGCGGTTCATGCTAAAACAAGGAACATAGTTGAAAGATGCATTGGCGTGTATAAAAGTAAGAATCTCGATCTTCAACCTTTTTTTTTTTTAAATATATTTGCATATAATCCTTAGGGCGTTGGCGAATCCTACTAGGAGAAACGAAAAGCAGTTACGATCCAGAAAAAGTTGCTGTTTTTGCAAATGTTTGTGCTGCTTTGCACAACCTTTGCATTGATCGTAACAAGGAAAACAACTTCCCAGCAAGCAAAAATAGGAATCATGAAGAATTCGACTTGGTTGGAACAACTGGCGCAGAGAAAGAGGGATGATATAAAAGATTTATTGTTCTATTGATTGAATGTTTCTATTTGAGCTAAAAATTGCTCAAAACTAAAGTAATTCAACACTCAATACTGTATAACTTAAAACGCAGAATTCAGTGCGTTAAACTTCAAACTACCATAAAGCAAAACAAAAATAATTTAGTCCATGAGTTTTTTGCAAACCGCTTTTACTTGTTTTCAAAATAACATCAAAAAGACTTACATATCTACATATAACTTTTTCATGGAACAATTTTTCCTGTTCATTTCGCTCCTTCAATATTTTCAACAAGTTGTCTTAAAATATTGTGTCGTTTGAATTTTTTTTTTATTATTATTGCTGTTGGTTATCTTCACTCTCGGACTTATCTTTCCTTTTTTTTGGCGTGTTGATGTGGAAGGATAAAGATATGGTGTTGATGTTGGCGATCTATAATACCAACATCGAAGTGAGATCGAATAAGTATAGAAAGAAAATATTAAAAAAAATATTTATCTACCGTTTGTATGCTACGTTTAAAATATCTGTAGGACTCCCGACAATATCTCGTAGTGTTTTTTCCAATTCATCCTCTTCGTCCTCATTTGTTGGAAATGGACTGGGTGGACCGAAGCAATTTGAAGTACGACCAGTCACTGCAGCACGAAATGTGTTCATTTGAATGAAATCGGAATTTCCTCCGATGGACCAACATCAGTTTTCATTATTGTAAGCAAATTTGGACTGCATTTTTTTTGCTCTATACTTCATGTCAGTCCAAACCATTTTCTTCAAGCTGTGACACTCTTTGATGGCAATCCATCGGCATTTAGTTTTGCAGCCAAATCTGTCCAAAGTTTATTGATGTCCGTCCTGTCTTCCCTGAGCACTTTTAGGCACAATTTTTTTTGACACATCTGGATGCTCGTCCATAAAATCCATCAAAATTCGTATTTGGGATGGTGTTGCGGGCTAAGACCTAAAGTATTAGTTTAACATTAATTTTTTAATAAGGTTTGAGAAGATTGTACTTACATTTTGTTAAAATATACATATATTTTCTAAGTATCACCAATACCACAAATCTTCACAAAAAAAAAACAAAAGTCGATATTAACAGTTAACTTGCAATGTTCTGTGGGTCTCAAACTTTAAAAAACGAGAGCGATAGACGACACGAGAGCGATAGTGTTTCGTGAAGCAAACTATTGATGATGGCGTTAAGTGCTATCGCTTTGACGATTATCATCCGAAAAGTTACATGATGAGAGCCCTGGATGTTCTCTTCATCCCTCAAGTTGCAAACTGTACATAGAGATGTTTGGTTTTCCACAAACCTATTGGCGTTTACAAAAAATGTAATTTTGTGGAGTTCGGAGTCGTCCGTGATGTAACATTTTCCTCTTGAATGATTCCGATACTTAAAGATTCTAGTGCTGCATTCAGATGAACTCCGGTCGTTTCCCATTATGCTCTCTGATTTCAGTAGTAGTAGTAGATCGAGCTTTTTTGTGTCCATGCACTATTATCATTATCTCTCTCATCCCAAGACAGGCCAAAACTACACTCAAGATTATTTACCTCTTTTACCCAGAACATCCTTAAGAGAATTTTGGTTAATTAATGTGGAAGTCTCCTTTCGCTGTGTTCAAATATCGTATGCCTACATACATATCTGAGGTGAAGGTCCAGGTTATAATAATGACCGCCTTCTGCTCCTGTTTCTAGTGATATTGCATAATTTGGAGTCGATGAAGTTAGTTTTTAGATTCGTTTAAGAAATAGCATTGTAATTTATCCACTTCTTCAAACATTTCGAAACCCCAAACCTAAGCACCGTAACTCTGGACAATTCTAAAAACAGCTTGAAACAATTTCCACTTTGTACTTAGATTTATGTTTTTTTTTGACCAGGAAGCTTTGCCACGTCGAATTTACTGCTGGAACACAATGGAGACGGAGACGGAAACGCTGACGCAGACGTATCGCATGTCAAAGTATTGAATACACACGAATACTATGTTGCGAACACAATGAGACGGACGCACAAACGGAGATGAGAACGGAGACGGACGAAGTAGCTAACTTTTAATAAATGCGTGAGCATTTTCTGACATTTCACAAAAAAAACAAGAGCAACGTGCTAATAAAATCTTTTTAATAACAATGGACGATTGCAATTCAGAAGCAATTATTAAAGCAAATCGTATTGCATATGATTAGTTCTTGTTGATTTAAAAATCGGGATCATTGTTTTTCATAAATCTGAAAGTGGTCTGGAAATAGCCCTTTAATGGGCTCTCCTGGTACAAAGGCCGCACCCACCACCTTCGGTTATTTTGTTTATTATAGTGCTTGAAATACAAGTAGCACAATTGTGTTAATTGAAAAAAAAACTTATATTTCCCGTATTATATTATTTTATCAAAGGAAACACAGGAAGAATTCAATTAACTTACATAAATGACAAGTAAATGTCAAAAATGCGTACGACTCTATTCACTTCACTTCTAACATTGTATAAACATTTTCTATAGTACTCTCATGGTGGTAATTTTTCGTCTGGCCATCTTCCTGGTTGATTCGAAACTAATTCTTAATAGTGAAGCCGAAAACCTTAACCGATATTTTACCAGTATTTAATACACTTTTGTTGTCTGTACTTATTCTATATTCACACCAATTGGCAATTTCAGCACGCCTTATTGCGACTTTATTCAGAACTAAAAAATGATGCTTCATGATAGTATTATAGGCAGTATATATACAATGCTTCTAATTAGGTACGTACGTTTTCATTTGACATGCGACACGTCTGCGTCTGCGTCTCCGTCTGCGTTTTTGCATTGTGTTCCTGCAGTTATGCAGCTCTTTGCAGCAATGTTTCTTTTCTCCACATGATTTGAAAATGACATTTTCACTGACAATAAGGCTCCTAAATATGAATAGTTGGAGGCAAAACGGATGTTTTCCCCATTCAGTTTACCATTTTCTTTACAAGATAGCCTGCCCCATTTCTGAACACCATTATCTCTGATACTTCTAGGCAGTAAGCTTCTGGTCGTGTTATCCTTATCATCTGCTTTAACACCCTGACATCATCCTCCAACATAACCATATCGTCAGCATATAGCAGTAGTCTTATATTGAGCGAGTCGATAAACAGTCCTCTTCCAAGATTTCCCTGCAGATCAAAGAGTGTCTCAAAATATTCAGGGATTTCTTTTCCTGTCCAGACTGCAGAAGTATTGGTATAAATATCTTTTATCAGATGGACAAATTTAGTCGAAACTCCCATTGCGTGTATGGCTAAAACACAATCACGCCTTAGCTTCGGTTTCGCCTGACGTTTACAAGTTCAGCCATAGGAAATCAGTACATCTTATAAAAAATGTCGCTTTGGCTTTGACGTTACGTTTGGTTCGTGTACAAGATAAGGTAACGTGACTCAAACTCAAAGCTGAAGTAGAAACTGGTTGAACTTTTGCTCGCTTTGACAGAAAAAAGCAAAAACAACAACCGAAAATTGGAAAATGTCATTTAAAGCGAACACAAAACGTGACGAAGCCAAAGCTGAAGCGTGATTGTGTTTTAGTCATAACTTATAGATGAACAATTTTCTCGATACTTTATCAAATGCAGCTTTCAAGTCGATAAAAAAGCGTATAGCTACTTTATTGTGTTCCGCTAGTATCAGATAAACAATTGATGACAGATTATAAATGTTATCCACAGTTGAATATTTTTTCCTAGCCTGCCTGAAACTTTTTCAAAATGTCATTTTTTCCACCTAAAAGTTCAGTCTCTCGTTGAGGATTCCCATCATTTATATGTATCAATGATTTATGTATATGTATCAACTTTTTTGAATATTGGAAAGATTATCGTTTTAATGAAAGCGTCATGGTCCTCTATAAAGCATTTGCTTCTAATTTCAAAATACTTTTGCGTTTCAGAACAACATTCCAAGAAAAAAGTCATCTTGTGACTATTCTAGAAAAAAATATTCTAACATAAAATATGCAAAATTTATATTCAAAAACATTCGTTATTTTCCAAAAAAAAAAAAATATTTTTGATGATTAGTCTCCAAAAAAACCCACAGTTTTCAAAAGAAAATTGAAACAAAACAGCTGAGTCATTAGCCGCACAGTCATATTTCCTATTATTATAAATAATCTTAAAGAATTTTTACTAAAATTCGTATTCTTCTTCAAATTTCTTCGTGAGCTTTAAAACATGCGTTTTCGAAAATGAAAATAACTCCATTACACGAAGCACCTGCGTGTGTTGTAAAAAATCTTAAAAGTGGTTGAGTTCAAAAAATCTTAAAAGTGATTGAGTTCAATGAACATTCTTTAGAAAACTTTTCCTAGTTCCCCTTTGTTTTCAAAAACATTAATTTTCCTTTCATAATTTCCCCGTCTAACAATACATCTTTTCTTTAATTACAAAAGAAAATTCAATTTCAAAAACGCTTTTGAAATCTTTGGCTTTACTTCTGAGAAGAAAATTCTCATTCCACCTGTACGAGGCAAGATCTTTTCCTAACGAAAACTCGGTCGAGTTCAATGGCCGATCGGTAGGTCGACCGACGGTGGTGGTGGCCGTGTCTTTTGGAATAAGTTCAACGTCTCAGAATCAGAATCATCAATCTCATTTCCGGAACAGTTTCTGAACGAAATTTTGTAATTTTGTTTCCCCCAAAATGTCAAAGCTGCTGCCATTTGTTTAGAGATGAAAAGGTGCATATTAAAATGTATATCAATTAGTGTGTGGTGATCATCATTTAATAAGGACGAAAATAGATCTATATAGCTCTCTCACTCTAAATGGACCGACTGACGGATGGACGGACGATGCAAGCAAATGCAAGGACTATTAGCACTCACTTGTTGTGCGTGAGTTGCCCAAAGCAATGAGGCTACCACCACTCGTTGATCATTTTGAAGGAAGCTATTTTTAGCGGGATTTGAGTAGGTTCAGTGTTGGAATCTCAGAATGTGTTTTGTGTCGACAGGAGAGTCGTATAGAAGCCGAGAGAACCAAGAAGCGATTTTGCGCACGATCATACGACGAAGTGTTTAAAATTAGAGATTCCTTACTTCTGCCCCCGAATCTCAAGACGGGACATGACGACGACGACGTGGTGTTTTCGAAAACACATTATGGAAGCCCACGAAGAACACCACCGATTGCACGCCGATCGCCATGGGGCTGAACTTGCCGTTGTTGATGCATGCGGTACTGCATGCTTTGTGTGAGGGACTAATAAAACCATTGGGGTTCAAAATATCGGTTGCTGCCAATGCTGAGTATCAGAAACACTCAATGGGATGTGCAGGAGCAGGAGCACACTTTTTTTTTAAAACGTTTTTTTTTCTCTGAGGTGGTAGTGACTTATTTTTAAGTACACTTGCGCGGTGGGATATTGGAGCATAGAGCACACATTTAATTGTAAATCTTATTTTCAAAAAACGGATCAGTCCTTTGCCAGATCTTAAAGTGGTAAAACGTACCGGGTTTTTGGCTCGACGATAAGATCGTTTTCGGTTTTGAAATAAGGAAATATTTTTTTTAAAGAGATTGTGAAATATTGACATAGACTTGAAAAATGAATGACTTAAAAAATAAACACAAGGATACTTAAAAACAAAATTTGAAAAACAATAAATAAATGAATCAATAAATTTTCAAAAGTGATTTGGCAAGAAAATCGGAAATTTAAAAAAAAGTTGTTTTGAAAATAAAACGATTGGTTTTGAATCAGCAGGCTATAATTATTGGACTTAATATTACGGTGAGTCATAAATTCGTTGAAAGTTCAAACATTTCTTTTTTTTTATATATAAACAACGAATAAGAATGCTACTTGCTCGATTGCTCTATGCGATTTGCAAGAACACGACTCGCTAAAGTGTTGATCACTCGATATTTCAAAAGTCAAAGTGCTGTCATTCTTCTTGTTGGTTTGATATACCGTTGTGTAGGTTATTAATTATTGTGGTGCCAATTAAATAGTGATTTAACAGACTTTGTACGTTGGGAATTAATTTAAATTGACATCAAAATTAAATTGATATTTAAAATTAAATAAGACATGAGTTCAGTTACTAAGACAATGGCGGCGTTGTATAATCTGTAATAATAATAAGACATTTATTTTGTTTTAAATTGGTGTATAAAATAAATCTTTAAGACTCATTTCCAGAAATGTTTTAATTTGATTTGGAGCTAGGACTATAATGAGTAATCTTGTATAAATAATCAGCGCATACTGTACCTATAGTATAACGGTATTTTTACACCTCCATTGAACTGGGTATTGTTCCTTAGCTCTAAACGGTCACATATGTCTTAAACTTAAAAAATATTTTGTTTAAGGTAATGTAACAACTCTTTTCTGTATTACTTTGCTATAGCGTTTTATCGATCAGTAAAAACGATTAGTAAAAGTTGAAACAGCTGAAAACATTAATTTTGTACGTACGGGTGGTTATAGCAATCATTAAAGTTATGTCAGAAATCAAATGCCAACTACACCAGCCATAACCTCAAATTTGTTTTAATGGTGCAAAATGCTTTAGTAAACTTTTAACTAATGATCGGAATAGTAAAATAAATTGCACGACTGGATCGCACGTAGTTGCCCTCATGTGCGGTCACAGCGTCAAACAAAATTTGATAAATATAAGAAGAACATTAAAGTTTTTATTCGATTTTTTGTAACTTTTGATTGTTCGAAAAAAGTACGTAGCGGAAAAATTTAAACGTCATTTTATTTCTATAAAAAATGTGAAACAAAGTGATTTTTTTCCAAAATCGTAGGGCTTTTGATTAAAACGGTTTTTATTTAACAACTTTTGCTAAAATTAAAAAAAGAATAATTAAATAATGCAAACTTTAGCACAAAAATAACACACATTTAAAAAAAATCACCTACGCGTTTTTAAAAAAGCGAGTTTTCAAAAAAAAAATTAAAAAAATTATTAAAAATACAAAAAAAAAGCTTTCGAAAATATTTTAAATTTAAATTACCTAGGCTACCTACGTCTTCTTGAATATTAATTTTGGTTGTAATCGGTTAACCAGTTCACGAGAAAGTCGAATAAAAAAACGGTTTTATGGTCGGTACCGATTTTAGCCCACCATTTAATTTTATGTTTAATGTCGCTATAACTGGCCCCTTAATGAAATAAAATAAAAAAATGGATTTTATAAAAAAGTTGTATACTATAGAAACTTCATCTCTTATTCACAACTAAACTTGTAATTTTTATGCAATTTTTTCTCTACCTCAGTATACATCTCAGTTGCAGCATCTTTTGTTAAGTAATGATTTTTTTGGTCTAGAAATTGCAAATATTTAATATTTTAGACTTATAACTTGGCCGCCAAGATTTGATGACGGGTTTTTGTAGAGAGGTCAGAAGTTTGTTCTATTATCCTGCATTTAAATTAAATTACTTATGTCAACGGTTTTTGAGAAATTCGCATTTAAAGTCCAAATTTTGATAAAAAAACGTGAAAAAAAGTTTAGACCGATTGTTTTCAAAATTGTGAAATGGAATTGTAAATTAGCTTATATGTGTTCCATGTAACTATCAGTTTTTAATCGAACAGAACCGCATGGTTCTATGTCTTCTAGTTTTTGAAAAAATTAAAAATAACTAAAACAACTTTTCTATAAATTGTTTGTTATTTTTTGCTTGCTTACATAAATAAATCAGTGTTAGCTTCCAACATTACAATATACATATAAACAGTAAAGTTTATACTTTCTCCAATGCCATTTTATTGAGGATCCAAGACAGAACATCTCCTTCTCTGACTTATATCGTGTTAATTTACTTGGGAAGCCGAATTCTCCCATGGTCTTATAAAGTTCTACGATAGCCTAGCTATGCTTCCGTAGGTGCCTTTAAAGTCTATAAAAATATGGTAGTTAGGAATTAAAAATTACAGATTTTTTCCATTACCTCCCCAGTAAAAAAAAAATTGAATCAATTGTTAATTTTCCTGGTTTGAAACCAGATTGATAGTTCCTGATTATGTTTTTCGCGTATGGGGATATCTCTGTTCTTGTATCTTATCGGATCCTCTGTGTTATCTCCGAATCTACCGGCATGTCTCCATATTCCCATATGTACATGTGCATTACATTAATTTCATGAATTGCTTAATATAATGTTGGGCCCACCTTTTTTTTACTTTGTTGGCAGTTATATCATCGAGTTCTGAGGCCTTGGTATCTTTGAACCGTTTTTTCGCCTTTTGTTACTTTATACATAGTTGAATTTGTTGCAGTATGAGCAATGGCAATTCCTCTTAAAATGATTGAGTCTTCATATGTCTTCCGTGAGCTGTCCGATCAATATTTCAATTAAGTACACTTTCCATCGCTCCAGGATGCCTTCAGGATCGGTGATCAGATTTTCCTCTTCGCCCTTAGAATGTGTGCATCGTGTTGTATATTTTCCGACGGATCGGTAGAACTTCCGTACCTGATGCTGACCTCACCCTCTATTTCTTTCCTTTTCACAGACAGAGGAACCAGAACCCAGATTGCCTCTTCTTGTCTGTAAAGTCTTTTCTGTTTTTTTGAGCTCTTTACATATATACATGTTCAGGTGCCCGTATTCTATGAAATGTTGCATTGGTCGTTCAAACGCCAGTTTGAATTCACCATCAAACCGGTCGCTCTGATCTCTGTGGCTTCTGCATGATTATTTTTCATCTTCCCCCAGAACTCTGACCTAGGACTTATTCTTCACTCATCAAGCAATCAAGCACTTCCAAGGCAATTCCAAGAGCGCGACTCGACTGTAGAACTTTCTTTTTTTTATAGCGTAGGACAGTCGTGATACAATGCTTCTTCGCCAAGCTATCCGTCCTCGGATCTCCAAACCAAGTCATCAGGCTCGAGAAGTGGTGACGATCTATCCAGGTGGGTTTCTTCTTCTTCTTGTACTCGCAGCAGCAACGACCAATATGGTGGATGCTGCCATTTCTATGCCTCGTAGTCGTTTGTAATAAGTGTTCTTTCAAAATCTATGGAAGTGATGGGAGCTCTAATGTACTGCCTTAATATAAGCTCTCCGGATTTGGTGTTAAAATAGGTAAAGATGATATTAACATTATACCCTGGGTTGGCATTGAGGATCCTCTCCACAAGTTCGTGGACGAATCTTATTCGTCTTCTTGGGCGGCTCAGTTGATGCCTTAAGGCTTTCGGGTCTGTTTTTATTATGTTATAGGATACATATCCTTTCGTTTATTGTATCAATGCCGATGATGATAGTCTTAATTTTTTTGGCTAGGAATCTTACCCCGTTTTTTACAAAACATCATTCCTTGGCTATCTCCTTTCTTGTAGTGTTGTTATGTCATGCTTATATAGTTTTCAATATAGGTTAGTAGGTTCTAAGAATATCAGTGTTACAGTCTGCTGAGTGGCACGTAGCGCCCATATTGTTATCTTTACGTGATTCGTCTTCATCTTGTATTCATGTTATTTCCGAAGTTTGTTGTCTGATTTAAAGTTTTCTTGTTTCTGTGAGTGGAGCTTGTCGCCAATTCTATTTCTATTTCCGTTATAATAAGCCAACTTATAACAAGACTTTTAACAAAAGTTTTCGAAGCAATTGCATCAGTTTGAGTTATTGTTACGGCACGTGAATACTCTCGAATGCTTCATGTAAAGCACCTAGGCACCTATTCTACAGACGACTGACTGCCATTTTTGTCCTTAACTAAATTATATATCTCTTCAATCATAAGGTCATGTTTGATTGTCATCTCAAAGTTTTTTTTAATTTGCACGAATTCAAAACTTACCCTCTATAGCGCATAATAAAATTATAGTTATGTCAGCATCTATCTACATAAATAGGCAAAAAAAAACTATTTCGCCAAAAAACTCAATTCGCAAGTAAATCAAAAAACAACATTTGAAATAAACCAACACAATTGTCTGCCGGAAAAACATTTGAATGGTGAAATCATAATGAAAATATTTTCCTTTCATCAGATTTAATATTCAAAAACGCGTTAACATTTTGTGTGTGTATTTTAATTAAGTAAAAATATATACATACATACCTATGTACAAAAAAATAACGTCATCCCACTTGTTGTTAAGAAAAAAGCGGCAAATAAATGTTTTCCCGATTTTCTTCAAACAACCACTTACCCACTCTACACCCACCGCCTGAAAGAAGACAAGAGTATTTCAATTTTTTTTAACAACTTCGTGTTTTTGAAAGATACGTACACGAAAACGTTTATTTTTTCAAACACCCGAATTCGTCTTCGTGGTTTTGTAATTGTTTTTCCTAATTACCACCGACTGCCATCATTGCCGCACAAAGAAAACTCAAAACAACCTGCGGCATTTGTACTGAGTGCGTCATTTTTCATTCGTTTTTTGAATTGAGGCCAATCGATTCTCTTTCGGCGGGCAAATTGAAAAGATCTTTTGCAAAACCGAATTTCGAATATAAATATAGATTTTCTTGTTTTTTTTCGAACTATTGCACATAAATTGTGTAGTATTATACGAACCGCTAAGTACTAGAAGGCATGTGGTTGATAAGTCGAGAGGCATAAACGTATGGTTTCTAGTACATTCTCTTTTCAGCAAACAACAGGAAACTAGTTTGCCATAATTTATTCTTTTTTTTCTGGCATAAGTTTGTCCCTCACTTGTCTCGAAAATAAATTCAAAAGACCCAATTATTTTAGATTTGCACTTTCATCTATCACATCCGCAGATTGATTATGAGATTTGTGTACTCAAAATTTCTGCGGCGAGGATGATGTGTAAATAAATCATGTTCAGTTTACATAACTTAATTGTGTGTGGTATTTGTGTTTTCACCTTTAACATTCGCCATGTTTTTTTTAACAAAAATAAATTTGAAAATTCCCAACCAACTGTTAAGAGATTTATAATTTTCCAAACAATGCCCAGAAGATCAGCCCTAAAGGATTTACGAAAATAGATGAGAGTTCAATTTAAAAATTGTTGTCTATGAATCAGTGGACGGATGCGCCGATACAAATGTATGTTTTGGTGTAAATATTTAGAATAGATACATTCTTGGTGCGTGATTAAGGATTGTTGGAAATCCTGTGAACAAGATGATGCCTTTTAAAGTTTTTTTTTTTTTGTAAACAATCGGCGATATGAATCCGATTGATGACTTTCAAATGTATCTGTGTTTGTAAGTTTGTTTGTACGAAGTTGTGAGGATCACACATACTCGAGTTGTATGAAAATTGAATACACCCGGCATTTTTCAAATATAAACACTTTCCATTTCGAATAGATTTTTTTTTTATTTTATTTCTTGTTGATTTTCCAAATTTTGTTGCTGCACTTACGATCAAATTCAATCGAACAGAAATTAAAAAGAAAACAAGTATCCATAATATTCCGTTTCCGCTTGGAAGGTAGAAACGCCATAAGGTTATCCGTTTTTGTGTGTATAACTGTAACTTTGTATGTATATTTTTTGGAAGAATATAAACGAAACGACCAGCTTATGGAAGTTTTTTTTATTTTTTTTAAATAAAAATAAATAAAAAAAAATTCTGGGAATAATGTGTTTTCAATAAAAAAAATCATGGTTTCGATGAAAATACGAGGTATACGAGTTCTGATTTTTGTTTGTGTTCAAAGAAAAGCAATAAGTTTTTTTTTTTAAATTAAAATGATTATGAAAAAAATCATCAGTGATTCTAAGTGGGTACTTCGGCTTATTTTTTTTTTTATAAAATATGCACTTTTTTGTATTTTTTTTATTGGTGCGGGTAGATTTTGGCTACCTGTGCCGGCCATGTTGTTTCGGTGACATGTGTCAAATCTGTTGTTGGGAAAATTACAAGTTCATAGGCTGGAGTTAAAGCTATTTCACGGGGGCCTACCTGATCATCAAAATCTTTTAGTGGTGCTTTATCGCTTTATGTTCAATTTTATCGAAAAACCTTTTTGGTCCCGAGCTGGGCTTGAACAAGCGATCCACAGTTTGCGAAAGCCGACGTCCTACACATGTGGCTGCGATAGTGCAATGTATAGGACGTCGGCTTTCGCAAACTCTGGATCGCTTAATACCTCATGCATAAAGAACCCAACCCATATAGAATCCGTTGGGGTGCCGTAAAAAAGAGACAGCTCGATTAATTAATAAGTACTTTTAACTTTTATGAAACTTTTATCAAATGTCAATTAGCAGTGATCCTGCGATTTATACTATTACGAAAATATCAGTTAGAGTAAAGGTAAGGACCAGGTTGAGCTGGAGTGGAACTGAACTGCACTTGGCGACATTTTTTCCAAACCACACATGAACTGCACTTAAACTTCAGAACGCAGCAAATCGCGACAGAAGAACCAAGATATTTAGAAATGTGACAAAGATCGGTTTTTCCCAAATCGACCTTGTAATTACTAATGGCGAATAAGATACAACAACGAGTTGCACGTGCTGAACAGTGGCATAAGCCTAGCCCAAAATATCAGTATCCTGTGCTACGATAGCTCAGCTATGAATTCGCTGAAAGGTCGAAGATAAATATTTGACATTCTCTTCATACATCGAATATTTTTAGGTACCGTTGACTGTACAGTAAACCTCCCAACCAGTTAGCTCATAAGTTTCTTAGTTTTTTAAGTAAGATTAAGAAATAGCTTGTATTAAGCCTAGTAAAAGGGTGTTTTGCCTCCACCAAAATTAAAAATTAAGCGGATGAACAGCGACGCTCCAGAGTGCAAAGTCTTTGACGCCACTCCCATACCCGATAGAGTCAGAGAGCAAGGTAGACTTCATATTTGATGGAGCGATAAGTAGAGGGAGACAACCGACTGTTTGGAGGGCGAAATTGAAGACGGCAGGCTATAGAATGAGCCGGCTGGAGGGGCATATTAAACCACGCCCAGGAGCACGACGCTATGTAGCGCCACGAAAAGTAAAAAAAGTAGGTAAGTATCTATAACAAAATGCTCATCAACAAGCAAGTGCTCAAACTTGCGGGCGGCATTGGTGCAGTAGATAAGATGTTTGCTTTTGACCCGGAGGTCGCCAGTTCGATACTCAAGTTGAGAAGAAATTTTTCTAACTCCTAGTACTAGCTAGAGCCGTCCGTGAATTTTAAGTGAGAAAATAGTCATTTAATTCTCGATCTACTGCGCCGACAAAAAATTCTTTCCTATCTTTCTAATTCTTCTAACTAGTGCCGTGCAACGTCATGTTGCGTTCTAAAAGGCAATGTGCCTTACAGACACTTAGCTAAAAATAAAAAAAAATAATAAGAAAAAAACCGTTTTGGACAAACTCAATCAATCATATTGAAACAAAGTCCTCAGCGTTTGTGTAATGATGCAAGGTACATACGGAACAGTAATTAACAGATGGATTTATATATAGAAACTTTGGAGAAAGGAATAAAAAAAATAATATCAAGTTTAACACACGTTTACAAAGCCATTACGATAGAAGCACTTAAATCTTAAAAGGCATTTGACCGGAGATAGAGAAATCATAAATGCCGATACCGAAGAACGAGACAGTTTGACTTAGCGTAATTAGGCGTATATCCGCTTGTTAATGCGGATTCTGAACTTAACGATAACAATGCTTGTTATCGAGGATGTATGTACCTTTCTGCTTCCGCTTCCTTTTGATTCTTCAAAGTATTGACTTTTTCCACTATTATCGCTATTATCTGACGTTATCAGCAGAAAGGAAATGACTTTCAAAATGACGCATTCACACAAAAACGGGAGAACTACTACCTAACTACGAGGATTTATTAAATTTGTAGGAACATCCGAAACAAAGAACAAAATCCATTATGCAAATGTATTCTTGTTTTCCTGACCTTTTCCGTAACCACATTTGGGCGCCATTTCGCGCCAAATTTCAATTTAGTAAGTAAATGTGTAGTGGATAAATGAATAATGAATTATTATTATTATTTATTTTATTATTTATTATTTATTAAGCAATACTACGGAAAAAACTATCTAAATTGCCCTTAAACTTTACCCTACATTTACCATACTTTGTCATTCTTGTTATTAAAATAAAAACAAACCCCAACAGCAACAGGTACGTTTCATTCTCCTTGAAGGTGAACTAAAAACGAAATGGAACATTTAAAATAAATTTAAGTTATACAACTAGCATTGCATTTGCATCTATAATTTAGCAATTGGAACACCTATTGAGCTGAATGAGTTTTTTAAGTTTCAACCTAATCAAGTTCCTAGTCTCTAAATATATTTTCCTCGTCAAGGTACATTATGTTAAGCCTTTCAAATTCTATGAAATAAACATTTAACGTTTTTAATTAGTTCTCGTGTGATTTAGTTTATTTTATCAGTCACTACTGGTTATCTAACTTAATTAAACTTTATAATTTGCCGCCTATTTGCAATTCCTACTGGTCTACTTAATTTGGGGTCAGAAAAATGGACTTCTTTCATCGGACCATATATTTTATTTATTTTTTTTTTCATTCATCAATTGTATGTATTTTTTTTTCTTTAGATAATCACGGAAGTAAAATAGCAATGACTAAGGAACAAACAACTACACCCACGGGTACAATACCCGAGGAACTATACAATCTAACACAATTAGCTGAGGTGACGCTTGCCGCAGGACGGCTAAGTACAACAAACATAACAGAAATCACAGATTATATAAACAAAGGACGTTGCAAGGCCGAATTAAGCTATGGAGAAGATGGAACCTTTGACGAAATGCACAAACCCCAATTCACCCAACAGCAAGCAAGCAATTTCTTTTCGTCTTCTGACGATGACTCGAACTACTATAGTCACAAGATATTCGATCGGAAGAAATCTCGACGTTCCACGATCTCAGAGCAGTCCCGCTTTGATGAATTGTCCTGCAGTAGTCTTCACAGCAGCAGCGATGAACACTATTCCGGATTGGGACATTCCAATAAGATTTCCGATAACTCGATGAGCGGTGATGATGATCACGTGTGCCCAGAGTGTGGAAAGAAATATTCGACGTCATCCAATTTAGCTAGACATCGCCAGACGCACAGGTGAGTCATATTTGTTTATAAATGGGTTTGATGAAGAAAACCACAGTTTAACCAACTTGCCTTTCCTTAGATCGATTTTGGATAAAAAAGCTCGACGATGTCCACATTGCGAAAAAGTGTACGTATCCATGCCGGCATTTTCAATGCACGTTCGCACCCATAATCAAGGATGCGAGTGTCAGTACTGTGGAAAGTGTTTCTCCAGGCCATGGCTCCTCCAAGGTCATATAAGAACTCATACAGGTAAAGATTAAATCAACCCCCATACAGTGATATTAGTACAAATAAATGTTTCTCTTTATTTCAGGAGAAAAACCCTTCAAATGCACCGTCTGCACCAAGGCCTTCGCCGACAAGTCCAATCTCAGAGCCCACATCCAAACTCACTCCAATACCAAACCACATTCTTGTGCCCGATGTGGCAAATCATTTGCTCTCAAGTCCTATCTGTACAAACACGAGGAGTCCTCTTGCATGAAAAACCATCCTCAAAAACCCGAAAAGGATAGATCGAGTAAGTCGACGAAATTTGATTCAACGAAATCGACTTTAGCTTCGAAAATTCTGCAAAAAGAAGCCACAAACGCTGCTGTCAACGCCGGCTGTATGACTTTTCCACCTATTGAGATTTCCATAGAGGAAAAGCCGGAAAAATCTTACACAACATTGACGAATTCCATGACACAAGAAGATTACGATCGCTTCAAGAGGATCAGTGTTATTCGCCCACCACCAACAATAAGCAGCTCAAATTATGATGCAACTGCAACGGCATCGGCGATGCAACAAATGAATTTCTATCAAGAGACTCCAGTTGATTTTTCACCCAAAAACAATTTTACACATTCAACAAAGACAAGTCCTTTCGAATTGACAGGAACCTATGCAATTGTTGCATAAATATTATTAATTGATCGTTGAACTTTAGTCTTTTTAGTTTTTCTTCTTTTGTAATAATGTTAGTGACTGATTTGACAGCTTAAAGATGAATTTCATTATTTGACACAAAATTGATAAAGACTAAAAGATCTATCCATCTCTTTCCCTCAATTAATGTTCATGCCACAATTTATAATTTGACATGAAAGTCCTCAAGATCCGGTTCTATGTTTGGCAGTAGTTTTGGCATTTTTACTGTCAAGTCGTTGCTCAAAATTATGTTTTTTTCGATCATATCTGTCATATTGGTATTAGAATTTAATAGTAATTTTCTGGAATGACAAATGTCAAGTTTTCTTAAAAAAAAAATATCAAAATAAAACGTTTCAGTTCCGTTTTTGAGGACTACGGTTATGACTAACCGTTATGTAGATTTTTATTTATAAAATGGAAATTATGAAGTGATTTAACATTTTTGTAAATAGTAAACGAAACACCATGTCCCAACTTTGTTTAAAAAAAAGAAGAAAACACATTTTAATTAATTAAAAAAAATATATATTGTGATAAAAAGGTAGTAAATAGTGATTAGTTTCCAAAATAAAACAAAATGCACTGCTTAGCATATAGGACTATATTATCTTAATAAATAAATAAACTTTAAGTTAAAAACAAAACACAAATTAATAATAATAAATTTTTCAACAAAAGAAATCCATTCAGTATTGTATAAAACCGTTATTTACTTTATAATTAAACTTTTTAATATATTAAATAAAAATAATTATATTCTTTTTTCAACTTAAAAACAAATAGAATTATTTAATACATTTTTGTAAGAGGAGTAGTATTTTGAAAAAAACACTTAAATTCTCCTCACATGCAATATGGACGAGATTGTCTAGTCTTAGTATTTTTTTTTTTTTGAAAAAAATCAAATCAATGCCAGAAGAGAAAAAGTATACTTGTAATTAAAATTTTCTTTTATTTATTGCCAATAAATTAGTGCATTTGCATCTATGCAATAAATAAATCAAACATCTGGCGGATTGGTTAATGTGGCCGAATTTGGTGCAATAATTTTTAATTTTTAAGTTTTTTTTTTAATATTATTTCAATAATTACATATTTTAATTTATATTGATTTGCTTTCATGTATTTTAATTTAATTTGTATGTCTGCAATATCATTTATAATTTTGTTTGTAAGGCTTTTAGTGAATAGATAGTATTAATTCACAGCATTTGCTTGTATATATTTTAGGCTTTTTTTATTTTTTTTTTCTTTCTTCGAAACACAGCTAATTAAACCAAAGATTAGAATAAAAATGAAGAAAATAGTAATTTTGTTTCATTTTTAAAACTTGGTGGATTTTATTTTTAGATACTTCTGTCATAATTGTGATAAGGTAGAGTGGGTTTGAATAAAAAGCTAAATGTACGATTCGGGCGCAAGTTTTAGCTTTTAATATGCTGATTCTTGAAAATAACAAAGCAGCTGGAATTCTATTAATTTTAAAGATTAATTTAAGTATTGAACCTTTGTATATACACTGCATAGAAAATGTATATACAATGATTGAACATTGAAAAAAAAATCTATACATATAAAAATTGAGGCTTAAAATGTTTGTCGCCGATTCACGCCTTAATGCATTTTCCGATTTCAACCAAACTTTCACACATCTTTGGTATTGGTCTATACATGTATATGGTTTTTGTGAAGTTAAGTAAATCGGAAAACGTATGTGTGTGTTGTGCGTGCGTGAAAAACACATGAATTTCATTACATTTTGGATTTTTTTCACACATTTACATATTTATATCCAAAAACAATTTTTTGTGTGATCTTATATCCACCAGGACGGTGGATTTTTAATATTTTTTTTTAAATAAAAAAGGAACATTTGTAGATGTTTTAAAAATAAAAAAAATTGAAAATCCGTCTTGCGGAAGTCGAAGTTATTTTAGCCTATTGTACAACAACAACAATATAGCAACAAGTCTTTTTTTGTTAAGGTTTTTGTTTCTATTGAAATTTATTTTAAAACTTATCACATTTCACATTTATCACACAACTTAAAATAAAAATAAATTTATTGGCGCGACAGCTCCTTAAGGAGCCAAGGCCTAGTGACTTATACTCTCAACCATTCCTGTGTGTGTGTTGTTACTCTGCAAGAATGGAAGGGACCTACAGTTTACCGCCGAGTCCGAACGGCTACATGAGATGCACTTTTTCGAGACAAATTTTACTCTTGGAGGTTTTGTCAGTTCCTCGCAAGAGGCAGTACCCCAGAAAAAATGGTGGCTATGAGCTGGATTTGAACCCAGGTTCTTTCGCTTAGCAGTCCGACACACTAACCACTAAGCCACGGGGCACTACATCACACAACTTAGACCATTTTTATTATCCACCAGGTGGCGCCGAATTCGTTTTTTTTTTGAACATTCTTATTTTAGACAGATTTTGATGTGACTTTCACCGACATATACATATAGCTTATGTTGTAAGGAGTAACTAAGCCTATTACGTTGGCGTTAGGGTCACTATTTTTAATTGAAATAAAAATAAAAAAGCCTTTAGCAAAATTTTTAACCGATAGTTGACAATGGGCAGGAGATATTGGAGCACGAGGTTTTCTATGTACTTTTATTCGTATACATATGTATAAAAATATTAAATTTAAATGACGACAGATTTAAAAAAAATTATTTGTGTATTAACATGGTTAGCGGGTAGCCTGGTAGTTTTTAATTGGTTACGATTAATAGCGCTGTTGTTGGGATCCAGAAAATATATTTTAAGCCCTAGCAACGCGCCGTGGGGCTGCTATCTGAATTTATAAAAATCTCATGTCACGATGCTTGTCGCCAATATACTGCAAAACTATTGAACCAATGTTCATGAAATTTTCTATTCTATGTGTGATTTGGTCCAACTGGAGGCATAGGATTGTTTTTATCTCGATTAATGGACTCAATATTGTTTTATTGCAAATTAAACATCAACGCGTGGCCGGGTTTGCTAGTTAATTATAAAAAGAAACAAAACTTATTTAAAATGATGGTATGCAAAATTAGACCTTTTCAAATACAACATTTTATAGACATCTAATGAGCCGTTATCGAGAAAGTCTAAAAAAAAACATTATATTCAGCCGTTTAGGCTTTAGACTGCAGATCGTTATACAGGCAGACAGACAGACAGACAGACTTCTTTGTGGGAACGTGCCATATCGCCAAAAATTGTTTCGCCAAATTTTATATCCCCAATTTTTGCTTGGCTAATTATTTTATTTGCAAAGTGTTAATTTCGACAAGCTTCTTAAGAAACTTTTTATTAAGCTTATTTTAACATTGCAATTTGTTGTTTTGCTAAAAACAAAATGCGTATACCAAACCTCGCACTTACTTCAAATCACGTAGTAAACCTAAGCAGGGGATTGTGGAGGGGCAATATGGGCCCCATACATACTTGTTTGGTCATTCACATTTTTTTTTTTAAACATATCTGTTAACATGACAATGCAAAATAACAATTTGCGAAATAAAAGATGCGAAATTGAATTTTGACAAAGTTTTAATATAACGAGATACAAAATTTGCTAAACAAAAAAACTAAACAAAAAACTCGCAAAACAAAAATTGCGAAATATTCCTTGCGAAATAAAAATTTGCCACACGTTCTTGACCATTTAACCCCTGTCACTAACATTTTTAGGCTCCTCTATGATCGTTACATCACGTTTCATTGTTCCCTCAATTTTTTTTTATATTCACGAATCCGAAACTTGCCTTATACCTAGTACCTATAATAACAAAATTGAGATAACAATTAAACATGACATAACGATGATATAGAATCATATTTGAGTTAATGGCGAAATTTTATCTGTCTATCTTTCTGTACGGTTGTATTTTGAATTATTGCTTAAACGATTGTGCCAATCGTCCTTATATTTAGAACATAAGGTTTTAACATTCTACAGAGGACTTTTTTTAAATTGTTTGTTAGCGGTAGATACATGTCATATAACCATTAAGTAAAATTTTGTATTTCTCGAAAATCCAAGAATTTGTATGACAAAAAATCAGTGTACTTTTGTAGCGTTTTTTTTCTTTGACTTGAAATGGAAAAAGTATAGTCTGAGATTTTTTTGAGTTTCAAAACCTAATTTAATTTGATGAAACGAAATAATTTTTCTACGCACTGAGGTTGAGAGCAAAACTATAACAGATCAGATGGACGGCAGCAGATGAGCTATCATAAAAGCAGATTTCTCAATTTCGTCAAGTTTCGCTTATGTTTATTTGCGGAAGTAAAAAGCCGAAATCTGAGGTATCAACCGAAAACCCGGCATTTTCCCCCTGAAATGTCTTTTAAATCTCATTGAAAATCCTAGTTCATCAAATCGAAAAATCTTTTTAGTATTCAGCATCAGCAACATTTTTATGCTGAGTACAATAAAATGTTGTTCTCTTTTCAATGATCACTGCAAATTTTGACATAACAAAATCTTCTTGTTGGTGTTTGGTGCATAGAGTAATTATATTATAAAGAGGAAAATCTTTCGTACGTTCCACGCCTCAACGCCCTCAATTTTCGTTGTTGCTTTGGTATATCATTCATTGTGTTTCGTGTTCTCTTTTGTATATCATTCATTGTTCGCGTAAAAATGGTGTACACCTTTATGAAAAGTACACCTTTATCGCTACTTTGTATAATACCATCTTGCAAATATACATAGTAGGTGTTCTTATGACCGAATACTTGTTTAAATTCAGTCTTAAAACAATCAATAGACTATCATCAGTTTATGTATCAGGTAAAATGGTTGAAACTCTTGAATATTCCTTAACCAGTTTTAAGCGTTTACATAGAGTTTTCAAGCACACAATCTGTAAAAGGCAGGGGAAAAAATAATAAAGTATAACAACTTGCATTCGAGTAACTTGCTAGTGTCTCCTCATGATACAAGAAAACAAGATAGCGACTTTCGTATTTTTACGTCATCAGTGACCCTTGTTAAAAAAATTAATTTCCGTTTTAGAAAAAAAAACGGAGAAGTAAGTTTTAATTGATGGTTTGGTCCAATGTCTTATTTGATTGATTTAATATACATTTTATGTCCGAATTCTTTCCAAAAATGGTATTTAATTTAGTCAGTTTGGGTCACTGATGACGTCAAATTTCGGGATGGCGTTTTTATCATCAAGTATCTTCCAACACACCCAATTTCGTGGTGAAAAAGAAAAAGAAACTCAAAAGAAAACTCATAAAGCACATTGCAGAACTATGGTTAAAGTTATGCACCTAAATCTGGGTGTTTTGCTCGTGGACCAGCAAAGTCAATACTTTCATTGCTTTCTGCAATGTGTTTTATGAAGAGTCGAAGAGTCGATAATCATCGACCTATTTGGTGCGTCTTAGAAGAACATGAACGGTCTAACTGATGAGCCCACCGTTCATGCTTGGGCGAAACGCACACTTTTTGGAGTAAAGGACACAAAATCTTTTTATTGAATTTAATTCAACAAAAACTCCACAAAAAAACAACAAACAACTAGCAATAGTTTTTGTTGTTGCAATATATTTTGTACTTCTTAATGACCGGCAGTACGGTTTTCGTAGCAATAGGTCCTTTGGTGATATGATGGTATCTCACCGAACAGTGGAATCAATCTTTACACCGTTTTGAAGAAAGTAAGATGATTGCACTCAATATATTTAAAAAGCATTCGATGGATTATAAATTACTTTTCAGACCGTTCCATTCGTTTTGTTTTGGACGGCTTCCAGTCTGATAGTGCTGGTGTGCCCCAAGGCTCCGCTCTGTCTTCGACACTATTCCTCATTTTTATCAATGATCTTTTGTCTCAGACTTCTTATCCATTAAATTGTTTTGCTGTTGACAGCTACTCAGCTCAGCTACTCATATTCGTTTCCACATTCACTTCCCTGTTCTTCCGGTGTGGAACTGCAACGGCAGCATAGGATTAGCTCATTAAATTCTGATCTTGCCCCAACATTGTTCAATGGGGAATTAAGTAAGTAAGTAAGTAATTCATTTATTTATCGATGTTTTTATACAGTTTCAGTAGACATAATGAATTTTAAAGCTTTGACATAGCCGTCAGCTCAGTTGGCAAAGTATATAAAACAATTTTTTAATTTATAAATAAAATTTAAATGAATTGATTTAAATGAATTCAGACATTAATAGATTTCGATACATATAAATTGAGTTTAAAAAACAATACAATAATTTCCAATTTACACCATTTAATAATTCTATTGTTTCTTGCATTGTAAAGCTGTTTTTCTTAAAAAAATTTAGTCTTTGAGGTTTAAATACTGGACAAATGCTTATAAAATGGAAGCAGTCTTCTTTTGCTTTAATATTGCAGAGGGTACAGAATTGCTGGAATTTTCCGTTGTATGGACTGCCATTTAAGGTTAAAAGCTCACATCTGGATTTGAAAATTAGGGATATTTCTTTATAGCTGAATGTGTCTTGAAAGTAATTATTGTCCAACAGGTTATGGTTGAGTTGTGAGTAAATTATTCTGCTCTCAGACTGCTCAGCTTCTCCTACTAATTTTTCTCGAACATAGTCTTCGTGTTTTTGAATTACGTTGTAAAGCTGCTCCTTTAGTTGAACTAAGTTATTCAAATCAAATTGGATACCTTCCCCACAGCTATCACCAATATTTTGCCACTTTGCGATCCACCAGTCCTTATTCCGCATTTCATAAAGGAGCATTTTCTTGGTCAAACGAGCATCTGAATGTGAAGCAACTTTATGGATGTAGTCTGCCTGCAGCTTAAGGGTGTTGGTAAACAGTTTCGCAATTCCCGTTTCCAAGTAAACTGCGTAGTTAGGTGTTCCATTTGGTAAATTAAAAAGTTTTTTTATGAAATTTCTTTGGAGCTTTTCTACAACATCAAATTCATCCGTTCCCCAAACTTGTGCCGCATAGCAAAGAGATGTTTTTACAACACATTCAAAAATTTTCCATTTAGCTGACAACAATACATTTTGGTTTGAGAAAATATTCCTCCAAGTCATATTTATCAAACTTTGGGAGGACTTCGCTTTTTCAGATAGATGATTTTTGAAATCCATCATTTTGTTCAACTTGACGCCTAAATAGTTGTAATCCTTAGTGATTTCAAGCCGATGATCATTGAAGAACCAACTTTCTCTAACCAAACTGTGAGAAGATCTTGAGAATACCATGATTTTAGATTTTTCAGTATTTATTGTAAGTCCCCATGTGATACAGTATGTTGCCAACCGATTTATCATAAGCTGCAAATTTTCTGGTGACTCTGAAAGAATCACTAGATCGTCTGCATACAGAAGAACATTGATTGTAGTGTCAGCTATCCGAATCCCACCAGGAAGATATTTGCCAATATCGTTAATATACAACGCAAACAACAAAGCACTCAGAGGGCATCCTTGTTTGACACCAGCGTTAGTATCAAAATATTGTGAGAACGTAGATCCATCCCATACCGATGCTTCTGTACCAGTATACATGTTCTTTAATACATTTAAGAGCTTTGTAGAGATTCCGAGTTGAGAGAGTTTATACATGAGTGCATTTCTATTCACAAGGTCGAAAGCTGCCTTAAAATCAACAAAAAAAGCGTAAATCTTCTTATTTCTGGCTTGGAATGCTTTAACAATTGACGTTAATACGAATATTTGATCAACAGTACAATAGTTTTTCCTGAAACCCGCTTGGAAGTCTGTTAAAATGCTGTTGTTATCAGCCCACATTTCTATTCTGTTCACGAGAACACCGCAAAATATTTTGGCCATAACGTTCATAAATGATATTCCCCTATAATTCTCGACGTTGTTTATATCACCTTTCTTATGAATAGGGAAAATAACAGATTTTTTGAACGAAGAGGGAATGAAACCGGTTGAAAAAATGTTGTTGAAAAGCTGCTTTAGCTTGTTAATGAAAGCTGGTGTTGCATTTTTGAAGTATTCATATGGAACTCCGTCTTCGCCTGGTGCTTTTCCATCTTTCGCTTTTTGAAGTACCATTTTTATTTCATTTTCGTCTATTTCAGAGTCCAAAGTTTCCTCTATAACCAGTGGTTCTGCATAAGAAAAGGACAAATCAGACTTATTGGAGAGCAGGTTTTTGAAGTGGTATGAAAGATGTTCTGCGGATATATTTGTACCAATTACAAAGTTGGATCCATTTATTTCTTTAGCTAGGTTCCAAAAGTCTTTTGAATTACTGGCCAGACTTAGAGATTTTGCTTGAATATTTTCAAATTCAGCTTTTTTTTTTCGACATAAATGCTTGTACTTGGAGTTTGAGTCAACGTACCATTTTCTAAGTTCCTCAGTATAATAGTTCCGTAGTGCTTTTAAAAGAGCAAATGATTTTCTTCGGGCATTCATACATTCTTTATCGAACCACTTTTTTTTGAATTTTGTAATATATCCAGAAGGTTGGACTGGTGAAGATTTTCTTATAAGCAATATTATTTTCTCTGAAAACAACTCGACAGATTCATCAACTGAAAAAGTATCAGAGATATGTAAATCCAGATTATTTTGGTAGGTATACAGGTTTTCAATTTTCCATTTAAGTCTTGGTAGTAGCTTTAGGTTTTGATGTTGAAATGTGTTTTCACTCTTCCATTCAAATACGAGGGGCATGTGGTCAGAATAGGTTTTATACTCAACTACTAATTTTGAAACCAAGTTAATCCAATCATTATTCGCTGTGCAATAATCGATAACAGATTTCCCTTGTCCTCCAACAAAAGTGAAGTGTCCATCCGTATCTCCAAAAGCGCAACCATTTAAAACGATACTTTCATACATCTGCAGCATTTCTAAAAGATCTAGACCATTTTGATTGTAGATATCATCTTTAGACCGACGAGTGGTTGTTGAGATAAGAATATTGTTTGCAGGTTGTGCGGTGTGTATTTGCATACTACTTATTCTGGCATTGAAATCCCCAATTAAAATAACACTTTTACTGGCCATGTGATTCATAATGTTGTTTAATTTTTCAAAATCTTCTTTCCACTTGTTGCAATTGATGTAGACCGGAACAATAAACATATTATTTCTTTGTAAGAGTTTTACTATGGTAGTGCCTTCTAGTTCTACAAAATCATAAATATTAAGTAGTGCCGTTTTGATTCCAAAAATGCTTCCTCCACTTGCACGTCCTCTAGTTGATGTCTTAATTGCTGCGTTCCAGAAAAGTTTGAATCCGTTAAAGAGACTTTTAAATTTAGAAGAATTTTCAGAAATAATATGTGTTTCGAATAGGAAAAATACATCAAATGTTTTGATATAATTAAAGAAATCAGGAAAAAGTAATTTGTTATTGAGACCTGATATGTTATACGATAATATCTTAGAACTAAAACTATTTGTGCTGACGGCTTCTGTATCTCAGTTTCGTACTAGAGTACTACCATTTGGTTTAGGTGACACCCCTGGTGTCTCAGAATTGCTTAATCTAGTACATTCACTTTGACGTCCAGAAGTTGTTGTTGACAGTATGGTTTTTTTGACAGCTTCAAAGCTTATTTTGCCAAACAATCGCTGTAGTTCTTGTTCTCCATCGTTTTGATTTATTTTAAGAATATTATCGTAGTTTAAGTAAAATGATTTATTACCTATCACAAGATTGTTGTTTTTTAATTGCACCTTTTCATTTGGTTTATGTGATATGATTACACGGCGGTAACCTAGTAAAATTCGGCGTTTTAGTTGCATCTGTTTTGTCAGATCTCGCTGGACGTAAACACCTGTGCCTTTTAATTTTGAGCAATTCAACAACATCTTGTTTGCTATTTCATTTGAGCCTGTGTTAATTTTCAATTTAATTACGTTGTTATTTTCGTTAAGCTTAATTGCATCTGGCATATCGTGTGCACCCGAACCTCCAAGAAGTAGTTGAGTTACACAACGTAGTCTTTCCTGTGGATCAGTCCCGTCCTTTGGTATAGAGACTATTAAATTTTTGCCTTTGAGTTCTCTACTTTGCAATTCAATTTCATCTTCTAAAACATTGCAACGTTCTTCAAACCGCTGGACTTTCATCGAGAGTTCTTCATTTTGTTTACGTAAAGAGCTTATTTCGGCATTTAGCATAGTGACGTCATCTTTTGTGGCCAACTTGGCGGTCACCTTGACCAGCTCTGTGTGGATTGAGTCGTCGATAATTGCCTTAATTTTCTGAAAGTCGGCCGTCGACAGTGACATGATTGAATGTGGCCTATAAATTTTAGTTGACCTGTCAGTATCAAATTCTAAATCGGATAGGTCCTCGAAGGAAATTTGGTGGCTCTTCCTTTTGTTCTCAGTCATGTGCGATGATGACAGTGTGGGGTTTTTTTTTTAAGGTGTATTTTGTTGCGTTACCTGATATATTTGCACTTATATATATTTCAATGGAAGAAAAAGTGTTATTTAAAACTTTTCTTAATTAATTTATAATAAATTTTCAGTTTTTACTGTATAAATAAAATAAATTGAGAGAGCGTAAAATAAATTGAACAAAGCACTTTCACAGCAGAGTTGCCAACCCAATGGGGAATTATTATATTTAATAGTGTGAAATTTAATGCTAAAGCATAACCTACCCCCAATGCCAATATCCATGAGAGGTATTTGATGCATGGGGGAAACCAAACAGCTTTGCGTTCCAGGTATGTGTACCACAAACCAACTGCTGTGGAATGAACACATATATGACATTGATATCGCTAAAAATGATGCGAACATTTTAGGTTTACTAAGACGATGCAAGAAATATTTCTGACCGCTAGATCTGGTTACAATTTATAAGGCTTACATTCGCCCGAAACTTGGGTACAGTTCTCATATATGGGCAGGTTCCCCTGCCACTCGCTTGCGTTTCCTGGATAAAATCCAGAAGAGTGCATTAAAAATGGTAGGGGATGAGAATATAATATAGAAACATTTGATTCGCTAGAATATGTTTCCTGTCTCTTCTTATTTTATCGCCTTTTCTATAAAAAATGTTCCAGCGAAATCCCCAGTTGCATTCCTCCCCTTAAATTTTTTTCCTGTAATACTCCGCTAAGAATGCTCACAGATTTACCTTTGAGTCTAATTAAGGACACGCTGTTAAATATATAGAGACTCATTCCTTTTTCCTCCCATAACGATTAACAAACATTCAAAACCAATGTGCAGCGGTACCCCCTATCATCTTCAGTACAGACAAAGAATTTAAAAATATTGTTTTTTGTTATAAGCAGGTTATATTGAAAGTATATGGTAAAGTATGTTTTTTAGACGTGTGGTTTTCAATGTGGCAATACTTTTCTCGGAGTTATTTTTATGACAACTGTCACTTAATTTATGCTCAGTTTGATTTGCCATTCCATATACTTTCATACTGATTAGACTTACTCCTGAACAATGTTTGCAAATCTTCAAAAATTAAGCCGGCCATAATGTTATAGTCAATGGGCAACGCTATAGAGCCATGATCAGTTACTTTTTCGTGCCTAAATTGGAGGATGTTGATGTGGACGCCATTTGGTTCCGGCGCTACATGCCACACAGCCAACGAAACAATCAATTTATTGATTGATTGATCAAACTTTTGGTGAGCGCATTATCTCTCATGGGCCTGTGGCGTGGCCTCCAAGATCGTGCGATTTAATAAAGCTGGACTATTTTTTGTGGGGTTATGTGAAGTCACTTGTCCACGTAGATAAGCCCGAGACAATTGACGCCTTGCAAGAGAATATTAGACACGTTATTGCTGACATACGGCCCCATTTGCTGCAAAAAGTGGTCGAAAATTGGGCCTCTCGTCTGAAATTTATTGGAGCCAGCCGCGGCGGCCACTTGCCCAAAATCATTTTTAAAACACAATGGCAAACCCTTATCTTCAACCTAAATTCTTGGCCATAACTTTAAATTATATGCATTTTATTTCTTCTTGAAAACCACACGTCTGAAAAAAAAACTTTTATATGCATCTTATAAAAAGCTCTTTGTTTTTACATGAAACCAATACTTATCCTTTAGAATTTTGAACAATAGAAAAGTATTAGTTAATTTTTAATGGAAACCAATTTTTTTGTATTTACCGTGCTAAAACTAAAAAAAAATCGTGTGAAGATCAAATGGACTATTCCAACTCGCTGTTTAAAATACAGGCCAACATGTTTATAAAAAATGCTAATCTTAATCTTTCTGACCCCAGCTAGAGAGATAAATGTGAGTGACTATATTCAAATGAATTCCCCTACTTTTGGTCATAACTTTTTTTAAGAGAAAAACATTGTCCTTATTTTCTATAACCATTATATTTACAATTCACCCAATTAAATGATCAAATCAATTAGGAAAACATATTTAGATAATAATCGATTTATTAATAGAATGCCTCTTTGGGGACACCAGACTTCGAGAAATTGATTCCATTAAAATATGAGGCACAATAACCGCAGCTGAAAGCTAGATGTTCTAACTTTTGTGAAAAAGACGATCCAATTTATGATCCCTAAAAATGATAGACGCTAAAGTGTTAATTTAATGCGTGATGGTTCCGAGAAGGGGGAGGTTATGCTTCGCTGACTTATTTGAAGTGCAATATAAGTAAACTTGTGTTTCATGGCATATGGAATCCATGATGTCTGTCCAAGGAGGGAAAGACAATTCCACATGCCACATCGCTGTTAATTGAAGTGTTTCATACTTAATCAAAATGGCATTGCGCCTTTGAAGTTTATCTTAGAACTAAATTTATGTTCTATTTATATGTAATCAGATTGGCATAGATGTTTCATGGAAATTAATGAGAAGATCTATAAATGTTTTTTTTTGTTGATTCAAATCAGTACTAAAGAAGAACAAATGGACAGCGTATTAGAAGAACCCAAGAAAATGTTTCTAATTTTTAATGGAATTGTTAAAGAATGAAGATATAAGGACTTTCATAAGCATTATGAAAATTAATTCAACGCGAACTTTGGACTCACATTGGGCGCCATTTATTAAAAAAGCTATAAGAGATAAAATAGTTGTTATCTGTGACGATCCTCCCTTCGTGCCTTAACCAAAATATATTTTGGGTCATTGAAATTAAAATGAAACGCCACTAACTAAGTTTACTAGGACAGCTTCTAGGAAGTGTGTATAATAAAATTATTAAAGTAAGTCACTTCGTCTTGAATTTCAATTACATTTTAAATGCAACGAATAATGAAAAAGACTTTCAACAGAATCCATTAAAAAATCGATTAGTCGGCTAGACAGAAAGGCTTAAGATTATAATGGTTAAGATCCACTATCAACATCATTCGTCATATATCCATTTCAATGATTCTTCATCCCACATCCCTTCGAAATATTCACATTTATCAATTTAATAATTGATGACCTGCATTTTCAATCTACAAATTAAAAACAAAATGAATGAAAATGGGTAAAAGCTCAAACCGCCTTATTGTCTCACGTAGCAATATAATTGAGTGATGTGGTGACATCAAAGCCCTTAAGTGACTTGTCACAAACAAAATGGTTTGACAATGCATCAATTAAAAAAAAAACAAAAAAAAATACGAAAAGAAACCGAAAGTGCCTGCAAGTACGCCAATTGTGTAATTCTGAAGTCCGGCAGAAGGGGTGGAAGAATTATAATTAATTACTCTCCATATGCCACCCTAGTTGAGGATGATACATTTGCGTAGCGCGTCAAGCGCGAGTTCAGCGATTGTTACTCTTTCCAATACGAAATACACGCATAACACAAAACTTCTCCCTGCGATCGACGACGAGTAAAAGTGAATCGAAATGAAATTGAAGGCACAATAACGATCGACTTGTCGAACAGGGTGACCATGGCTGAAGTTTTTGATTTTGTTGGCGTTGGCGGTTAAAAAATTTCATAAACTCAGCTTAAAATTATAAATAAAAAAAAATATTGTTAGCTGTAAAAATGTTTAATTTTAAAGATGTAAATCCACAGCATGGAAGGGCTGTTGGGAAGAGGTGACCAATGAACATAGTTAAATTTTTAATCATTTCCGGTTTTTCTTAAGTTAATTTCTGTATGTTTCAATCAACATTTTTGATTTTTAAAGAATTACAAATAAATTAATTTCTTTAAAGAAAATATTCAAGAATACCCTGTATACCACACTTGTATCCCTATTAAGTAGTCACAGTCGCATTTCTATCAGTATGGCTCTTTAACTGTATTTGCCCCCAACATTCACTCAAAATGGGTCAAAAGTCTTATGCTTCGTTTTATAAATAAGGGGCTTTCGTTTTCTTGTCATTCTTGTACGGACAACGACGGGTCGATTAGCTCTTCCGAGTCACTCCATAGGGATTATTCGCAAGCTAACAGTTGTCGCGATCGGAAGCAGGAACGTTCGGTTTATTCCTGGCCCAATCTTATAGGCTGTTCGGGGTGTTTTCTCCATACTTACCACAGTAGTTGATTCTTGATCTTTGGATCAGTTTTTTTTTTTAATATAAACTCCTTATCGCTATCCTGACCAAAGACAACGACATTCATTAAGTTGTGTGTGGTTAATTTTTTTTTTCGAATTAATGGGAGATGCTCTCTCTCTGGATGTGATGTGGTGAAGCAATTTAACAATCAATTACATTTTGATAATGAAACCATAAAAAAATAAGTGAAGGAATTATTAGTATTTTTTTCAAGTGAGAATATTGTTCACGCAACAAAGATCGAAAGAGTGCGATAAAGTTCATCGAATAGTTTTGAAATTGGACCGTGATAAGGAATATTTTCGAATAAGTCGGACTTAAAAAAAAAAATCACAGTTAAGGGAAGACTACCTCATCATCAGTGAAGATATATTTCTTTTGTTTTATTGGAAGCTGTTGGGATAAAAGACAACAATGTTACCCTTCCATTGGGTGGCATTTGTGGGGATTGTGATCGCTGTAGCTGCTGGTAATGGAGCTAAAATTCCGGTAAAGAAAAAACATTGGTATTTTAGAATTTAGTTAGAAAAAAATTCTTAAATGATTACATCTACTTTATTATTTCTATGAAAAATATGGCTTTTCAATGAATTTTTAAAAAAAAAACTTTGTATATACTTATACATACAGCTATGGTCATAATAATAGTATTTTTCCTTAAATTTCTATGTAGAACTTATATTAAGACCTTAAATATTATTTGGCAACAAATGTCCCATATTTGTAAATTAAAGAAACAAATTCACTTAACATAGACATTTATTATTAATTCTTAAAGTCCTGGCCGTAAATATCAAATAAATAGAAATGACAACCAAATGTAACACTACTACTATAGAGAAGTTAAAAAAAAATTGCGACAAGAATTTTCTGTCTGTCCGTCTGTCTGACTGTTCGATTGTCTGACTGTCCGTCTGGGGAGAGTACGATTACTTTGGCGTCGCAAATTAATAACAGATTCTTGTAGAGGGACTAAATACAAGCATTTTTTACTATTGCCGTTTAGGCGGGGCGGGCAATTTTCTGAAAAAAGCACTTGCATTGGAAAAACATATATGTATTCAAGAAAAAGGGCAACACTCAAAATAATTTGCTGTCTTTTTTTAAAGCCAAACATTTTTTAAAACTTTAAATAAGTATCTATAAAAACTTTTGAAAAAACTTATTTTAAACTCAAAATTTCAGAAAAATAAATAAAAAAAATAGTTCACATTGACTTTTTTTCAAAATTGAGATAATGTGTAGGAATAGGAAATTTGGTATTAACATTCGTTACTCGTATTAATTCTAATTTAACACTGAAAACTAGATGATATTATGTATTGTATTCTAGTTTTCGAGAAAATTGAAATTTACCAAATCCACTTCTTTATAATTTTGTTGGTATTTACGTGGTCTTTCTCTCTTTACACATTTCGGGTAGGGTAGGATAACTTTGGCGCTGCTAAATAATTATTGATTCTTGTAGAGAGACTAAAAACAAGTATTTTGTTACTATTAGAAGGGAGTCTATAAAAACTCTTGGTAGGATCCAAAAGGGTGTGTTAAAATAATAGAAGTATTTGTTTCGCGTCGAAATGATTTTCCCGTAATACATGCATCCCTAGGAATGTTCATTAATTTACTCTCCTAATTTGCAAGTATAATAAAACAAATAATAGCGGTTCATTATATACAACTTTTTTGGAAACTGATTAACTTACTATATATAATTGCCCAGTAGAAATCGACATTAAAATTGCAAGACTTGATGTAGTTATGAATTTTTGGTATGTTGTATGAACCAGTTAGGGTAGTGTTAATTCAAATTTGCTACTTCAAAAAACTTGTGCTAGCTGCGCAGCACGCGAAAAAGTGCAAAATTTTGGCATTTTTTCACTGTTTGCTTTAAAAATCATAAACTATGGGTTTTTCGAAAAACAAAATTAAGAAAAAAATTAACTCCAATAAATTTCCAACAATAAATTAAAAAATTAAATTAAGTAAATTCCTTTTCTTTAAAAACTATATTTTTTACATTTTTACTTGCGATCATGACATTACGGATTCCAGGAAATAACCTGGGGTCACTATAGGATTTGGAGTAGGTGCGAGGTTGGGTATATGCATTATTAATTTTGTATTTAAGGAATCCTCCGGATTTAAAGATACATTGTATATACCCAACACACACCAAATTTATAAAGATAATCGCTTAAGCCGTTTAGGCTGCGGTTCGTTATACATACTGACAGACAGACAGACATTTTTGTCGATCACTTTTTTAGACTTCTCTATGATCGTAATGTCATTTTTCAATGTTATCTCAATTTTGTTGATATTCACGAATCCTAAACTTGCCTTATAGTCCCTATAATCGCAAATAAAAATTAGATAACAATCAAACATAGCATTACGATGATAGAGAACTCGAAAAAATGAGTCGACAATTCTGTCTGTCTGTCCATACCGATTCCAACAGCTTAACGGTTGGGTCGATTTGCTTCAAACTTGGTATATAGTATTTTTAGAGTACCATCTACCCGACTGTTTTTTTCAAATTGGCATTCTAGCTCAAAAACTAACGGTTTCTGCCATTTAACTCGAAAATGGCAGAAACCAGGAAAAGTCTTATAACAGTACCTCCAATAGGACCGTTTTTTTTAAAATCAGACTTTCTCCTTAATCATTTGACGGATTTTGATGATATTTTCAAAATAGGTAGTGTTTTATGATTCAAATATTATTGTCTATTAAAATTTTCCAATTTTTTTTTTTAATTTTTACTATTAAAAAAAAAACTTTGTTTTTTAAATATTTTGAAAATGAATCGATATATATTTTTTTTATTTTTTTCCTTACTATAGATTTTTTCAAATTGACATTGACAAATTTCTTTGAATTTTAAAATATGTTTTCGAAAAGTTTTCAAAAAATAAAAAACATTTTTTTGAAAAACTGGTCCAACGATTTTGAAATGAAAAATTCATAAAATAGTAAAAAGCAAACGAAATTATAAGTTTTACGACATTTTTCTAAAAAACCTTTATAAATAGTGCTTTTTCGATTTCATATAAATTTATTTGTTTAATGTTTTCCCCCAAATTTTGTTTTATATTGCTCGGTTGAGAAAATAATCGAGTAAAAACTTTTAATTTCTCTTAGTATTTAAAAAAAAAATTATTCGACACTGTGACTGCACATAAGAGCAAGTACGTGCGACCCAGTCGTTCCAATTTTTACTTGCGAATTATAGGGACTATAAGGCAAGTTATGCATTCGTAAAAAAAAATCTAACAATCAAACATGACGTTACGATGGTAGAGAAGTCAAAAAAAGTGGGTCCGGAAATTCCGTCCGTCTGTCTGTCTGTCTGTCTGTCTGTCCGTATCGATTCCTACAGCCTAAACGGTTGGGCCGATTTGTTTCAAACTTGATATATAGTATTTTCAGAGTACTCTACCCGACGGTTTTTTGAATTGGCATTCTAGCTTCAAAACTAACGGTACCTGCCATATAACTTTTAATGAAAAACTTATTTTTCCTACGATTTCGATAAAACTTTCTGAATGGTGTTTTCTATGCAAAATCTATTTTTAAGTTTTAATGGATTTTCCAGAAAAAGTTTTATAACGGTACCTCCCATATGACCGGTTTTTTTTTAAATCAGACTTTCTCGTTAACTAATTGACGGATTTTAATGAAATTTTCAAAATATATAGTGTTTTATGATTTAAAAAATATTGCTTATTAAAATTTTCAGAAACATTTTTTTTTTAATTTTTAATATTTTTTTTTTTAATATTTTGTTTTTTGAATATTTTGAAAACGGATCTATAGATTTTATTTAAATTTTTCTCCTAGTATAAACTATAGATTTCTTTAAATTGAGATACTCAAAAAAAAATTAAATATGTTTTCGAAAAGTTTTTCAAAAAAAAACATTTTTTTGAAAAAACTTGTCGAACGATTTTGAAATGAAAAATTCATAACATAGATAACAGCAAAAGAAATAAGATGGCTTACAACATTTTTGCCAAAAAACGTTATGAATTGTGTTTTTTTTGGTTTCATACAAATTATTTTATTTGTTTAATATTTTCCCCAAAATTTTATTTCATATTGCTAAGCCCTAGCCATTAGTCAAATAAAAGAAGGTGACAACTTACATACATACCTATGTATTTTAAAGCATTTCATCATCATAAAAGCACACAGAATAAATAAGGAAGCCGATAAACAGACAAAAACAACTAACAAATAAAAAAAACTATACGATTAATACTGAATGCAAAAATTTCAATAAATAAACAAAACCGCTGTGTTAACAATATTGTCTCTATACCCACTCGCTTAAAAATAGTTGGAATGTGTATCTTAATTTTAGTACCTACCTTCCTTCCAACCTTATTATAGGTACCTGATATCCTTAATAAATTCCATTAATACCTACTTACACCATACGTTTATCGATCCATCAAACATAGTTAAGCTATTTTAATTAATTTGATTTCAAAAAGTAAAAGTCCTTATACCTAGCATTATTGCCCTACTGCTGATTCCCACGAATCTTTATGCCAGTTGTTCAATTTTGTCCATACCAAAATGAAAATTAAACTGAAAAAAGTCCTTTATATCTTCAAATTAGCAAATTATATTATAAACAGTAAATAACAAGTGGAAAGTTAATACACTAAAAAACTGCAAAAGCTAACAATCCTATATATTTATGTGTTTATCCCTTTATCTTGACGCATGTTCGTTCGAGCTTTAAACCACTACTATTCTAAAGAAGTTGCACGTCAAAAAAACATTAAAATTAAATCTTGGTCAAAAATACGCCTGTAACTAAAAAGGACTAGCACACGGGAGCAAATACGTGCGACCCAGTCGTGCCTTTTATTTAATAACATAATAATGTAACTCAAACCACGTGACATAGTCGTTATCGTGTATCGTGCTGCTGTAGCAAAAAAGTTCGCAGAAGGGAATCGCCTCCCAAAGTAACCTTGTTTTTTTTCGGGCAGCACTGTCTCTTGCAAGGAACTAAAATTTAGTGGATAGTGTTGTAATGGCATGTTATGGGCTCATGTTTAAAAATAAATAGAATTTACAATAAAACAATCAAAACAGCAAGACGATTTTTAAAAAAATATTTTTCTGATCAAAGTTCATCATTAATTGTAATTTTTTTTATTCTACACAAATTTATCAGTTTTTATTCCCAATTTACCTTATAAGTCATTTGATTTTGAGAATATTTAATGTTTAAAAAATAACACAATCTAATAAGTTTGTATACTGATTTAAATAATAGGTTTTAAGCTTACCCTTTCCATTTAGGAAACATTTAAATGCTACCTAAGAAATTTAGCATGACCTAACCTAAATTTAAAAAAAAGAAAAAATGTTGCAAAAAAATATAAACAAAATAAAAAAATACCAGAATCATCGGTATTTTGAAATGTTTCTTAATCAGTTATTGTTGTTTATGAAACTGAATTTTGCAGAAATAGGAAAAGACCTGGGTAGGAAAATGAATTCTTATTTCCGATAGGGTTCCAGATTTTACTCGCATAAAAAACAAAAATTTTCTCTTTCCTTATGTTAAAATTTACAAATATTCTATATCACCGATTAAAATAGGCTGCTTATTTTTTAACATAAGTTCACGTTGCAGCAAATCCATAATTTGTATTAAGCTCAAGGACGGCACTTGAATACTTTGTATTCATTTTAGTATATTTGTGATGATCAATTACATAAATTACTAATAATCTTGCCATGCAATTAAACTAGAACAGAGATCAATTCTAATGTCATCCATTATCTATAGAATGAGTATCATCCATTGGAAATAGCTTAAGATTCTTATGCTATAGAGCTGACAACAATATTCCTATTGGTTCTTTAAGGAATAATATTGTTGCTGTGTAGATTCAGTATCTTTGGTTTTAGTTTACTTCCGTTGAGTTATGTTGTACATTGAACTTGGCAGTATTTTATTTTGATTGATGACAAATTTCCTAAGTTGAGATTATCACTTAAAAAAATTGGAACTTAAGAGACGTGCTTTCTAACGAGATAATGAGCAGACATTTTTGGACCGTTTTTTTTTTATTTTTTTTATTCATTTATATGATGATACGGCATTTTAGTAAAATACACTTTTTTGAGGAAGGTTATTTATACTTTCTTTTCAGAAAAAAATAAAAAAAACGAAACTAGGAAAAAATATACGCCATGTTCTATATTTTAAATAAACATTTCCTATAAAATTGTAGATCAACTTTTTTTCGTTTTTGTAACAAATTATTAAAAACATTTTGAAATAATTTAGTAGTTTTAAAATTTATCACAATTTTTTTCTATTTAATGATCAGGTCTATTTATAAAATTCAAGAAACTACCTACCAAAATCTGAATCTCAAAAAATTAAAATTATAACATGATTTATTTATTTTCTAAATGCTTTTTTCATTAAATATTTGTTTTTTTTTTGAATGCATATGACCGTGGGTGTAATGGATTTGACACCTTTTATAAGTGCAGATCATTCCATTCGTTTTGGTTTCTTTCTAAAATGTTCGCGAAAAAGAGCAAGTAGGTGCGTTCCAGTCATGTCCATTTTTACTTGCGATTATTGGTACTATAATGCAGATTAAAAAAATTGAGATAACAATCAAACATGACATTATGATGACAGAGAAAGATATTTGATTAACTGGCAAAATTCTGTCTGTCTGTCTATCTGTCTGTTTGTCTGTCTGTTTGTCTGTCTGTACGGATGTATTTTGACCTACAGCCTAAACGACTGGGGCAATTATCTTCAAAATTTAGTACAAACGGTTGTTTTGATATTCTACAGAGTTTTTTTCAATTTTTTTTAGCTAAAATATTAACGGTACCTGCCTTATAACAGTTTTGAAAAATCTATATTTTGCAAGCGGGTAGGTGAATTTTTTTTAATTTTGTTTTAAAATGTAGATTATTTTTGTGCTTAAATTTGCATTCTTTAATTATTTTTTTTTTTATTTTTTTGAAAAAAAGTTATTAAAAAAAACCGTTTTATTTAAAACCGTTCCTATGATTTTGAAAAAAAAATCACACTTTTTCAATTTTCTTACAGAAATATAATGGCGTTTAAATTATTTCGCCTACTCTAATTTAAGTCATCAAATAAATACTTTAAAGTTCTCTTAATATTTTTTAAATTTTATTCGACGGTGTGACCTAACACCGTGCGATCCAGTCGTGCAATTTATTTTGTTTAGGCTATGTTGTTGATTGGTTCCAAAGAAAATTTCATCCCATAACTTTGGATCAAAAATTAACTTTCATTATAGCCAAAGCTCCATAGTGGATTTACGTGTGTTTTTCAAAACGCATTGTTACCCTAACATAACTTAACACTTTTTAAGTAAAAAAAATACAACTCTTACACATAATAAGCTGCTACGCATTTTCTAGTCCCCTGGTAATATGGGATCCACTGAGTAGTTAGGGCATGAAATCGTAACGCTTTCATAAATCACATGAAATTTTGGGGTGCAGAAAATGCAAAAGGGATAGGTAAAGCTTTATGTGTAGCGAAGCAAGATTTTACACACACTACAAATACAACGACCAGCCGCCGAAAAAAGTAGATGTTGAATTTGGGTGCGGATTGCAGGTTCGACACAACAAGATTTCATTCACAATAGATCATTTTTGTCTTGATATAAGAATTGTATCATGCTACAGATACTATATTTATGCACATATTGCACGCAGACTCCGAACGGCTACATGAGATGCACTTTTTCGAGACAAATTTTACTCTTGGAGGTTTTGTCAGTTCCTCGCAAGAGGCAGTACCCCGGAAAAGAAGGAGCTGGATTCGAAACCCAGGCTCATTCGCTTAGCAGTCCGACACATTAACCACTAGCCCACGGGGCAATACCTTCTCAAACAATGCAGCATAAAACGAACATTCACAAAAGACAGTCGACCATCAGTCTAAAAAATATTTACACACAAGATACAACCAAAAAGAGGATCTAGGACGAACATTGGCCTTTGAATCCGAAAAAATAAATGTGTATCTATAGAATCCAAATCCAAGTCACCAAGTTTTATGCAGCAGTTTGAAAAGGTTGCAAGGTTGCACTGGGACATAAGACAGCAGGCTGCCTATGCGTTTTTTTTGAAAGCTGCCCATAGCTTTCCCAAAAAAACACGGTTAATATGGTAAATTTTGCATTTTCTGGTCCCCGGTAATTTGTGAAAAAAATTTCACGTGATTCATGAAACTGAATTTCATGCGCAAAGTACTCTGTACCTCAAGTTTTATACTCACATGCTAGGAGTACAGGAAATGCAATAGGGATAAGCTTTTTTCCAGACAAAATAGGGTATTTTAAATTTTCTGATCCGCTGGCAATGTAAACGAAATTTCATAAGAGTCATTGAAACATTACAATTTCATGTCCTCCCTATCTACTCAGTGGATCACCTGATATTTTTGTAGTTAAATAATAGGAGTACAGGAATGCAATAGTAATAAACTTTTATCCAGACAAAATTGAGTATTTTGCATTTTCTGATCCCCTGGTAATTTGTGAAAAAATGTTCATAAGATTCATGAAAACATTACAATTTTATGCCCTCCCTAACTACTTAAGTCGATGACCTGTGCTCATATTACCAGGGGTACAGAAAATGTAATAGGATTACCTTTATCGCGATAAAAGAGTATTTTGCATTTCATAGTGCTTTTCTCTCCTTATGAAATGCTAGATCTAGGAATTATAGTGTCGTTGTGGCAACGCTCTGTTTCCCACATTAACCAAATTATTTCCAAGGGGCGTTAATGCAAATGACTGAGGAAAGTGAGAACTTTCTATAGCGCCGAATACCCCTATTATGTATGTATTAGATAATAATCTACAATTTTTAAAAATTTATTGTAGGAACCAGATTTTGTTGATCCAAATGCAGTTTTCGGAAGTCCAGAATATCTTAAAGCAGTAAGCAAAATCCACCAACGCTTCAAGAGAAGTAAAGGCTAGTAAGTTACTTGTTTATTGTATATTGTGTTATACCAAACCATTGACTTCTTACGCTACATTTCAGTGCTCGCGGACAGACTCAATCTCAGTACCTGAATTTCGGAAAACCAGAACAAGATGGAAAAGCAGAAGCTGAAGCTTCTGAAACCGGATCAAGATCGACAGTGTGTAAGAAATAAATAAACCATTGATTGTTTGAATATAGGAATAACTGATTTTTTTAGCGGGCACTCATGGAATGGGACAAGCTCAGAGTCAGTTTTCTTCGTCTGGTGGATGTGGAGGATGTGGTAAGGGAATTCCGAAAATTTCAAGCGATTTGTATTTGTATGAATATTTTTTTTAAATTTAGAAGATTCAATGGTTTCACCAGACCCGTATAGAATTCCGAGCGGTGGGATAGCCAAATTTGTAACACCTGGCGGTAGTTATGCCGATGGCAGAGCTGGAGGAGTACCAGGTGCGACAGTTGGTGCAGGAAGATTTGATGCAAGCCGACCGAGACCAGGGCCTGATACGGGGTATGGCAGAGGAACAGGAGGCATTGGGCCAAGTGCCTTAGACGCATCACGTCCGGGCGCTGGAGGATATGGACAAGGAGGTGGAAGACCTGGTGATCTAAGTCAAGGTTATGGTCCTGGTCGAACTGGCCCTGGTGGCTCCAGTGTTGGAACGCCTGGTCAAGGAGGTGTTGGAACTGGTGGTCAAGGCGCTTATAGCCCGGGAGGTGCTGGTGGAAATGGAGTAAGCCCAGGTGGTATTGGTTCTGGAAGTTACGGTCCAGGTGGTTCTTTACCTGGTGGATTAAGTCCAGCCACCCCAGGTGATGCAGGCCAAGGTGACTACTCCAGACCTGGTGGTTTTGGACCCAGTAGCCCAGGTGGAAGTGGTTCCGGTAGTATTGCTCCCATTGGAGGTGTTCCTGGAGGCAGAGGTAGTGGTGGTCCTAGCGCTGTAAGCCCAGGTCTATATGGACCTGACGGTTCTGGTGCAGATAGAGGAAGATTTGGTCCTGGAGTTCCCGGAGGTGTTACTGGCGGAAGTGGAAGTGGGCCTAGTGGTGGAGTAGGAAGAGATGGGGTTCGGCCGGGATATAGTGAAGAATATGGACCAGGTGGAGCAGGAGGAACCCGTCCAGGTGCAGGAGGAATTGGAAGTGGTACTGGTCCCCGCCCCGGAGCTGGTTTTGGACCCACAACTGGTGGAGTTGATATGCGAAGACCGGCTACAGGTGGTTCAGGTACCCAAGGCTATGGGCCAGGAGATGGAACAGGCGGCCCACGAACTGTTGGACCAGCAACTCCAAGTGTAGATCAGTATAGTAGATATGCAGAGCCTGGCGCTGGTGGCAGATATGATCAACACCCTGGTGCTGCAGGAAGTGGAGTCCAACCAGGTAAAGTTCAAATAGCCGTTTAGCCAGGATATAATTTACCTTCCGATTCGAATTCAAACTTACCCCAACAACAAAGCTCTTTTGTGTGAAGGCACTAATATTAATCTATGTGGAGGTACAGTAAACGATTCCTCGGATGGTGGATTTTATCAGGGTACCCATATATCAAATAATGAATATCCCAATGTCTTACCTCTTTCTGATTCATAATTAGGTGGTCGCGGTTCTTCAGGAGGTCCTAGCAGTGGAGCTGGTGTTGCAGATAGATACGGCCCAGGTACTGGTGGAGTTGGTGCTGGATATGGACCCGGATCTGGTGTTGGAGGGCAAGGAACTGGGTACGCTCCAGGTGCAGGTGGCGTTGGTGGCAGATATGGACCCGGAGCAGGTGATGCTGGACCAATATATACTCCTGGTGTTGGTGGCAGTGCAGACAGTTACGGACCTGGCGGCCGAGTACCTGGATACGGGCCTGGAGCTGGCTCAGCGGGAGACCAATACGGACCTGGTGGTTCTGATAAAACAGGAGGAGGCTACTCTCCAAGCCTAATTGACGGTGCTCCAGAAAGATATGTCCCAGGAATCAGACCTGGTGGTGCAGGGTACGGCCCAGGAGCTGGAGGTGGTGGCTATGGCACTGGACCTAGAGGAACATCTGGAAGCCCTGGAGGAGGTGCTGTTGTTGGCGTTGGATCTGATGGCACGTATGGTCCAGGTGCAGGTGGGGCCGGAGCGGGTAGTTTATATGCTCCTGGTACAGATGGCGCGGGAAGAGGAGGTCTGTATGGCCCAGGAGCTGGTGGTGCAGGAGCAGGACCAGGAGGACCGAGTATGTATGGGCCAGTTGCCGGAAGTGCAGGAACAGGAATAGGCTCTGGTGGCTTACTTAGACCAGGTGCCGGTGGAGCAGGAGTCGGGCCAGGAGCTGGTAGCTTGTATGGCCCAGGTGCTGGCGGTGCGGGAACAGGACCAAGTACTAGTGGCATATATGGCCCAGGTGCAGGTGGAGCAGGAGTGTCGCCAGGTGCCAGTCAAGGGGGATCAGGACCAGCAGGTGGTAACATATATGGACCAGATGTCGGTGGGGCCGGAGCAGGTAGTTTATATGCTCCTGGGACGGACGGCGCGGGAACGGGAGGTCTGTATGGGCCAGGAGCTAGTGGTGCAGGAGCACGACCAGGAGGACCTGGAGCTGGTAAATATGGACCAGGAGTTGGCAAATATGGACCAGGCTTCGGTGGATATGAACCAGGCGCTGGTGGATATGAACCAGGCGCCGGTGGTTATGGACCAGGGGCTGGTGGATTTGGACCAGGCAGAGGAGGAGTTGGACTAGGTGCCGATAATGCTATATCAGGACCAGGAGCTGGTGGCTCGTATGGGCTAGGAGGTGGTGGTGCCGGACCAGTTGGTGGTAGTGCAGGACCAGGTGCTGGTGGTACAGGAACAAGTGCTGGCGTTGCAGGACCAACAACTAGTGGCATATATGGACCAAGTGGTGATGGTGGAGCAGGCGGAGGCGGAGTTGGACCCGGGGCGGCTAGATTGTATGGTCCTGGACCAGGGCAAGGCGCAACAGGACCAGGAATCGGTGGCATGTATGGTTCAGATACCAGTCTAGGGGGATTGAGGCCAGGAGTTGATGGCCAGTATGGACCAGGTGAAACAGGAATCCATCGAGGTACCGGATCTGGACCAAGTTCTGATAGCATGTATGGCTCTGGTGGTTCAGGTATAGGAGTTGGAAGTGCAGGGTCAGGAGCTGGTGGTACAGGGCCAGGAGCTGGAGGTACAGGAAGAGGAGGTGGTGGTATGTACGGACCCCCTGCTGGTGGACCAGGACTTGGAGCAAGTACTGGTGGATTATACGGACCAGGTGCAGCCGGTGCAGGTGCAGGACCTGTTTCTGGAGGAGGAATGTATGGCCCAGGTATAAGTGGTGCTGGTACAGGACCAGGAGTTGGAGGTGGAAGTTTATATAGTCCAGGTGCTGGTAGTGCAGGTGCGGGATCTGGGCCAGGAACTGGTGGATATTATGGACCAGGGGCTGGTGGTGCAGGCACAGGACCCGCAGCTGGAGGTTTATATGGTCCAAGTGCTGGTGTAGGTGCAGGATCAGGGCCTGGAGCTGGAGGATTATATGGTCCCGGTTCTGGTGGTGCAGGTGCAGGATTTGGTCCAGGACCCGGAGCTTTATACGGTCCTGGCGGTGGTAGTGCGGGGTCGGACGCTGGTGGATTTTATGGCCCAGGAGGAATAGAATCAGGAAGTGGCGGGCAATATGGACCAGGTGCAGGATCTGGAATTGGAAGTGTAAATATTCCATACAGGCCAGGTGGTAAGACAATAACAATATTGGCAAAAACTATATCCCTTTCTTATGTTATTTAATCGAAGGACCTTCTGGCTTGACGACTGCACCAGGTAGTGCAGGAAGTGTTGGTGGTGCTGCAGGTGGATCTGAAGCAGATGATGCATTTTCACAAGCCGAGTCAACTGTTAAAGATGGACAAGCGGCAGCGAGTGCTATGGGCAAGAAGAATGGTGGAACGGCAAAAACTCAAGTTTCTGGAACATACACTTCGTCAGGCACATTCAGTGCAAGTGCAATGACATCTGATGCTGACCGTGCTGCCAATGCACAAGTGAGTGGCAGTAATGAAGGTACCATGACGCAATCTCAAGGCCAAGGTGGTGCTGCGCAGTCCCAATCACAAGTGCAGGTTAACTCTAAGACCGGCGGTACAAAGGCTTCATCTCAAAGTGGAGGATTCGTTCATCAAAGTCAAAGCGAGGTGAGATTGGAACTTGCAGCTGGAATTCAAATAAAATAATATCGATTTAATCTAGGTGCAAGCAAACGATAAAGGTGGTCTAGCCGATTCACAGTCCAGTGGTCCAGGACAGACATCATCTCAAGCACAAATTGGATTCAGGCCAAAGCAGGAAACTGATGAAAATATCCAATCTTCTGGAGGTGGACAAGCCTCCGCACAGTCATCTAGCTTTTCCGGACAATCTCAATCACAGATTCAAGGTCAATCAAGGTGAGTTCATTACAGTTATTTTATTTATGTATGTAACTGAAAATTTTAATTGATATGCTTAGATTTGGAATCTCATACCACGGAGCTGCCCAATCGGCTTCAGGAACAAAGGAGCAGGTGGCAACTTACAGAGAACAAAACCGACAGCTTTTCCAATCCATCAGCGATTTTGGCAACTCTGATAGGTTGGTATTGAAAAACATTGATAAAGTAACTCCTTTTGGGATTTCCTATTCTTTAGTATTATCGATAAGGTAGACAGCGCTTACGGACCACCAGAGGGCGTTCCAATTTCAACTAATGACGTTCAGCTGCGTTCCTCTTCTAAATCAAATGATGGTAGATATAAGCTTTTAATAATTCCTCTTGACAAGAATTATATATATGTTTCCGTTTTTCAGTTAAACCTCTTCCACATCCAACTGCCAAAGACTCAGATGACCCCATCGAGGAGGAAGAAGAAGAATATGAATATGGAGATGACGACGACTACAGCTACAACGAGAATGCCGTGAAAATGGAACAGAAATCTAGCAAATCAGCATCTGAAACCACCACAATTAAACCCGATAGCACCTCAAAGATTTTCTCCCAAAACACACCAACTCAGAGTCAAAAGGCAGCTGTAGCAGACCCCAAAGAAAAATTCTCACTTATTCAAAAACAAAATGGCCGCACTGTCAATTATATTCCCCGCACAACAACTGAATCCATTCCAAATGGATTCCGTGGCACAGTGAATGTTGAAAAGAAATTTCACACAAAATCCCTCGATTCCACAAAAGACAGTTCTGATGCGGATGTCAAGTCAAAGAAAAAACTTCCCGGTCCCGATAGCTATGTAACTGTCACTAAGTCCATCACTGGAAGTATGGACAATACACAGAATCCACCTGTAGAAAATAAGAATTTCCAATCAACCTACTACACAAAGTCATCAACTTGTGGGTACTTTACATTCTCCTGCAACATTGTCTATGGTGCGAACGGAAGAAGCAAAGTCTGCAGACCCAAGGCACCGGCGAATGGAAAATGTTAATATTATATCTTTTTTTTTAATTTAGAACTTTAAGCTAATTTTGTATGCCATAACGATAATCGTTTTTTAAGTGAAGTACTACACTCGGAGAATTATTTTTGTTTGTTTAACATTTCTTTCCACAAAGACCATTTATTGACATTTTCATGACATTTTTAAGTAGAGATTAACTGCCATAGAATTATAAAAAAGAACATTTTATGTAAGTTTAATGTTATTGTACAAATAAAATAAAAAAAAATAAATGTGATTTTTTTCTTTTTAAAAAATTCTGGTTAAAACAATGAAGATAGTGTAAGAAAATAAATAAAAAGTTCGAAACAGCACGGATTCCACTTAATGGAAGGAACCCACCTCCGTCTATTACCTTTCATCACCACGTGGTGAACCTCGAGTGCCTAGTAGGTCAACTGGAGATTATGATTCTAATTTATAACCTATTTGGAAAGTTGTTAATGACAGCAAACGAGAGAGAGAGAGAGGAGTTTAACAACTAGGCACTTCTTGATTGAATCAATAGTGGCGCTAAAGTTCTAGTCAGGCTGAGTTATTTAGAGAACACCTTATATGGGCTACTGCGAAGTTTTCGAAGCACAAGGGCGCAAGCCTTTAAGCAGCGGTTTTTCTGGCTCCTCGTCCTTGGAGTTACATATATTAAGGATCTGGTCCTTCATATTTAGGTCGTGCCGTCGTGGTGACTTCCCGACGATGTAAAGAACAGTTAGTTGCTTGGCAGCGATAGGCCTCGGATAAGGAAGGATTCACCAATGCGAACCCTACAAACAGAAAAGGACAACAAATTTCGGGTCTGTATGTGGAATGTCAGGTAACTTAACAGAAAACGTGCAGCCAAACAATTAGCGGACTGGGAAAACACAGTATGCACCGGCACCACATTCGATGAAGGATTCAAGCTAGTTGACCAAATATTTTAATAGCTAGTTCAAACGTTCATAGTTCCTTCACCTCAACATTCACAAAAGCACTGTTCCAGTATCATCCATGAGAAGCACACGTTTGAAGAAACAGAGTGGAAGAATGAATTTCGAAAGTTCTACACCGAAGCTTGCAAAGACAATCTAGGGAACATCGTTGTAGAATCATAGATGCTGAGAACATGGAAAAACCCTTTTTGCAGACTGTATAACAGCGATGACGAACCGAGCTCTGATATCAGACAGAGTGAACTATTCTGTATGGGCGAAGTAGACCAACAGTACCGCCGCGCCCACTCAATCTGGACGAAGAAGGACGAGCTATACATAAGTTTAAGAGCTATAAAGCCACAGAAGCCGATGGCCTACCTACCGAAAGGCTGTTGTTGAAAAAAAAACTCATGGAAATTAAAATCAATACCCACTACCTTTTTATCAATTTCACAGGCTCGCATGACACCATTATAGAGTCGTGCTACAGAGCAATGCACCGTTTGGCATCCCAGCCAAACTCGTCCGCCTCTGTGAAGTGACGAACGAAAACGAGAGCTATTCTATTAAGGTTGGTAATGACCTATACGACCATTGAAGTCAAGAAAGGATTTATGCAAGGCGATACGCTATCATCCGATGTTGAAGAACATCATATTTGAAAAAAAAAATAGTGCAGAACTGTCACACCAACACCAGAAGCACGATCTATCAGAAGTCCATCCAATTACTCGCATATGCTGAAGATATTGACAAAATCGAAAGAAGATGGAAGAAGCGTGATGTCAGTTGTGCTTTTGTGAATATTGAAACGAAAGCAGCGAAGATGGGTTTAGTTTAGGGACTTTGTCTACCTGGGCTCCGCTATCCAGCTGACGTCAAACGAAGAATAACTCTGGCTGCTACTTTGGGCTCTGAAGCAATTGAGAAGCGTCTTCGCTCTCGTCCAACTAAAGTGACCCCTTATCATCCCAGTCCTGCAGTATGGTGCAGACACATGAACATTGTCAAAAGTGGATGAGGACGCTTAGACTGAAGAAGTTTACTGGTTGAGGCCTAGGTCAACCCCGAACTGTAGGGTCACTTAAAATATGAAAATGTAGATTTACACAAGATTTGGCAGTAGTTGATGTTATTTTGGAACAATCTTCCGCAAAAATTAATCTTCGGACAACTTCAGAAGAAATAAACAGCTCTTGAAAATTCTTGACTGAACACACTTCATCGCATCTAGTTGATGAATTTCATCGGAAGATCTTTCCGATGCATTAATTGGAATCGAAACTGCTACCTCGATTGAAAATGTTCGGATTTCGAAAAAACCGATACTCGCAATTCATAAACGAGTGCTTTAAGCAGGGGTTTTCGGTTAGTTGTTTTCTTAGGAATTTCATCTCGAAGAGAGTCGAAATCAGGCGGGAAGCCGAAAAATTGCCGAAGAGAGACATATCGTTTTTTTTTAAAGACTTGAATGTGTTCGCAAAGTAACTATAACGAGAGAATTAAGAAAACTAGTAATTTGTAATTTGGACTCAGCTGTCATTTTGGGTTCATTGTTTGGTTTTTGTTAAGAATTTGGTATTGGTTTTTGTTTCGGGTAAACCGAAGAGAACCGAAGTCTGTCGACAAGTCGCGAAGTTGCCGTTCGTTTCATTGTCTGTTTGTATTTCCGAATCCCAATGCATCCATGCGATATTTTGACACGTTAAATTTGCACGTAACGCAACAGACAATACAAAATGTCAAACTAACTAAAGATGAGTCAATGGGTGCTTTGGGCTTAACGAAATTGGCCACTTAACATTTTTTCAACATGTGTCCAAAAATACATCGACTCAACGTAACAACAACTAAGAACGAGTACACCACCACCACCCACAAGCAATCCAAGTGCATCAACATCTACGCACCGGTACTACTTGAGAACGAGAGCTAAAAAACAATAACTTAGACAACATCAATCAAACGTCAGTCTCATCCCCTGACCACGAAGTATGAAACTTCTTCGAAACGTCGGGTAGAAAGAAATAAGAAAATATTTCTTATAACGCGGTAAGTTCCGAAAATACAAAACTTTATCTAATAAGAAAAGAAGTTAAAATTTGTCAGTATAAGAAGTCAGTCGGTCAATCTTTTATAGCTACTTCGAAAAACAAATTATAATTCTCGCACTGCTATAGGTATGCCATCAGTTTATTGCCCAAATTCGGACAAACTCTAAGTAGGTACAGATATGCTTTCTTTAGTCGTACCACTTGAATGTGGGAAGCCTTATCTGCTTCGGTTTTTCAAACTCATCTCCTTTTATATTCTTCCTAATATTCGTAATGCTTGCATATAGCGCTTGTTTATTATAAAAAATGGGCACGACTGGGTCGCACGTACTTGCTCTTGTGTGCCTTATTACATTGGAAAGCAAGATCTTTGACAGAAACAAGTAACATTTACGTTAAAAATAGCACAGTTTGAACTTATAAAAAGTATCAAACCCACAATATTTAACGGTTTTTAGTAAAAATGAAGTACGACATTACACGTCTTAAATAACAAAGAATTTATGAAAAATGTATTTCGAAAATTGTATGACCGGTTTTGATAAAATCCTGTTTTTTATTTTTAGTTTAAAAAAAAAAATTGTTGGAAATTTTGGTACGCAGTTCTTTAGAGTTTATTATTAATATATATGTACATGTGATTATAAAATTTAAAATAATTTTTTTTAATTATTTTTAAAAATATTGATTTTTTAAAAAAATATATTTCAAGAATTTATTTTTATTAGAAAAAAAAGTTATTAAAAATTTTGATATGCAGAATTAATTAAGCTACCTAGATCTTCTCAAATATAAAATTTGACGGAAATCCAAAGAGAAACTTCACTTCACCGGAACTCTTTTTTTTGTAATGGAAAGTAATGAATGAGATAAACCGCACCACATGCAGCAGCGGAACTGCTCCTCAACGACACTAAACGGAAAAGTTGGTAAAATCAACCTAACTTTTTCCAACTTCGGCATATGTATCTTCTTTTTTCACTGCTTTAAAACTTTTGATTGTTTGTCATTTGTAAATTTTAGTATTCTGTCGCGATTTGGCACGTATTCAAGCGCAATTCATATGCGGTTTGGATAACTTATCGCGCAGTGCAGTGCAGTGGATATGGATGCAACGGATTCTATGGGTTAGGCCATAGAAAAAAAAAATGGTTGTCTGTTAAGTTGGTTTATGGACAATAATTTTACGTGATAACGTCATAAGAAAACATTGATGGCACCAACACCCAACATACAGCCCGTTAACTCACACCATATAATACTCCACTTATCACGTAAAAAAAACTAGTACTAAATATACTAATCAGTACTAAATATAGTACTACATCTAGTACACAAAATGCAATAGTACTAAATTCTTGTACTAAAAATCTAGTACATACCGAAAATACTGTTGGTACAATAACCTAGTACCAATTGGCACCAGTTTTATATTTAACTAGCGGTACCAGGCGCGTGTTACTACGTCCTAAAAATACAGTACTCACAATGTCACAAATTAATAGAGTGGTGCACACACTCGTCAGATGCCGCCGCGTCATTTGTGAGTAATGAAAGACGCAAAAGCATCACCGCTGCGTCAAAATGGCGCAAGTGTGCACCGTGCCTCAGTCACCAAAAATATTACCCACAAACGCTATTGTTAAAATGTCATCGATTTATAAGACGTTATCACGTCAAAAGATCAGCGACCCGTACCGACCATCATGCCCTGCAAACCCTGCAATTGTATTTTGCGTATGTGAATAACTGTGAGATTCGTGTAAGAACTAGCCAATCCGCCATACGTTTCGTGCCCACATAAATGCAAACGTATTAGTTAGTCCCTGAATGCAAAAAATGGTGAGGTGAGAATTATCCTCTCAGTTGTCGTTCTTGTTTCTTTTCTCTATGGGTTACGCCCAAGAGGTTCGCAATTAAAGATTATTATCAAATACATACTGAAACAAAATACATATGTATCTATACACATAAATAAAAATGAAGTGTCTGTTTTTTTTAAAATCAAATAACAGCTTTTTACTTGATGTATACGAAAAGATATACACTATAAAGTACTTATAACAAAAACACCATTTAATTTTTTTTTGTCTGTCTGTTTGTTCCGGGTAATCTCGGGAACGGCTGCACCGATTTTGACGGCAGGTAGCTGATATCCTAAGGAGTAACTTAGGCTATGTTAATTACTCACTAAGTGGCGCTGGTGTCGATTTCTTTTTCGAAAATTCTTATTTATGGACCGATTTTGACGAGATTTTCACAGACAGAAAGCTGATATTGTAAGGATTAATCAAGGCTATTTATTATAGTACTGGAGTCGTTATTTTTTGAAAATTCTTATTTATGCCCCGTTGTGAAACAAGTGTCGTTTCACAAGCAGATAGCTTATTTTGTAACGAGTAACTAAGGCTGTTTTGATTACTAGGTGACGACAAGGTTCATTTTTTTTCGAAAATGTATGGTATACCCGAGCAATGCCAAGTGGGTAAGCTAGTTTGAAATAAAACAATACATATATTTTTTTCATCTATTCATATATATTTTCTTTTATTGGACACATCATCAAATATTTTTGTTCCTATGTAGAATAAATGTTCTTACATACATTTATATAGCGTTACGTTTTTTTTTACAAATTTTTGTTCTGATGCTTTACAATTTTTTTTAAATGCTTTTTTTGTCATTTGCTTACATATTCTTCTAAAAATGTCGCTTTGCAATTTTTGTTTACTTTAATTTTTATTGTAATACACTAAAATTGTTAAAACAGCCATAGGTTAAATATTTGTTATGTATAAATTTTATATAATTATAATTATTATTTTGTTTTAATGTTAAATTTCTAAAAACACACATTTACATTCAAAGGTACGGAAATTTATTTTGGTGATTTGTTCTGTTGTGTTTAATTTATTTTTTTTTTTTATATTTTTATTTTTTTGTCTAGAACTTCTTTTTTAAAGAAAACTCGTGTTATGTATGTATATAAACATTAATTTTTATTCGTTTGTAAGTGTTATACTATTTTTACTTACTCCTTGTTTTGCAATTTTTACATAAAACAGAAACAAAGGGCAATATTGTTTTTTATATAACTTTTGCAATGATAATATTAAAAAAAATTGTAGATGAACCTTGCTTTGAATAATGAGATTTAATTTATTGTTTTGTTTTCTCTCTGTTTCCAAAAAAGTTTTACAATTAAATTTATAAATATATAGCAAATAGTATTTAGACACATGTAGACAATGCAAATATTTGATTGAAATAACACAATTAATACAATAGTTAGTTATAGTAAAGACTTTTTGTTTATCCATGAAAAATACACGAAGAGAAATATTCCTTGAAATTTAGAAACACTTAGTTTTGCTGTTGATTTAACAGTTTCCAATCAATTTGTTTTCATTTTTAAAAATGACCGTTAGTATTGTAAATTCTATTAAATTTAATGATGATTCTTTTAATATTTGAATTGATTATAAAAATGTCAAATAAACAAATAGACTCATTCATAGATGAGAGAATGTTTTTTTTTTTTTATTTAATAAATATGCATGTTATAATGTTTTTTTTTCGATTTTGTATGTATGTGTGTAGGTAGGTACCAAATATTTATTTTTATTATTCTTTAACAATTCTAATGTGTTTTTTTTGTTTTTATTTTAAGATATATCTTATCATGTGTGTAATATACTAGGTTGTTTTTCTTTTAAAACTTGTATGGTATTTGCAATATAAAAATATTTATCAATTTACAATTTTAATTTAATTTATACTTAATTCACTACATAAAAAATATTTATTGTTATGTTTTATTTTTGTTCACAATACACAAACAAAAGCTATAAGTTTCAAATATATTTACAAGTTTGCTTAAATATTGTAAGTTTCTTGTTTTGTTTGCACTACATTTAATGTTTTTTTTGCTTTAATAATGCAAGATTATATTTATAACTATAACACATTGATATTTCGAATTATTTTAAATATCTATATACTTTGAGGGGGAAAGTTTGCATATATAAAATTTCAGTACATTTATCAAATTTCAATACATATTTTTTAAATATATAGTTTGTTTTTATAATTATTAGTTTAATTTAAAGTTTGTTGTACATTTTTGTCTGTTGCTGTCCAAAACACACTATACGGCTAAAAAGAGTTTTTATTTTTTATTTAATTTTATTTACACTAGTAAGACAGATAATTAACTTTCTTTTGGTGGCGTTTTTTTTCTTGATAAAGTTTTTTGTGTGTTAAAAAGTATTGTTAAATTTAAAACTGTTTAAATATTATGTATTTTGTGTTGAATCAGCCTATTTTGCATTTCACTACTCCTAATGTGTAAGTTTATCATTTTTCAAAATGCAAACAACTATTAAATTGTTTTTTTTCTTCGCTTTTTTAATATTATTATAACTTTAAGAGTTTGGACTTTTAATTAAGATTTTATTTATTTCCACATTTTTAATGCATCATTTCATCGTTAATTTAAATGTTTTCTTTACATAGCTTCTAGTACATATTGGACGGGTTTTTTCAATCTTGTTTATGTTACTTTAGATAAAATAATTTTTTTTTTATTTTTTTCTGTTTTATATAAGTTTTGGTAGTGAAGAATTAAAAAAAAAATTTGAATAAGAACCAAAAAAGTTAAATATTGCAAAACATCGCAGAGGATAGTAGAAAAAATATGCAGTAAAATTTATTTGAAGCTCTTAATTGCATTGTTGGTCTTTTGATTTTTGTTTTTTATTACATTTAAGTATTTTTTTCTTAATAATTATTTTTTTTCGATGGCTTGATTTTGGCTTTCATAATAAATTTTGTTCTTGAAGTTATTTAAAGGTAAGCTTAGAGTTATTGTTAGAAAAAATCGGGTTTATACCTAGAGTGAATAACAATAGATTTTAAAGTACATAGGGGAATACATTAGAAAAACTTATTACGGATTGTGCATTATACATTGTATTTTTAATATTTTGCAAGAATCTGCATTTTAATTTAATTTTCTTCCCAATTTAAACTTTAAGCGAGCATTTTATTTAAGAAATATCTCGACAGTGACTTAAATTAAAATAGATAATAGAAATTAGAAAATAAGAACAAAAATAAAAATTAAATATTTGTTCTTATTATCTGTTGGATATAAATGTGATTTTTTGGCATGTTTTGATTTAGCAGTCTGGTTTAGAGTATGCAGCTCTTAGGTATATAGTCAAACAAAACATTCACGACAAATAGAACTTTGTTTTCAACATTTGTTGTCTTTTCTCTAAGCGAAGAAAAAGAATCCATCTGAATCTGAACTGCACTAAATACTTGAAGTCATCTCTTAACATCGTTTTTAGGATCTTTTCTTATCTTCGAACCATTTACATCCCGATTTGGAGGCGCAAGTGAATTAATTTCAATTGAAATGTTTCGCAAAAAAATTGCATTCATCCGAAGACTGGAGCCTTTGCGTTTGCGCGCTACATCAATTTTCGTCGACAACATTTCAACAAGTTTTTTGTTGAGTCCTCGATGTTGTTTTTTTTTTCTAAATATTGGTAGTTTTACGCACAAAATAAACAATTCTTCGTCAGAGAACTTTTGAAGAAATTTAACGCACAGCTGTCAAAAATCATTTATTTAAAGCAGTTCATCGCTTCACTACGATGTGCGTTCATTTCATCGGAAGATCTTTCCGATGCGTAAACAGGAAGCTCGGTAGCAAATCTCCGATTTCGAACAGATCGAAAAAAATTATTCTCCGACCGGATACCTCGATAGTGCTGAATAACAGTTCAAGTCTTAAGACCCAACAATAATTGAAAAATTGAAACGTACGTAAGCGAACAAAACAGTGCGAATACATGTTATTTGTAAAACCAATCCGAAATGACTTTGATAAAGTTTCAGTTTTCATTCCGTTATATTTCCGTACGTAATATACGCTTTCAAGCTTGTGTCATCTTAAAGCGCGAAACAGATTGAACCAGCGACAGCACCAGCACCGTCAACAGCAAACAGCACGCTGACCAGCAAAATAAATTGAAACACATTAGGGGTTTTTATTTTTAAGCTGAGAGCAGGGCACTGAGCTGTCAAAAAAAGATCTGGATGGCGTAATTTTTAGTGATACGTCTTAAATGATTTACTTGAAAATCATCATCTTCCTCATCGGATACAAAAAATAAATTGTAAGCTTCTCATAGAATAATTGCTTTATCCATTTTTTTTTCAATTTCTTTTCTTAAAACACTAAAAACTTCAACAACAAGTAAGCAAATTAATTTCATTTGACATTCAACAAAATATGACAATTCAGTGCTCAAGTGCAGAGCACTTGAGATCGGAGAGCTCTGATCGATCAATTTGCTCAGGCTCTACTCCGTGCTCTGCTCAGAGCTTAAAAATAAAAACCGCTATTGCCACCAGCACCAGCATCGTCTTCTTACTTCTGTTTGACACTTTGTGTTATAAAAAAGTATACGAAGTTTTCTTTTGCAATGGAACAGCAACAGCAAATTTAGGACTTTGGTCTAACGACGCTGGTGACGTTGCTGGTGCTGGTCTAATCTAACTTGAGCCATTGAAATACATTGGTTCTAAATTAATGGCGGCCGCTGTTGCTGGTGCTGTTGCTGGTTCAATCTGTTTCACGCATAAGGCTATTATGGTCAACTGATATTTTTGACAGAATGGAAAGAAACTTTTCGTTCGTTTTTGACACTAGCTTCCTATTTCTTTCGATACTATGGTTGGGCCTTTAATTGTGATTCTTAAATAGATCGGAGCATTCACAAACGCTCAATGCTAGCAAGAAAAATGACAATTGGACACTTCCACATCCACCTTTCGTTAAGTTTTTTGAACATGAGGTTCTTATTTAATTTCGAATCGCTCTGATTCATGCGAATCTAACAGTTGTGGTATTTGACAGTCAAAACGACAGATAGATGTGTTTATTATATAAATTCACCATGTTCATAGAAACATGACGAAACATTTTCTTTAGTTTTGACCGTAGGGCACTCTATGTCAAAAAAGGATGATTTCTTTTTTGAATAGATATACATAGCATGCTGGAAAGAATCTTTAAAGCCCACCTATAATAGGTATGACAAGGACCCATAGCAGTCATATGGCATTGGCTCTTATGGACACATGCGCCTTTCGATAAGTTTTGCTAAGAAATCGTGGTATTTCATTCTGAACGGCTCTGCCTGCGAATTTGACAGCAAACAATGACAGATAACCACATTTATTATAAATATTCATCATATTTTTAAAAACATGACAGCAGTTAGCGGGCTACCCGATATCTATTAAATGTGGGCCTTTAACGCCCATACATAATCGAAAGAGCACAGCGTGATGTCAGTATCAGTATCACTTTTAAGATAATTTAGATGACCAACTTGGTCAGAACGTAACGATTGATAGGTATAACTTCAAGATAGTCAGTGAATTTGTCTACCAGGCTCTGTTGTGAATACGTTCAATATCAGTCCAGAAATCAAGCGTAGAATCACTATTGCTGATCGCTGTTACTTTGGGCTGAGTAAGCAATCCTATTATCGAGAGGAACCAAGGGGACGCTATATAAAACTCTCATCATCCCGGTCCTGCTATTCTGCAGAAGCATGCACCATTTCCCATTCGGATGAAAGCTCTCTTGGGGTATTCAAAAGATTACTACACGCGATCTATAATCCTGTTTACAATCCGGATACAAACGAGTTGCGAAGAATATACAACGAGTTATATGTGCTGTACAGCGACATAAGCCTAGCCACAAAAATCCGTATCCAGCAGCTAAGATGACTCGGCAATCAGATTAACATCGACGCTACAGCGCGCAAGGCCTTCGACGACGTACCTGAGGGAGTCTGAAGCCAAGTTAGAATTCATCTTCGATGGAGCGACCACGTAGTGGGAGAACTCCGACTGCTTGGAGTGGGAAACTAGAGATCGAGCCAGCTGGAGGGGCATATTTTTTTTTTTTATAATTAACGCGCGCACAATGGACTATTTGTTTCCCTTTTAATGTAACACACTGCGCGGGCATTAGGAAGATAGGGAGGGGGAGAGATAGGAGGTGTCGATTAACATTGGTTTTGAATGTTTGCAAATTGAAATGGCAAGGGAAAATCTCGCCGGGTAAACCATTCCAAAGTCGTGTTGTACGGCTAAAAAAAGAATCTCTATATTTCAAGGTACGTCCGAAATTGGGCTCAAGGGTGAACTGATGTTCATTCCTAGCAAGACAGTATTACGGGCGAAACTTTTAAGGGGAGGAATGCAGCTGGCTACCTCGAGTGAACATTTTTTATAAAAGAAACGATAAAATAAGGAGACATGAAACATTGCGTCGGTGTTCGAGAGGGGCAATTGTTTCAGCGGCAGTTCTATTTCCTATCAATCTTGACGCTCTATTTTGTATTCTATCAAGCAAGTGAAGCGATGTTTGTGAAGCACCTGCCCAGAGGTGGAAGTTATACTCGAGTTTAGGGCGTGTAAACGCTTTATAAATTGTAGCCAGATCAGATGGGGAAAAATACTTCTTACACTGATAAAGGAAACCTAAGCACTTAGCAGCATTCTTAGCGATTTCAAATATATGGTCGTTCCAACGGTGGTCGTCGTTGACACATATATCGAGTACTGAGAGCTTTTCGGTTTCTTCGATGTAAGTGCCATTCATGGACAATGGCATTAGGGGTATGTTAAGCTTTAACGACAGAACTTTAACGGTTGAGCCAGGCTTAAGAGCACGCTATGTAGCTCCAGGAAAAAATAAAAAAGTAAGTAGGCGAAAGATTCGAAGATTAGTTTAGCAGTTAAAAAGGCAAAAATCAAGTCTATTCTGTCCTATGGTAAGTAAGTTAAGTGTGTATATAAGCTTTAAAGATTTTCGCCTGGCAATAATTTAAAGACAAACTTTAATGGAGGAAAGCAAGCGGAAGCTCGTGTCAAAACTGAACGAAATGCTACCTTCTGATCTGTCACATGGAGCCGTTACCAATAAAGGACGGAAGGTCACGGAAGTATCTGTAAAATGTTTCTAATTACAAACACTATCAGAAGCCAGCAAGCTGTTAAATTATAGTCCTTTAAATACAGTCCTGGAGCTCTATAACAAATTCGAGCGGGAGAAGAAATTAAACTCACATCGTCGAAAAAAAATTAAAAAGTAACATTACATTACATTACATATTAATCTACTCCGTAGATAAATCTACGAAGTAGTATTTTTTAATTAAAAAGTAAGTAACATTAACATAGAAAAATAACTCTATCTGAACTTAAAAAAAGTGTCAAAAACACAACAACTTACGGTTTTTAGTAAAAATAGAGTACGCCATCACACGACTTGTAGAGTCGTTACCGAGAAAGCCAAAAAATAAAAAAAACCGTTATATGAAACGTACCGTTAAGACTTTTCCCGTAAATTTGGTTGTGATCAAATGATAGCTTATACAAAAAAAAAAAAAATTCACAAAAATGTTCATCAAAATCGTCGGAGCCGTTTTCGAGAAAAATAAGCTTTTGTTAACGGTCATATACCGTTATTTTTGGCCTAAAAATAAAATTTCAAATCCCCCTCTAGGGAATGCCAAAAGAATCATACGCCAAATTTGAAGATAACCGCTTAAGCCGTTTGGGCTGCAGCTCGTTATACATACTGACAGACAGACAGACAGGCATTTTTTGCCACTTACTTTTTTAGATTCTTATCTATATGTTAAATAGTTTATACATATATGTATATAATTTTCAATTTAAGATTAATAGCAAAGTTGAGCATGTCAAAAAAAAACTTACAAAAAATTTAAAATATTTAAAACAATAACAATTTTCTTAAAATCATACATTAAAAAATATTCAACTACAAAAGAAATAACTAAAGAAGTCACTGCTTACAGTTTTTTATTCGTTTTAAAGCCATGCATTTTCCACTTTCCAAAACAGTTTTGATATTTAAACTAATTTTTTTTGTTGGTTATATTTCTTACTTTTTTTAAAGTTTGCTATGTTGAAAAAAAAACATTTCCAAAAAATCCTTTACAACCTACTTAGAAGTTAATGTTTATTTATAGGTGGGAAAATATCTATTAAATTTTGTTTGCAACTTTCTCATTTTTTTTAGTAAGAACTATCGTAAGGTACATTATTCATGGAAATTGATATACGAAATTCTATATAAACTTCTATCGTGCCTACAAATTACTGTATATATATATATATATATATATATATATGTATGTATGTATGTATAAATAGCCTATGCTTAGAAATCCTGAAGCAATGATAACCAGTGTATTTTTACTTTTTTTTTAATTATTTATCCACATAATGTATATAATATATTTAACTGTTCACAATTCTACTGCATATGCTATTTTCATTAATTTTTGTTTTCTTTTGTGAATATGTTAATCATTAAAGCGAATCGGTTTTATTTTTGTATAAATGGGTTCTTAGACATAAAACATAGAATTAATATTTTAAAAAAATATCCTACATTTTTTTTTTATTTAATATTTAAATTCGTGCAAAAAAGTAATTATTGTTTTTTATTTGTTTTGTGATAAAGAAATTTTAGCTTTTATTTAAAACGAATATTTTTATTATTAACTATTAAAACTAATTTTTTACTTAATAAAGTCATTTGATCACCATTTGTTAATCAGTATTTTAAGTATAAGAATTTACACATAATCTATAACACATTTATCAGCAGTAAATAAGTATACATTAGGTATATACAATGACAAATACATAATATAAAGATTAGGTTTTGTTTGTGGATCCTTAAATATTGTGATGGGCTTTTATAGTGACTATCTCAACGGCATTCTTGCCACATCAAGTTAGATATGAATTGCTACAAAAATTCTATTTATGTTATGAGTTTTTTAATATCATTTTTTTTTTTTTTTGTATAAAGTTTATTTAAACCGTATTTTCTATTCACATTGATTTTAAGGAATCGTGATCTATTTTTTGTTGTGTTTCTTTTTTAATTTATCTATTCATCTAACCGTTACAGCAATGCTGGTAAAATCTAAAAGAGTTAGTCTCATATAATAAGATTCTGTGAGATACAACATTTTATTTCAAAATGATTTCTGGACTTGAACATGAAAATCCCTTAAATGCTTATTTTTTTGTTAAGATGGACAAAAGAAACAGGAACAACTGTCCAACTTTATTATTTAACATATTTTAAATTTTGCAGTCGTCTGAGGGTGTTTATTTATTCTGTTGACCATTAGAATTCAAATAAAATTATATAACTACTATGTATATATGTAACCCTTTATTTGATTTGTTTAATTATAAACAAATATTTACATTTCATTTGGCATTTTATTTACATTATTTTTTTATGCAAATGTATTCTATTCCTAAAGCATATCGTCGTCAAGTGTTGTCTATATTTAATAAAAATTTTAAAAATCACATTTATATTTTTAAAGAACCACATATATGTATGTATATGGAACACTCTATAATTAATTCCCTTTAATATTTTTTTGTTTAATTTAACTCTATTAAAGTTACTTAATAATTTTGTATTTGAACTTGTTTTGGTTTATTTATTTGTTGTATTTTTTTTTAATTTAATATGATTAAGGCATTTGTAAATTTATTAATTCTATATTTAAATTTAATATTAATATCTGTTTGTGTTTTTTTCTTTTTTTTTTTGTAAGAAAATAATCAACAAAATTTAAAATTTATAAATTTTTTAAAGGAATTTCAATCTAATATCAAATTGTATGGTATTAGTTTTAAAAACTTAAACAATACTAATTACGAAGTGTACTGCTTAGTATGCATCGATGTAAGAAATTGTTTTTAAAATTCAAAATGACTGAAACGGAATCTTTTTGGAGAAGCTAAATCATAAAACTGTACCCCCTATGAAAACGAAAACTAAAAACAACTAAAAAACAAATACTTAAAGGATAAGGTGTATCACACCTTAATATTTACCCGTTCTTAGTCATGATCGTACTGAAGTTCAATCGAATTTGAAATTTACTCCAACCAGAATTAAATTTAAAATTTACACAAATAGAATAACGTCTTCGAGATTTCGAATCCACGTCGAAATATCAAAAAACTATTAACTGTTGGGTGAAAACTAAATATATGTATGAACTCCGAATGTCACAATCAAGTAGATTGAAATAAGAAATGATGCCGTTTAATTGCATTCGGATTTGGAAAGCATTATCAAAATGTTCGCTACGGATGTGTTTCCATATATACCGAGACGTGTTATGTGGCAGTCCTTGATGTACTTACTTACTTGTTATACATACATAAATAAAATGTTTGCACAAAACAATTGATAATAATAATCACAACAAAACACAACAGCTCATCGAAATGACATTGTAATATGTGAGTGAAACTGCCAAGCAATCGGAAGGAATAAAAGTAGATATTCAAACTTGACCATCAAAACAGTGACAGTCAAGTATCACCTTAGCCGAATTCACCCCAGAATCCCGATCTACAAAATCCCGCCGATTTAATACTTGTATTAATGTATGTCAATTTGAATACACGACTTGATGAGAATCACCGAGGACAAAAATCCTACTTTTTTAATGTTAAGAAGGAAGCGCTAAGAGGCTTTAGTATTATAATGAAAGTCAACAAGATTCTACAAAAATGTATTTTGTTTGTTTGTTAGTAACATTTGTGAATTTCTAATAAATCTGAAACTTCAATTGGAATTTAATTTCCTCGTTATATGGAATTGTACGTATTTTTATTTTCGTAAATTTAATCTAATTAATTGCATAATTACTTTCGCCTCGAATGTAAAAAAGGGGCGAATTGAAAACTCGTTCTATTACCATTAGCGAACATTCGTCTCTTTCTGTCGGAATTGGTCCGAATGGTAAGTCCTGGGTCAGTATTACGAAATACGAAACCACCAAAAGCTGTCGTAAACAAAAACGAGTATCGTTAAAAAAAAAATGTCTATCGTAAAACGTAATCACAACGTAACGATGATAAGGGATTTTAAAGAATATCGTTATCGTATGTATTTCGTAATATGGTTTCTGGTGACTTTAAATAAAAAAGGAGTGCAAAGGAGTTGTTTGAAATTCTGAACTTATGACATTTAAAACAAACTGAAACGCACGTTTGCTAAGCCGATAACATGAAACAAGTAATGTAAAAGATAATTAGTTGAACAAAAGGGAATCAGTAATTTATTGCTTATTACAAAGTGTCTGATAGTGCAAGTGGGTTGGTAATATCAACAAATCATAATTTTGTCATCTGTAAACCTTTCTCTAACAAAAAAAAAAAAAAAACATGTTACTTATCATTTTTCCAAATATGTTTTGAAGAAATCAACAAAAAGGTACAATATTTTAAACACAAATTTAATTTTTTGACGTCCAACAACAAATTGACATTTAAACATTCAGTTTTTAATGTTGGTAGCATTGTTATGACATTGGAGTTTGCTTTTCGCAATACCACGACGAGAATAATTCGCTACATATGAAATTTTTAATTTTAATTTTAGTTAATTAAATCACAAACTTAAAAAAAAAAAACAAAAAAATGCGTTGTTTTTTTTTCAGAACATCAGTTTTAATTTTGGATATTAAACTACAAAAACTAAACTGCTTATTGGAAGATACTGCAATCTAAGTACTTATTACAAACTGTTTATCTACAAGCAAGTGCTAAAACTTGTGTAGATTTACGGAATACAACTTTGGATTGGATTTACATAGAGACCTGTGTATGGAAACGGTCAAATAAGAAATTCAAAAACTTGCCATCAAGTTTAAAATGCGTTTACAAGGCCCTTAACGAGACCGTTCGACAAAGCGTAGCAGGCCATACATATAACTGTGTGATTATGCGGCATTGCAGGTCCCCTCGATGAAGATGATGTTTAGGAAAATTGGACAGAAGATAAAAGGAGGTACCGATGTACATTGGTTTTGAACGTTTGTAAATAGTAATGGAAGGGAAAAATCGAGCCGGGTAAAGCATTCCACATTCGTGTAGTGCGGCTAAAGAATGAGTAACTATACTTCACAGTGCATCCGAAATTAGGCTCAAGGGTAAATTTATGAGCATTCCTAGCGGTACGAGTATTACGGGGAAAACTTTGAAGCATTTAATTCTATACGATTAATATTTCCCCATTGAACAGTGCTGGCCAGATCAGAATTTAATGAATTAATCATACGTTGCCGTTGCAGTTCCACATCCGAAGAACAGGGAAGTGAATGTGGAAACGAGTATGAGAAGCTGAGGGTACTGTCATCAGCAAAACAATTTAATGGATTAGAAGTCTTAGACAAGAGATCATTGATAAAAATAAGGAAGTATTTTGTGATTATCAGACAGGAAGCCATCCAAAACAACGCGAATTGAACGTTCCGAAAGGTAATTTCTAATCCATCCAAGAGTTCGCCGATTCCAAATGCACGCATTTTCGATAAAAGAGCTTGATGCCAAACTCAATCAAATGCTTTTGAAATATCAAGTGCAATAATCTTACTTTCTCCAAAACGGTGTAAAGATTAATTCCACTGTTTGGTGAGATATACCGGTCATTTAGAAGTTTCCGTATCTCAATATATTTCTTAATCTGATAGTTTATCAGCTTTTCCATGACCTTGGAAAGAGGGATGTAAGTGCAATTGGTCGGTATTTAAAGGGAGATGAAGATATACCTTTTTTAGGTATGGGCTGGTCAAATGCAGTTTTCCATCCTCTTGGATAGAAGCATGTAGAATACGACAGATAAAAAGCTTACACAGTGGTTTTGCCAGAGTGCGAAGCACACCTCTTAAGTCTATAAGGGAAATACTATCCGGGCCAGCAGATTTGTGAATATCGAGACGAACGAGCGCGAAAATAGTCGTAGTTGAATGTAGAAATGGGGGTGTTTTTTGTGAGTAAAATGTCACACTACTATTTATCCGTATGGGCCTCTGATGTCTGAAGATTTTTTCATTTTTTGCCCTAGAAAAGTTTTAATTTCATTGTTAGAATTTTATTGTTGTACAACCAGGAAAAATTCCAAACTTCTCATACAATAGATTTTTTCTTTCAAATTATTCACTCGTATGATATTGTATTGTTGTTTAATTAATAAATTAATTCCTGAAAATCAAAAAGATTAAAAAAAGCGATTTTTTTTACGAAAGGACTGAAAACCCTGCCAAATATTAATAAAACAGCGGTATTTTGTAATTTCCTTTTTTATGATAGAAGCCACAACGAAGAAAAAGTCGTTAAATCGGCGATATTAAGTAAATCGGGATTTTGATTTTCGAGATAATGATATGATCCCATTTTGAACTATAATAGCCAACAGTCACCAGAGTTTATAGCGTGACATTTCGGTTCGACAAACTTTTTGTCATTTGAGACAAATAAAATTTAACTGAAACAATAATGCAAGTCACATTCCTTAAATTTTTCTTCCAACTCGCCTATCACAAGGGCTACAAAATTCAGTTTTATATTTGACAGTAACGTACATTAGCAGATTCAGAATATAAAATAATAATAATTTTGCAGAACAACGAATTTTTCAGATTCGGGCCTTCAGCAAAAATTCGTTAAATTCACACGAATTAGGACTTTTTTCGGGGAACAACTAATTCTTTTGAAATTTGTTAACATTTGAGCGAAAAAGATACATATATATGGAAGCATAGATAGAAAGGTCTCCGCTAATGGTCACTTTTGATAATAAGCTACAAAAAAGAAGCTTGAAAGTAGGTATCGTTTTCAGTTTGCCTATAGAGCTAAAAGAATGTATTTTTAATCAAATGGCAACTAAATTTGTCATTTAAATAAGATGCTCACACTCACAGCTCATATGTCATTTAGAATTCAGAATGGCTTGGAGACAGGATATTCTTCCTCATTTTTTTCAGATACCTAACCTTCTCGTGGAATTTTTAGTCGGCAGTGGATCACATTTACCATGTCAACGATTTAAACTTCTGAAATTAAAAAAAAAGAAAAAAACTATAAAAATATAAAAACCAAAGAAAAATAAAAACAATTCTATTTTTTTAATAATCATGCTTACTATTTATTAATTTTTTTTTTGTTTCTTTAATTTTTAGTGTAGTTTTTTTTTACTTTTTATAAGCAATATTCCATTAATTCCAACGAAAAATAATAAGACAAACTGATAAAAATAACATAAAAAAGTTAAATTTTTGTTTAAATATATTTTATATATGTGTTTATATTTTATAGTACTTGTATAGGTTTTGATATATATCGCAAAAGTGCATTAAGCATCTTAACACAAACAAAATCATAATAATTTATAAAGACATTAATTAAAATATAGAATTATATTCGTATCATTAGGTATGTGTGTAAATTAATAGTTTTTTTTTTTTATTTAATTCTTAAAATGTTCAGTACATGCAAAATAATTTTAATACAATAATTAATATAATATTTGTAGTTTTAGTTTGTTTTTTGTTTTTGTCTGGTATTGATAATCTTTATATAATAATAAAACAGTATACAAATCCCTTTGATAGTTAACTAAATGTATTTGTTATCATTGATAGGTACTAACACAAAATTGACACATAATTGTTATTATATAATGTATATGTTTATATATATATATATATATATATAGAAATTGTAGTTTAACTTGTAATAATAATAAGAAATATAAAAGAAGATTAAGATAAAAATCAGTATAAATTTATCATATACATGTAATAATCAAGTTATTTATTAAAAAAAAAACTAAATTTAATAATAAGATCAGTGTATGCAATATTTATCATTTATTTGTATAAGATTTTAATTCTTTTTAAGCCTATGAATAGTCACAAAATAGTTTCTCTCATTTTTTTGTTTGTTTTTTTCTTAATTTTTTTTAATAACTAATAAGAAACGAATAAATCATTGTAATATTTTTTTGTTTAAATTATAAATCTCGGTGTACAAATATTAAGCAGATATTTTATTTTGTTAGTAATTTTGTTAATAAATTTATTTATTTAAGATTATGTATGTACTGTTTGTGTTTTTTGTTTGTATTTTAGAAAGCGATATTCCATGTAGCAGGAAACAAATATGATAAACGTGAAGAATTATAACAATAAATTTATAATATTTGTATATGTAAGCTGTTAATGTTAATTTGTATTTAGTTTTTAAAATCTAGTAAAATATGAATTGATTTGTTTTTTTTTTTAGATTGCAAAGTATTTTTTTAATAACTGAGAATGAGAAAAAAACTGTATTATGTTCAGAATACTCTAACGATGTATATAATAATATACTTTTTATTTGTTAGTTAATTATTATTTTTTTATTTTCTCTTTAAATAAAATAAAATATAAAGAGAAAACTATCAACGCTATAATAGTGGTAATTATATTTTATATGTGGTCCATGAAACCCTCTAATGTTCCGAAATAAACACGTACAGTTTAATTCTGTATCTACATTTTCTAACATATATAAGTTTACAGTTTGTGAGATGATTGTAGTAGAGTGTCGACCAGAAGCATTTAATAATATTGTATCATCATGTTGTCATTAAACGAATACCCTTAGCGTAAAACTAATATGAAAAATGGCAGATAAGTTTTTGACACAGCATTAAAGATTGGTAACGGATGCGCTTACCTTGCATAAAGCATAACTTAAGCTGCGAGCAGCGATTGTTACTTTTACCTTTATTTCTTTCAGAAACTACGACTCGGGTACAAAAATGTATAACAAAGGCTCGGTCGAGTTTGCAAACGTATGTTTCATCAATATCTGTGAAGGGTGGATAATTTAATGTTTTCATATTATTTAAAACACAATTACTATTACTACTAATCGATGGCGAATAATTCGAATATTTCGTTTTGATAAACAAAGATATCAATTGAACGAATTGAACATTTGTAAAAAAAAAAATGTTTTATTTATTTTCCTGATGGAATTTAATTTTTCGTTCCAGCTGATTTATAATTTCACAAAAAATGGAACAAATCGTTCTAATTATTTGGTCCAATTTTAAACTTTTCCAAAAACATTAGGAACAAAATTTCTGTTGAACTTTACAACCGGAGAAAAAAGGTGGGGTGGTTGATTTAGTTTTTGGAGATGTCAACTGACGTATTTTTAATGATTGCTATGAACGTTCATCAGAAAAAAACTTTTTTTTTCATTTATTTCAACTGTTCCTTTCCTGATGGTTTTTCCTGATCATTATAACTAGCCCTGAAGTCGCAGGGTCATGCGAATAAGCCACACTCGATCGATGCCCTTAAGATGGACACAAAATAGGCAATCGCTCAAATTTGAACGGGAAGTCATTGAAAATTATACCACTCGAATCTGTGAAGCCGATGGCGGGAATTTAAAAGATATAATAATCCATACATAATGGCATAAATGGGTCTTTCTAATAAAAAACAAAAAATATTTTGTTAATAAAATTTAGTGCAAAAAAACCAGCTGTATGTTAGGTACACAGCTAAAACTATCCTCCGTCCTCATTAAAAAAAACATTTAAGCTCGTAATTTTTTTAGGAAAATCAAAACTTACGGTCGATGATAACTACTGTTGCACAATTTTGACGTTTGACGAAATCAATAGGTAAAACAAGGTCGGAAACTAGAATGTTTAAGTGTTAGAAGATTGCGAACTCGACCGAGTTCCACCAAAATGGTAAATTAAAAAAAAAACAGGCCAGTCATTACTGCGTATTTTTTGACGTTTGACTTAATCAACAGGTAAGGCAAGGTCTCAGGAAACAAGGATTTTTGAGAATCAGAAGATTACGAGCTAGCATCATAAAACATGCCAATAGAATTTTTGTATCTCTATTCTTTTATCCTATTAGAATTTAACACCTTAGCCTTTCGAACCAACAACAAGATCTACATTAAATATTAACTTAGAAGATTTAATTTGAAATTGATTCGTACATACATACATATTAGAATACGAATGAATGTAATTTATTTTTGAGTGTCGTTTTCCTTAATCATACCAGTGCAAATTTAACGAACAAAATAAAAACAAAATAAAACAAATTAATGGATTTAAAATAAATAAACGTTTGGATCAGCAAAATCCAGTTTAATAACTAACTCTACTCCGTTCAATCTAATCAATACTGGTTATTTAAGTTTTTTTTAACACAGTTTGTCTGAAAGATGATGAAAACTGGTGCCTTGTGAACAAATTGATGGAAATGATTTTATAATTTTCCGACTCGTTCAACCGATATTGAAATAGTATGTGGCATTGGCATCTCACACTCCCTATTACACTTGGCGATTAGAACGTTCAACGTTCAGATGTTCCCATCATCTACCGTATTCGGCATTTAAATTTATATACTTTATTCATAACGAATGGTACAAATAAATGTTCAGTTTGACTAATATGAACGAACGTTCAATACAAATTTGAAAGTTAGATGGCAGTTCGATATATTTTTGACATTTAAAACGATTTCAAATAGGTGATTTTGTTTTCAATCGACTCGCTACATTGTATATACATTCTCTATAGTACTATCATGGTGTCATTTTAATAAAAAAAATTAAATAAGTATGAGAAGAGTTTCAAAGTTTTTATTTAATGTGTATAATTTTTGATTGTTTGAAAAATGTAAGTAAAAGTTTTATTCACAAATTTAATCGTAAATGTTACAGCCAAGTTTGTGGTCAGATTAATTGGTTAAAAGTTATTATTACACCTTATTATTGACCCCAAAAATCGTAATAAAAACAAACATTTTTGTTTAAAATTTGTTTAACAGTTCTTTTTGTTTAAAACTTATGCATTTCGGTTCTCAGCTGCGGAAAAATCATCAGTGAGCGACAATTAAACCATTTTTTTTAATTGTCGCTCGCTGATGATGGTTCCGCAGCTGAGAACCGAAATGCAAACGTTTTAAATAAAAAGAACTGTTAAACAAATTTTAAACAAAAGTTTTTGTTTTTATTTCTTTTTATTACAATTTTTGCGGTCAATAATGTGTAGTTATAACTTTCAAACAAGTAAGTAAGTCTTTTCAGCGATAAAATTTAAACGCCATTTTATTTCTATTAAAAATGTGACAGTGTGATTTTTTTTTCAAAATCTTGCGAACGGTTTTTAAATAAATGATTTATTTAATTTATTTATTTAACAAAAATAATTAAAGAATGCCAACTTAAGCACAAAAAATAACCTTAATTTAAAATCAAAATTTAAAAAAAAATCACTTACGCGTGAATAAAAAAACGTTATTAAAATTACAAAAAAAAAATGTTTTCAAAATATTTTAAATTGAAATTACTTAGAATACCTACATCTTCCTGAATATCAATTTTGGTTGTAATCGGTTAACCAGTTCACCAGAAATTCGAATAAAAAACGGTCCTTTGGAAGGTACCGTTTTAAAAATATAACGCTTATATACAAAAGCACACTGATTTTGTTTTCATTAAAATTGTTGGAGCAGTAAAAAAAGCTTTTACATAACGGTTATATGTCAGGTCCCGTGTATTTTTGAGCTAAAAAAAAATTGAAGAAACCCCTCTGTAGAATGTCAAAACAACCTTATATTCCAAATTTGAATACGATTGGCCTAACCGTTCAGCCTGTAGTCCAAAATACGTACGTACAAGACAGACAGACATACAGACAGCCAGAATTTTGCCAGTAACTCAAATAAGTTGTTATATCATTGTAATGTCATCTGCACGAATGCATAACTGCATTATAGTACCTAAAATCGCAAGTAAAAATGATGCTTCATGATAGTACTATAGGCAGTGTATATACAAAGCTATCCTAATCCTAATAGACATTTATTCCATCACTTATAATTCCTTTTGACATTGTTCCATAGTCAAGCATAGTAAGTGCATATACAAGTTTTGCTGAGCTTTTTTGAGGGTGAATACGTTTAAAAGTTTGCTTTTGGTCGTGTCCACTCTACACACTTTATCCACACTACTAATACAAAAATCTATTAGTTTGTTATTCAGTTATAACGTTATTGTTATTAAATTTATATTTTCCCCTACATCTTCCACATACTTAAGATTTCTACAAATATGCTTTTAACCCATAAATAAATGAAGGGTTATATATGTATTATGTACCTAATTAATAAATTTTGTTACATTCATTTTGATTTTGTTTTCTTAGTTGCTTTTTTTCTATTTTTAACTAAATAGATTAATTAATAGGTATACATTTAAATATATATTTTTTGTATTTACTTTTTATTCGTTATGTTTTTATTTTAAATTTAATTAATGTCTTGTATAAATTGTTAAACCAACTATTTTTCTTGCATTTAATAATAACTCGCATTTTGTCTCACATTTTGTTGTTGTTGCTGTTAAATCTACTTTTAGTGTTAAATATAATATATATTTGTATTTTTGTTTGTATATAATAGTAAGTTTTTTTTTTTTTTTTTGTTTAGACGATCATTATAAAACTACATCACATTAATATATCTTCATAATAGTTATTAATAATTATTAATTTTGTTTTTGTTTAGTATATGTATGTATATATTTTTATTTAATTTTTCTATGCAAAGTACATTTTTTTGTTAATATTTTACAATTTTTATTGTTTGTTTTTTTTTGTTTTTACAATTACAATTCTAATTTGTTCAATAAAATTAAAACCCTATTGTGTTCATTGAAAGAAACAAAAAAATAATATAATATACCATAATTACTACTTGGTTAAGTTGTTTAAAAATATTTAAAAGCAATTTTCATCAATTCATTATATATAGAATCATTTGACAATTCATTTATACACCACACTAAAAAGCTAACTACATATTTGTATTTATATTTATTAATATCAAAGAAAAAGAAATATTTGTGTTGCATTCAAAATTATTTTCCACGTCATTGATGCGCGAATCCCCCAAAATAATTAAAAAATAATTTTGTTTTCTTATTACTTTAACAATTAAATTCAAATATTTTAATTTTCATTAATTTCTTTAATCATTTATTAATTAAAGAAAAAAACATTAACCTATTTAACCCAAATTGTGCTCTACGAAATATTTATCGTAGTTTTTGTTTTTTATATAAATACAAGTGTTTTTGTTAATAATATTTGCATTATTAATAAAATATATATAAGAAATAAATTGTTAATACGTTTTTTGTTTGTTTGTTTGCCAGTAGTGAGTTAAAAAAAATTAAATATACAATTATTTCAAGCTTATCCATATATAGTGATAAGAATCAAAATAAAAAAAAAAGAAAATCGAATAATTATATTACAATTACATTTACATCCATTGAATGAATTTACAATTTGTTTATAAAATAAATGTAAGAACAGCCTACTTTCTATAGTAATCATATAACAGTTTGCTGTGTAGAAAAGTGTTTTGTGTATTAAATATTCATTAAAAAATATGCATAGAATATATTCAAGATTTACATAGTATAATATATATATGTATTTATATAGATATATCAAAAGAATATTTAAAATTTAAACAAACACTAATTGACCTCAATGAATATAATAAATGTGTGAGGAAAAATTAAAAAAAAAACCAAGTGTGTAATAATTTACACATTTTTTTCTATAACACACTTATAAAATAAAATGAATTCCAGCGGACTGTGGGATGCCACTTTAACAAAAAAAAAAAAAAGAAAGAATTTTCCAATAATTCTTTCTTGCCAAATTCATCATTTTTTTTTTTTTCATCTTAAATATTTTTGTTCATTTGTATTTATTATTCGGCTGATTTCATTCTTTTTCTTCTCGTTGTGGTCATCATTCGCGGTAGCTGTCTTTGTCGTCGTTGACTTTTCAAATTGATCGTTTGTTGGAGCAGCGTAAACCACCATTGCGTAATTTGCATATTGGTTTGTTGGTTTATTTCTAATTGTTCTTGATTTGGTTGCTGTAGTTTTTGTTGTTGTTGTTGATTGCGATTATGATGATTGTGATTTTGAAGAAATTCATCAAAAATGTCTGAACCATTCAAAAACGATCTTTTTTTGGGAGGAAATAGAAATGAAATAAATTTAGATTAGTATGGATAGGACTTTTTAAACAATAATGATATAAAGTTGGCATTTCAATGGTTTTTGAATCAAATGCGCCTTTTAACTCACTCGATTGTGTGTCAATTTATTCTCCATACCATATGTTCGCAGGTGCGTAATGGGCATGCTTGCTGGCAACTTGTGCTGGACTCAACGGACCAAATTGACTGTACTGAGTTGGAAATTGTATGTGTGCCGGCAGTGGATGCGCTGGGAGTACCTGAAAAATGGAAAATATGTTTTGTAGAGCAAATAATAGTAATTTTAAGTAAATGGTATCGTCAACTCTAAAGCAATGGTGCCTAACACATGGGTCGCGACCCAAAAATGACATTTTGATTGTGTGTTGAAAGAAAAACGTATTATTGTACAAGGTGGGTATAATTGGAAAAGATTATAATATTTGGAAATTGGGGCAAATGTCATTTGATATTCTGTGAATTAATATATATTATAGTATATTTATACTCCTTAAGATAATTATTTTCTTTTTTTCGAGGGATAATTCGTCTGTAGTTTTGGTTAAGGGCCCTATTATGACTCGATTCGCAAGAAATATTTGGCAAATGCGAATATTTGGTATTACTGTTTTCGAATCGCCTAATTACTTTCGCCTCATATGTCAAAAAGTGTGGCGAATTGAAAACTCGTTCTATTACCATTAGCGAACATTCGTCTCTATATGTCAGTATCGATTGAACTGTAAATCCTGGTGACTTTAAATAATAAAGCAATTTATTTTGAAAATCGTGTTTTTTTAAGATAAAATATCTTTTTTCTTTTCTATTTAAATAATGATGCTGAAACTCAGCGGAGGCGATGATTCAAATGTGGGTTCAATCGACATCCAACAATTTCAGGCAGTCCAGATTTCTTAAATAAATCATTTCTAGCTTGTTGCTACTCTGAATTTATCCAAGCCCGGACAACATTTTGTTTCAAACACGTCAAGAAATTCGCTTAAAACAACAGACACTGCAGATTGTGGGAGCTCCAGCTCAAAGTCGTTTCCGACAGAACTTTGGTAGCTGCAGCTACCTGGTATATAATAGTGGGAGTTCGTGGTGGCTGTGGTTAACCCATATTATTATGGTGTTATAATGTTAGAGTCGACTGGTAACCACTCTAGTTATTTGGTCAAAGCTTATTTTGACTCTAGTTGAGTATGCTCACCGCCAGATTAATCCGTAAAGGCAGGTGCTGACAGAAAGCGTATTTTGACCTTCTCCGGTTTTGGGGAGGGCGAATTAATTATCTTCACCTCCCCGTCCGAAAATTCGTCAACTGAGTAGAAGTACTCCAGTTTTCGTTTGAGTAGGTCCTTGGCCAAGAAAAAGAGTAGGCTTGGTTAAAGCTTAGAGCAGAACTAAAATTAACAAGTGCAGTTTCGTTGTACCTTCTTTAAGACTATACGAGGTAGGTGGACAATAGTAAGGTTTCTAGCAAACTCAACACGAGTCTCACGAATCATTGCTTTTTGAACGGATGATGGTTTCCGTGACTTTTTTAGAAGTCGAATCTATAAGTGCAAATCTTCGGATGCGGGCTAGGCCATACCCATGACTGACATAAATGACGGCATACCAGGGAGCCCAGCTGATTACGTGAGCCTGGTAGCAGCTGCCTGTTGTGTGAAGTTGGCCCCCTACTGGGTTATCGTGGTGGCTGTGGTCAACCCAAAGCGGGAGCAATAAGGTATTTGAACCTGGCATCAGATCGCTGTCATCGCAAGATGGTTGATGGGCAATGTCTATGCCAAAACATAGATAATAAATTGCTACTAGAGTGGTTTGGGGAGCCACTCTAGTGATATAACACAATACTAATATGGTGTTTAAAAATTATAACATAGTGACTGTGAACCACTCTAGGGATCTTGTCAGTTCTAATTTTGACTCCAGGTGAGTAGGCTCACCGCCAGATTAATGCTCAATAGCTTATTTTGACCTCTGTAAAGTTCCTGATATCTCTAATAACCTTGAAGACAAATTCATTGTGTTGAAAAATAACTCTTTTTCCAAAGATAATTTCGGACAAGTCAGTTTGAATCGCCATCTAAGAAGTGTTGGGAACTATTGCTCTAATGCTACACTCTCCCTCTACTAAAATAATCAAATTATTATTTTATTGATTTTCTGCTAGGGGGGCAAAGTGATAAAATCGAAGTAGAATTAATTATTCCTTACTGGCGATGGTGGAATCATAAGAGAAGATCGTTCATAATTTTTCTCACCAACACAGATCTATTTCAGACATTTATTTAAACGGAACAGTGCTTCTCAAGTCATTAATTTTATTTTTTGTTTGGCCCGACAGCTCCTAGTAATTTATACACTCATCATATTACAATGTGTTTTAAATCTGCAGGGTCGGTTGGGATATATATATATAACTTACCGCCGAATACAAACGGCTATTTCAAGAGAAAGTTTATTCTTGGAGGATTTTTAATTTCTTCGCAAAAGGCAGTGCCACGGAAAAATGTGGCTCTGACGAAGGCTGTCCAGAAAATTGCGAAAACATACGGTTCAAAGTTTTAGACAAAGTAAAAGTAGCCTGGTGACCTTTCGACAACACTTTGGTGCCCTTCCCACCTCCACATCCGAGCAACCTCAAGGAAACGCGACAAGTCGAAACAAGGCTTCTTACGATGGCTTAAGTCGGAACCGCCGACTTCCCGCTGGATGATCTTAACCATTTTGTTGCAGATCTTCCCCCCATTTTTGACTTCTGAAAGTAAATTGATGATGGCAGCTAAATTTTGAATAAAATACACCATGATCAACTAAGCTCCCTTGCCACGAACTTAGAATGCAGTTCAAAACGCAATAGCGTACGACGACTTTCTAACTATCACGAAAACCGGCCCAAATTTAAACCTTGTAAGACACCCCAGTTGCACTTAAACTCTAAATCCATCCAGAAGACCGTTTTCGTTCACAGAGAAGTTTGTAATCATTTAAGGCTTTAAGGGATAATTCCTTTCTCTCCTTGTGAGCCCAGGACCCATTAATCATAATAAGTAAAAATCAAGAAAAAAGCGCTAGAAATTCATTTAGACAAATCTAGAATCCTCTGCTCAAATTTGTTCAAAACGCTAAAATTTTCTATAAAAATACCAAGTGTCGTAAGATGGAACAACAAATTAGATATAAGCCTAGCGTATAAAAAACTATCATTTTCCACATGTGTACGTGCGTGTCCCTCGGTTGGAACATTACCTGAGGTAAATACGGCGAACTATTATTATCATATGTGCAATTAAATAAAGCAATCAAATTTACCTGTCTATTTGATGCATTGTGTGCTGGCGGCGGGACCACGCGATTATAGTTCTGATATGGAGCCTGTGACACAAACACTGTCGGCCGTCGATACATATCACCCTGAGCGTAGATCTCCTGTTGTAGAATGGCTGCCGGGGAACCACCAATAGGAGTATTCGACTGATGTTGCTGCCGATAAATGGGTGCACCCCAAGATGATGCCGATGTTGCAGTGTTGGCTGCGGTAACAACTGCAGCAGCAGCTGCTGCTGATGTCTTCGTATGCGCCATTGGTGGTGGAGCCGCTTGTTGGGCAACCATATAAGATGATGACGTCTCACGCTTATGATGGGTGTTATGATGAGCTGGAGGTGCCCAAGATGATCGCTTATCCACCTGCGGTGGATATTCGTAGAATTCAAGTGGCTCCTGCTTAGGTATGTGAAGTTGCTGCTGCTGTTGTTGTTGTTGCTGCTGTTGCTGTTGTTGTTGTTGTTGTTGTTGCTGTTGCTGCTGATGTTGGATCTGCGGTTGCTGTTGCATCTGTTGCGTTGGGCCAACGGCAGTGGCAACTGCTCCTAAATTTGAAGAGGAATTCGGCATTGAAATATTGGCGGCTTGCGATAAGAAACACTCATTTTGCGCCATTGCGAGAATACGCTTCTTCTGGGACTGACCGGGTTCGTATTTGATGTTGGCGTGTTGGTATTTAGGGCTGTTGCCTGTGCCTCCACGTCGATGGTCCTCGTTGTCACTGTCACCTACGGTAACGCATGATATAACATTTTTGCGATGTTTGCTAGATGAAGCTGATGTGGATGAGGAGGATGGAGGTTGGTGATTTAATGTTATGATAGCTGGATTCGGGGCATTCGCATGATGCGTTATGCCAACGCCTCCAGAGGACGAGGAGCAATGATTATTTATAGTGTTACTACTATTGTTATTATGATGTTGCAGCATTTGCTGCTGCTGCTGCTGTTGTTGTGAACCATGAGATACATGATTTAAATTTTGATTATTACCGTTATGGTAACTAGTACTGGTACTGGCCACATGATGCTGTTGTTGTGGTTGCAGTTGATTTTGTTGTTGATGGTGGGACTGCTGCTGTTGTTGATGTTGCTGTTGTTGTTGTTGTTGTTGTTGTTGTTGTTGTTGTTGTTGCTGCTGTTGTTGTTGTTGATGTTGCTGATGATGGTGCTGTTGGTGAATTTGCTGCTGGGGCATTTGTTGCTGCTGTTGTTGTTGTTGCTGTAAATGTGGTTGGTGCTGTTGCTGTTGATGGTGTTGTTGTTGTTGTTGATGTTGGGGGTGTTGTTGTTGCTGTTGATGATGTGGATGGTGTTGTTGTTGTGGTTGTTGATGTTGTTGTTGAATTTGCTGGTGCTGTGTATGATGTTGAACAATATTTGATGCAGACGACGACCCTTGATGAGCGGGCTGGTTATTGGTTGGCATACCAGGGCCGTTATTATTTCTGCACAACGATGAAGTGGACGCAGATGTCTGCAACATGGCAGGATTGGTTTGCGACTGCGCATGAGCCCGCTGTGTGGTCGATTTATGATGTCCACTGTGTGCCGCTGTTAAAGGAATATCAGGCGACTCATCTTCGCTGTCCGAGATTGTAATCACCGCTGTCGGGGACGGTGTGTCATGAATGGTTATCGTTTGTTGCTTTACGATCGCACCATGTCCCATTGGTTGGCCAACAACACCATTTCCACAAGATACAACGTGGTGACCCCCGCTATTTGCCGAAACATATGAAGATGACGACGGGTGACCACCACTGGCGGCAATAAGCTGCACATTGCCACCACTGCTTCCACTGTGATGATGATGTCCAGTGATGATATCTGCAAAAAAAATTAAAAGAGGTTCATCAAGTTGAATTGGTTTTTATAAAAAAAAAAAAAATAATACGAATAACAGAATGAAGTAGCTCAAAAGGCGAATAATGATAACTCATGAACAAGCAAGACACTTACTTCCAGACGATCCAGCGATGATAGCCGCACTACTGCCACCATAGTAGTTACAATTGTGCGAACCGTGATTGTGATATTGAGGCGAAACATGCGCACGATTATAACGCTGCTGATGAGGCGGCGAGCTCTCTTTAACGCGCTTCTTAACCGGCGACAGCTGGTTGGCTTCCTTCTTTTCGTGGCGCGGAACTCTGTAAGAATTTCCTTTACTTTAGAAAGGATGAGTGCAAAAGATATGAAATATGAATTACTGCCTGGCTGTGGACCAAATGGACACTAGCTACGAAAAAGGATTTCTGTTTTTTCACAAAAAAGGGGATTAAAACTTACACTAAATGATGCACTGGAGACTCTTTTTTGAGTTCATTGCGCGGTATATTCAGATGGTGTTTGGGATAGATTTCTTCTACGTTGAGGAATGGCGCGGAATCAACAATCAATGAGTGGGCTGGAGCCTGTTGTGGCCAGGACGGAACCAGTGCCATTTGACGACCGGTATTGGGCCAGGCCACACCGCTGGCTTGCACTCGATTCGTTAAAAGCATTCTCTGTCCAGATGTTGGCTCAACCATCGACACCGGTACAGGCACATTCACATATTGCTGAGGAGGAACCTAGAAAGCAAAGTTGCAAAAAATTTAAATAAAGAAATATGAAAACTGCGTTAGTTGTTTTTTTAAAAAACTTACTTGCAAAGGAGGTTGCATTGCTGCACTTCCAACAACGACATGTTTGGTGGGACTTGGCATTGCTTGATAAGAGGGCGGGCATAGAATATTTGAAACCAATTGATGTTGAAAGGTATCCGTTCGACCTTGGGTGTACTGACGACCAACATTGCGTCCACCATAGATCTGGTAGAGACCTTCGTAAGTGATAGGACGATCACGGACCAAGCGCTGAACTTGACTGGTCAGTTGATTGTTGATCGTGAACGTCATGTTTTCTGTTGTGTTGGGGACAAAGTTCGTCACCAATGTCGACGTTGGTTGGACTCTAAAGACAATACAGAATAATAGTCAAATACAAATAGTTTTGGTAAAAATAAAATAATTACGTATGGAAATCGCCACGCCGGCAAACCTCCATCATCTGAACAGAGGCTTTGACATTATTGCAGTACACATAGTCCACCAGATGTGTTAGCCTCACAAATGAGTGATTTAGCGCCTCGGCAGGTGTAAGCCTTCTCTCCTGATCAATCGTCAGCATTCGTTTCAGCAAATCAATAAATTCCCGACGATCTGTCTTTTCTGCCAACAACTGGCCACCCTCAAGATCAGTGGGCACGTTAACCTGCCCAATATCATCCAAACAATTAAATATATACTTGCGAGCCTCTTTACTTTTTGTATTCGTTTCAGCCTCGTGCTCTTCGGTTGTTTTCAGTCTCCAGAATGGATAAGTCGAGTCGACGTCGCGATAGAAAAATTTAGAGGTCTTCGATGCGCTGTTTAGCATATGTTCGGTGGGCAGACCTTGTGTCTGTGATATGTACCTGAAAGTAAAATTAATTGTTAAATAGGCTTGAGTATTGCTAAGAGAGTCTTTACCTTATTTGATCAAATTCAGATGATCCGGGATACAAGGGCCAGCCCAAAAATAATTCTGCAACCACACATCCCAATGACCACATGTCGATTGCTTCGCAGAATGGCAGACCCAGGATAATTTCAGGTGCACGATAGTAGCGCGATTGTAAGTATGTGTTGCACACAGTTTTGCTCACATGTGATGCACTACCAAAATCAATCACTTTAACTCTAAAAAAGAACGAAAATACGAGTGAGGGAAAGTTTGTTTCGCAAAAGGTTTGCCGCAAACTAACCTGTACGGTTGCCGGACAGGGTCAACCAACATAATATTCTCTGGTTTCAAATCAGCATGAATTAACCCAAGTTGTTTTAGTTTCAACAACGCCGTTAAGACCTTTTATCGTAAGAAAGTTTTGTTACATGCTTTTATATAATACAAAAGAAGAAAAAAACTATTTTTCAACCTCAAAATGTCTTACCTGCTCGAGAATCGGTCGAATATATTTTAAAGGAAGCGGTGAGAACTTATTTTGCTTCAAGAAATCATAAAGATTCTGTTCCAGCATTTCAAAAACCAAACATGTGTGATTTTTGTGCTGGAAGCACTCGAATGCTCGAACAAAATTAAATTCATCGGCATTCTCTTGACTAAGACGGGACAAAATAGAGACTTCTATTTGACCCTGACGTGCGTACGATGGATGATTTTTTAGAATTTTTATAGCAACAATTTCTGATGTGCCTCGTTTCCAACATTTAACGACTTGTCCAAATGTGCCACGACCCAAAAATTCCAAAACCTTTCAAGGAGAGGAGGATTTGTACTTTTTTTTTATTTTTTTAATGAGGATATGCTGACTCTTACCTCATATTCCGCGGAAAGGGAATATAAAACTTCATGTTGTACCAATTGATAGTCACCATCGGCACCACTACTCGACCTTTTACTGGGGGGCTGCGTATTTGCATGCCCCCCAGAGGTCGCAACTTTCGTATGCGCCGTCTTGGAAATGTTGCTGGTGTTGGACGTGTTTGCTGTTGAGGGTGCCGTTGTGCTGATTACACCACCACCAGACGTCGAGGAGCCAACACAACCACAGTCACAGTCTGCAAAGAAAAAGAAAAATAAGAGTCTCATGAGTAAAGAATTTCTTAGTTTTTTTTCGAAAATTATAAATATGTTTTAAACTAAAAAAACGTTATCAGTAATTAAAGTCTGTTCAGAAAAAAATGTACGATTGAGAAAAAAGCTAAACAGATCTCGAAAGGCAGCTTATGAAGCCACTTCCTATGCCAGGTAGAGGGATTTGTGCCTGCCTGATGTGGTGGCAAATATATTGGCGAAAATAATCTTGGAAATAAAAAGAGCATCTGTATTCCCTCACCAAAGAGCAGGCCGGATTTTGGTTAGGCTTGTCCTGCATAGCATAAATCACATCAATGTGACAAAAATAATAAAACAATGCGTGGATTTTATTGATTTAAACAAAAATCCACAAGTCAGGGTTTTATTTTGTTAGCATTGAGTCGGAGAGGTTAACTCAAGAAGCTAATCGTTATAAGCTATAAAGTCGGGATGATGATACCTTGAAAACGAAGATTTTAAAAATTTCTGGTAAGTCGGCTCAAGTAGACCTTGTGGTACAACAGGTTAAAACGTTAACAAATGTTTTGTATTTAGAAAGTGTTGGCGTTTGAAAGTACAATTGAAGTTGAGCAATTGAAGAGCAACATCTACACTATAAAAAACAAGTTACGACTGTTCTGCACCAACGCAGTGTCCGTAGTACTATTTGTGTGCAGTATCCAGTATGTGAAAAAAGGCGACCTTTTTCACAAGAACGCTACAAGCTTTGGATTTTTTGCCGCAATACCATCTTCAACAAGGACCTCCTTTTGAGAATTGGTCAAAGTGCTATTAGCATCGTCATCGTAAAAGGAAGAGACAATAGTATGGTTACAGCTTATGATTTGGTGAAAAACCTATCGCGAAACACGCAAGACGAAATTTGGCGCAAGAGTCGAAAGAAAATTTTAGAAATTGGATACATTTGGGGAGAGCTTAAATAAATTTCTAGAAGCAGGACAAATAGGCGTTTAGCGATAGTTGGCAAATCAACATCTTCAATGGACTTCCACAAGGAGATGGTCTGGTTTGCATCCTATTCAACCTGGCGTTGGAGAAAACAATTCGTGAATCTGGAACGGCAACAAGGGGGACTATCGTTACCTCCAAGAAGTGTTGGTGTATAACAATCAAGGTAGTGGAGCATGAATTTGAAGCAATACAATCCTTTAACTACCTTGGGCCGATAATACTATAGAGGACAAAATACGCGGGCGGCCGCTAAAATCCAACAGAACCTAGTATAGTCTATCGAGCCTCCTTAAAGCCAGAAACCTTACCATAAAAGCCCGAAGGTGTTGTAGAAAAATAAAGCTCGGTAGACTCCAGTGCTGGGCATCTAGATCGTATGAGCGAAGAAAAAGCAGCTCGAAGAAGGTAAAAGGCAGCGTTGCAGACCTTGCTGAAGTTGGAAAAATGGCGTAGACCAGAGCACCTGAAGCCTTGGGATGTGAAACTTAATTGAGCCGGCAGCAAACTATGTATATTGGAAAACTTGTTGAATGACGCCGGACCGGATCTCAGTTTTTGCTCCTATAATCATGATGATGATGGTAATAGTTGTGAAATAGTGTGTAGTAGTGAACGGTTGATCTTCTTTAATTCATGTAGACAGTATGGACCGCTTGTTATAATGGACTATTTCAAAGTTATAATGTCTATAAATTACTTCTTTACCTAAGTATAATTAAATAAAATATATACATATGTAAGCATGGTAAAATAAGGATATGAAAATCGCAAATACACACAATAGGCTCAAGTTTTTTGTGCACATATTTATATTTCAAAGAAGATAATCCTCCGCCGACAAAGCCAAAAAATCCATAGAGAATGAGGAACGAAGGAAGATCATGTTACAAAATCCATTTGTAGTGTAACAAGAGGGCAGTCAGTGAGATTTTTTATGAAACAATGCACGTAATATCCGTATATATATGAGCCCTAAGCTGTAATTATCAATAAACATTGACATAATATACACAACACACATATAAAGTGAAATCCAATGTTGACTAATTAAAATTTGAATTATGACATTAAACGAGCTTTTGACTTTTTGTAATTAGTAACTTCAGACGAATAAAATGTATAAAAGGACACTCATAGTCTTACATAAAAAAAAGTAAGTATACGCCACCCCACCCTATGGGTTAGTTAGATTATATAACATAATATGGGGGATGTTTACTTTGTAAGTTCTAGTGTTTTTTTTATTCATCGTGTAGACTGTTATGATGTGTAATATATCAACAATGGTGTCACATGAAACCTTGCACTCAACAAAGCCATCAGCATTACTTCACGAGGAGACATTTCAATGTCAAGGTAAGCGACATGGCAACAGTGGTGGCTGCGGCGACATTACATTATACAAACAACCAGAGTGATTTATTAACTTCTTTTGCAGACATTTAACGAACGGGCTGGTAGGTGGTATTCGGAGAATAAAATCTTATTAAGATATGCACCAAGGACGACGCCGACAACGTTTTGAAAAAAAAATTAATATAATGGAAATATAAGTGTACAATTGAGACGTCTTTAGCTGAATGTAAGTCGATATAACGGTTGCTTTTTACGTGTTGGTGTTTAGACAGACATTTGGTCATAGAGAGACGTATATTCATTAATATAGGAAATATAAATAAATTAATATTATCCAGTTATGTGATCATATTTTAAGAGACTAAAGGTCCTGAATGACTGGCCATAACTTCTTCAGTCGTATTAATGACAGCTGAAATGAAAATGCTTTTGCATGACCGCAAAAGTAACAAAACTTAATAGAATAAGGATTAAGAAGATACAAGGAGTTTTCTTTTCAAAAATATTATCGTACCGAAGAGACTCATAGAAACATACATTAATGTAATGACAAAAGTATTAAGTTTATCTCTGACAAAGAACAGACCTATGGGAGGGTTTGTTGATGGTTTCTTTGGTCAATCCGACAAAATTTGTAGATGAAGCAATATTATGAAGCAAAAAACTTTTAAACATATTAAACTGAAATAATTTACCTGCAATTAGCTGAAAAACATCCGGAATTATAAGGTGTTTAAGAATATAATGTGCATCTATGTAACTTTATATGCCACGCAATTAAAATTAATTTTATTTTTTCTTTATTTAATAATAAAATTAAAATAAATCGTGTACTCATAAAACAACAGTAGTGTGTCATCAAACTGGCCTTCAACTTTCTATAAACAGCGAAACTAGTTTGAACTGCTAGCTTCAAGCATAACTAATTGTCTCATGGTTTTGAAAATAAAATAAAAATAAATGTAAGCATACTACAAACTACACTACATTACTACAGTAATGACCGCTTTAAGTGAACCTTATTAAGAGTGACATTTTTGAATTTAATGGCGCATATTTATTAAAAGCGATCAAAATCTCATCTTAGGTTAAATGTAGGACAAATCCGTGTTTACCAAGCGTAAACTCATTAAATGTGACAAGAAATAGATGGAATGGACAAGGAATTTATCACTATCAACTTTTATTGAAAGGAAGCTACAATTCTCATATCCAATTCGGGAAATATGTTATAGGAATAGTAACATACGTTTGCAGCAGGGGGCGCGAATGTCGTAGAGGGAAATGTATTTGAAAGAGCAGTAAGAAATGTGGAAAATATGAACTAATATAAGAAAGGGGGAAATATGAATGTAGCTCACACCAAAAGGAAGGTTCGAATAATACCCGATAGGTGGCGCTACCAAAGAATATTTTAAAAATTGGATAAACATGCATTTCTTTATAAAATAAGTTTCTTTTTACAAAAATTAAAAAGTGGTCAATCGATCATCAGGAAAGTCAATATTAACACATATTTTTTCAAGAGCCTTTTCTTAACTTTTATAACTTGCCACTATTCAATTCAATTCAATTCAATTTATTAATAAAAATAGAGTAACATTTATAACATATAATATTTAATTCAAATAAAAAATTAAGCATGACATACATGACGTACATTTACATGTACGATGCCAGAGAAAGAGAAAACAAAACAACAAGGCAAAAGGAAAAAGGAAAGCGACAACGAATTTCACGAACTATAAAATTAGAATCAACAAACATGTAGCAGTATGTATTCAACAAGCTGGATCGAACTGGGACGTACGAGTAAATCAGATATGATTTGGCTTGGTTCCATCAGGGATGAACCGTTTTGGCAAGTTTATATGCCATTTCCTTTCCATAATATGCCACAGTGTCTTGGAGGATTGTTTCACTAGTTCACTAGTTAGTCACAGGTCGTTGAGACAGCGACCAACGAGTTTGAACTTGGAGACAATTGAGTATATGGCCTCGCCTTGATTGCCTCCTGGCTGTCTATGAAAATATCAACATTTTTTTAGGCTATTACTGAAAAGATACCAGACCCTACCCCTACTTTCGTCTTGGAGTCACCTGTGTAGACCGATATACATTGATGAATCGAATTGTTGTGATCTTGTGGGGTTCGCTGGGTTGACCTCAGAAAAAGTCGGCAGGATCTCGGTTTTGGATTCTTTCATGCCTGGAGCCAACTAAATGTAGGTTTGGTTGTATTTGTTTGATCAAGGAATTATTGAACCAGCCTTTCTTTCGTTATTGTGTAAGAAAGTGGCATTTTTTAGCATTTTGAGCTGGGTTCTCAGGGCATCTTCTTTCACATGGCAGTACAAGTTATGTTGGTCATGCTTTATTCTATTCTATTCTTTCTCGGGTTTTTATTTTTGCTTCATATTCAATCACCCTAGTAGTACCCTGTAGTTTAGTAATTATCGCGTAGTTATCGCGTCAAACTGTTATTCCAAAGAATCGGCAATCTTTTTTTTTTCGGGGAACTGCTTTTTACGATGAAATGACAAATCCTCCAAAAGTAAAATTTGTTTCGAAAAAGTGCATCTCATGTGGGCGTTCATACTCCACGATAAGTTGTAGGATTCACAACACACACATAGGACGCTTTGTCACTCCTTCTGTAACGCGAAGCATCCATTTCAGCAGCCGACAATTTACTTTCATACATATGTCTTGTAAATTGTCGAACTTGAAACCGTATGTAAGCGGGGAAGAAACAGCTGCAATGTAGAGCCTTCATTTCAGTTTAGGGGGAATGTTTCGATCACATAAGATGGCAGTTGTCCCGCCAATTAATCCAGCTTAAACTTCCGCGATGCTTGATGTCGTCATGACAAGATCATTCGCTATTGATCATTGATCCAAGTATTTAAACTTTTCGCACTTGGGAAGAACTGTTCCAGAACTGGCAGATTGCTGATGTTCTAGGGAATAACTTAGGCTCTTATTTATTGACCGATTTTTGCGGGACTTTCACATGCAGACAGCTGATATTGTAGAGTAACTAAGGCTATTTTTATCACCCCTTGGTGGTGTTGGGATCGTTTCACCAGAAAATATTTTGTTAGAAGTAACTAAGGCTATTTTGATTACAAGGTGGCGCCACGCCGGGGTCATTTTTTTCGAAAATGCAACGAGCAACGCGGGATGGTTAAGCGACTTTTAAATAATTCTAACAATGTCACTTATAGATTTACCAATTTTGTTAATTTTTCTCGGTTCAATTCATACAGACACTACTGTAGCTTTACACCTGGTTGAGTTTGCATAAATTTTACTTCGAGTGTGCTAACGCCTCCTGTGTCGCTCAAGTACGTGGAATTTTGTAAATAACTCGTGTGCATTATGCCAACTAGACAATATAAAACGAACGCTTTTGATTGAAGAAAGACACCGAACGTCATCGCCACCTTGAGGCATCTTTCTTTTTTTGCTTTGAAATTGAAACTTTCTCTTCAAGCTGAGTTGGCTTTGCATTCTACGCACTTTTTTACGCACACATTAAAATATATGCCATGATGATTAATAAAAAAAAACTATGAGAGCAATTTAGGCCTCAGAAACTCAGATTCAGATGTGTGAGGAGATAATCTAGGCCAACTTTGATGTTTTGAGGAGAACGGCGGCAATCTGTTTTATGAGGCAAAGGCAATTCTTGGGAAATAATGTTTCCGAAAGTTAAGGTTTATTTCGAAGGCTAAACACAATTACACATCGAAAAATTGGTTTGGTCAGCATAATTTATAGTTAATTTATTTAACGAGTAGAGGTGCTTTTTAAAAGGATTTTAATTCAAAACCTGGTTTTCCGATGACTGTGATTAGTTTGAGTGAACAATATAAATGAAGACTGCATTAAGCTTCCGCAAAAAAAGTTGTAACTCGTTTTGCAAAGTCATGACGGAAGAGTATTTTTATCTTATTTCCGTTGAATTAATTTTAAAAATAGTGTCGTTTGTCAAGGTTTTAATATAATAATGAAAAATAGGTAAGAAGGCTTAGAAGATTCTATTGAACAGTGAACACTCAACATAGAATCAAAAAGCGTGCGAATGAATGTGTGACACTTTGTGGCAAGGAAATTAAACGCATATTAATTGAGTTTGTTTAGTTTAATTTTTTGTTTTTGAAATTGTGTTTGATATATATTTCCAAAATAAATGCGATGAAATGTATTTTGCGATGTATTAATAACACAAACAAATTAGTGTTTTCAGAAGAATTTTGGATGCTTGGAAAGGAAGTGAAGTGAACTTCTGTCCCGGAAATTAGTTTTCAAAGAAAATGTTTATGCGCACAATGGAGTTGCATTCAATGATTTTCTGTTGGTTCCATTCCGACAAGTAAGAAGTGATGTATGGTTTTAGTAAGTATCGTAAGTGTATTAAAGTTTACTTACTTACTTACTTACTTAGGTGGCGCTACAGTTCGGGACGAACCTGGGCCTCAACCAACATGCCTCTCCAGCCAACTCGGTCTTTGGCTAGCTGCCTCCAGTTTTGCACTCCAAGTTGGTTGAGGTCGTCCTCCACTTGAGCGCGCCACCTAAGGCGAGGTCTTCCTTGACTGCGTCTACCCTCTGGGATGGAATCGAAGATCCTGCGAGCCGGAGCATTGTTGTCCATTCGCTCTACATGACCTAGCCATCTTAAACGTGATATGCGTATTTTTTTGACCAGGTCAATGTCGCTGTACAGCTCGTATAGTTCTTGGTTGAACCTTCTCCTCCAAAGCCCGTTAACGCAGATAGGGCCAAAAATCTTCCGAAGAATCTTACGCTCGAAACGACTAAGGATATCTTCATCCGCTTTAGATAGAGTCCATGCCTCGGCGCCATAGAGCAGGACTGGGATGATTAGGGTCTTATACAGAGTCTCCTTTGTCTTTCGAGAGAGGGCTTTGCTACTCAATTGCCTTCCTAGCCCATAGAAACAGCGATTGGCAAGAGTAATTCTTCGCTTTACTTCTGACGAGATGTTGTTGTCAGATGTTATAGCGGATCCGAGGTACACAAAGTCCCTAACTACCTCAAAGTTGTACCTGTCTATTGTGATGTTTTGTCCAATCCGCCGGTGTTGTGTGTCACTTTTTGTGGACAGCAGGTACTTCGTTTTGGCCTCATTGACTGCTAGTCCCATCTTTGCCGCTTCAGCTTCAATGCTAGCAAACGTTCCAGTGACAGCTCGCCGAGTTCTGCCAATGATGTCTATGTCGTCAGCGTATGCTAGCAATTGCACAGACTTGAAAAAAATTGTCCCACTACAATTGACTTGCGAGTTTCTTATAATTTTCTCAAGTATTAAGTTGAAGAAATCGCACGATAGCGCATCACCTTTTCGGAATCCTTTTTTGACGTCAAAAGCTTCTGTGAGGTCAGAACCAACCTTGACGGAGCAGCGAGAGTTCTCCATCGTCATCCTGCACAATCGGACGAGTTTTGTGGGAATGCCAAAACCTGACATGGCTCTGTATAGCTCGTCTCTATAAATGCTATCGTACGCGGCCTTAAAATCGATAAAGAGGTGGTGGGTATCGATTTGGAATTCTTGGGTGGTTTCCAGGATCTGTCGTAGCGTGAACATTTGATCGATTGTGGACTTTCCTGGTCTGAAACCACACTGATAGGGGCCAATCAGGTTACTGACGAAAGGTTTCAGGCGTTCACATAGTACGGCAGAGAGGATCTTGTAGGCGATATTCAGGAGACTTATTCCTCTATAGTTGGCGCATTTTAGAGGGTCTCCTTTCTTGTGAATCGGGCAAACGATGCTGAGGTTCCATTCATCAGGCATACTTTCTTCTGACCAAACTTTAGAGATGAGTTGGTGTATGCACTCCACCAGGTCATCTCCGGCCGCTTTAAAAAGTTCGGCGGGTAATCCGTCGGGTCCAGCAGCTTTGTTGTTTTTGAGTTTAGATATTGCTATCCTTACTTCATTTTGGTCAGGTGGACGGAAGTTTTGTCTGTCATCATCCATGTTGAATGGTTCATTCTGCCTGACAGCGGGATTTTGGCCTTCATCGCCGTTTAACAGTCTGCAGAAATGGTCCTTCCATGTACTCAGCACCGACTGTGACTCTACTACGAGGTTTCCATTCCTATCTCTACAGGCTTCTGTGCGGGATTTTTTTCCTTGGCATGTTCTTTTTACCTGTTGGTAAAACTTCCGCACTTTGTTCCTGGAGTAGCATCTCTCAATATCTTCGATCGCGCGCTTCTCATGCTCTCTCTTTTTCTTTTGGAGAAGCCGGTGTTCTTCCCGTCTTTTCTGCTCGTAAAGCTCGCGAGCAGCTCTCGTCTTTCTTTGCAGCGTCGCTTTATATGCCTCTTGTTTGGCTGCATGGGCCTGCCTGCATTCGTCATCAAACCAGAGGTTTCGTGGTGGTGGTCTGGTGAAACCTAGCACATCAGTTGCGGCATCTCTGATGGCTTGTTGGCAGTGTTGCCACTGATCTTCGGCACTTGATGCTGGCGGTACTGGATTTCTTGAGAGGTTACGGGATATTCGATCGGCATAGGTTCTGGCGGTTTCTTGCGATTGCAGCTTTCCGACGTCATACTTCCTCACAGTGTTACTCCGTTGTTGTGGAGTTCGGATTATTCGCGTTCTTACCTTTGCTGCAACAAGGTAGTGGTCCGAGTCGATGTTAGCTGCTCGGAAGGTGCGAACATCCAAGATACTGGAGGCTTGTCTTGCATCGATCGCAACGTGATCAATCTGATTGACGGTTCTTTGATCTGGGTGTCGCCAAGTCCCTTTGTGTATATCGAGATGAGGAAACCGTGTGCTTGCAATGGTGACGTTATGTGCCGCTGCGAAGTCAATTAGCCTAAGTCCGTTTTCAGACGTTGTGTCGTGTAGGCTATGTTTTCCGACAGTCCTACCAAAGATTTCCTCTTTACCTATTTTGGCATTAAAATCGCCTAGTACGATCTTAACTTCGTATTTAGGGCATTGCTCATAGGTTTTGTCGAGGAGCTCATAGAAGTCATCCTTGGTGGCGTCATCTTTGTCCTCTGTGGGGGCATGAGCGCATATTAGGCTAATGTTGGCGAATTTAGCCTTGATACGGATTGTCACAAGTCGCTCACTTACGTGTCGAAACCGAAGACTTCTTGCCTAAGTCTACCGCTTATGACGAATCCGCACCCAAATAAACGCTGTGGTCTTCTTGCGCAATCACCGTAGTACACGTCACAGTTTTTCATCCTCCTTTTGCCCGGCCCATTCCATCGCACTTCCTGGATGGCAGTAATTCCTGCTCTGTAGCAGTCTAGGGCCTCCGCTAGTTGTTTGGATGCAAGTGGTCTGTTAAGAGTTCTAACATTCCACGTGCAGATCCGAAGGTCGTTGTCCTTGATTCGTTTTTCCGGGTCGTCAACAGTAAATCCGTCCTTTTCCGAGGCTATTGGTCGCTTCGCAACTTTTTCTTTTTTCCGTGGCAGGGTTGTTAACCCCACGCACAACCCCCAACCTGGAGGGCCAGGTCCTTTGTTGGATTCCTTGGACAAAAGGAACCGGAGAATCCGGAGTCAGTAACCCACTTCGGGGATATGAGCGCTGCCGTTGGCCCATTAAGGGTTCATCCGCCACCATCTCTATTTCAATGCCCTGACTTGCATTGAATTGTCCTAATGACCTTATCTCCAAATACGTCTAAGTAGCTCATTAGGGCGTCTGCTTCGTTGACTGTTGACGCCACCGTTGGTCCAATTGGTTGGGCTCATCCGCCGTACGTCCTCTTTCTGAGGGGCTCGTGCAAGACTTCTGCGAATCGATCAGAACAGTCATTAAAGCAGAGCATTATAGTGTTGCTATTTTTTCTGTGTTCAACACTCGCGCTTATAAGTTTAGCAGGAATGTCCGGATGGACAGACCAGTACCCGGTGGTTACCGCGGGGAGGTAAAATAAGCACAATTGATGTGTACGATATAGTTGCAGCGACTGTGCATCACCAGTTTGATGCCTTTCAGTGCCTACCCTATTCATACAGCACCCAACCAATTAAAGTTTACTAAAAAACATTATTTTTATTCTATGGGCAATAGTGTGATTGTTGATTTATTTATAAATATTGAAATAAGTTCAGAAAATTGATTGATACTTTTTTACAGTATAATGTGTGCCTTCAGTGAATGTAGATTCTACGTTACATTGAATAAAATTCAATAAAATATTCCATATTCAACATAAGGAAGCCCGCTGGATCCATATTATGTAGATACCTGAGTTAACTTCTCAGAACTAGAAGCACGAGAAAAGATTCGCTTTGAAGATCCAACCCAAACACAATCTATATGCTTATATGCGTAGGACTCACAAGCGGGTCATGTAAGATTGCTATTCTGATGACAATAAAAAGATATGCCTCGGATGAACAAACAAATAAAGTTGACCAACAACCCGGACCAACGGACTCGGGCTTATCGATTTTGCGGGAAAAAATATGGTGTTAAGCAGCACGCGATTCCCTCGTGTTGACATCCACAAGAGCCATGCCAGTCACCAGATGTCGAACCTGCAACCAAATCGATCATGTCGCAATTGACATTCTTCCAGCAATCTGAACTTCCGTACGTTCCGAGGAGCAAACATCGACTCGGATTACTATTTAGTTGGTGCAAAGCTTCGAGTACGGATATCACTGGAAGCCGTTAAGCGAAATTCAATGTTGGACGGCTTTAATCGGAAGTGACCGCCGCAGCTTATGCTGATCGCGTATCCCTTGAGCTAGCGAGAAATCCTCCGAATGAAAATATGCATCCTGAAGACCAATGGCTTGCATGTCAACAAGCCATAAGAAATGCAGCGTTAGAGTTGTTGGGCTTCTCAAAACCACTTCTGAGAAACTTCTGGCTCGACTCTGAATGTGCTCAAGCAAACAAAGTCAAAACGGAGGCATACAGATCGTGCCTCCGCAAAAGAGAGAATCTTATAATCTCTACGTTAACTCAGGCAAAAGAAAAACAATCACCACCAAACGCAAAGTCGAGGAGATGCAAAGGTGCTTTAACAGGAAAGAAGGTGCGAAACTTCTACAAGAAACGCAGTCAAAATTAACCATCTAGATAGACTACTTCAACCAGATGTTGAATGGCGATGACAACCAATATCCCGCCAAAATTCGGACCTGGGACCTAGATGACAACCAAGAGTTACATCCCGTCGACGAAAATCACATCAAAGTAGCCGTTGTCGGACTAAAACTAGAAAAGTAGCTGGTGCCAATGGGCTGCTAGCGAAACTTTAAAGACACGCTGGAGATGACCTGGTCAGGTGCATACACCAACTCATCTGCAAAATATACTCGGAGGAAAGTATGTATGCCCGATGACTTGGAATCTCAGTCTAGGTATAGAGGCATCACCCTTTTAAATATCGCTTATAAGATCCTGCCAAGCGTATATGAATATCTTAATCCGTTTGCTGACGGAATAACAAGTCCTTACCAAGCCGGCTTTAGACTTGGAATATCTACGATCAACCAAATTTTCACATTGCGCCAGATCCTCGAGGAAACCCAAGAATTTAACATCGAGACCCACCATCTGTTCATCGATTTTAAAGCAGCCTATGACAGGGACTGTCGTGCAGGTGTTTCAACATTGTCCTTGAAAAGATAGTACACAACACCCAAGCCAGTACATCAGGTACTATACTTAAAATATCAAAGCAGTTACTTGGGTTCGCTTTTTTTTTTTTTTTTTTTATAATTAACGCGCGCACAAGGGACTATTTGTTTCCCTTTTAATGTAACACACTGCGCGGGCATTAGGAAGATAGGGAGGGGAGAGATAGGAGGTGTCGATTAACATTGGTTTTGAATGTTTGCAAATTGAAATGGCAAGGGAAAATCTCGCCGGGTAAACCATTCCAAAGTCGTGTTGTACGGCTAAAAAAAGAATCCCTATATTTCACGGTACGTCCGAAATTGGGCTCAAGGGTGAACTGATGGGCATTCCTAGCAAGACGAGTATTACGGGCGAAACTTTTAAGGGGAGGAATGCAGCTGGCTACCTCGAGTGAACATTTTTTATAAAAGAAACGATAAAATAAGGAGACATGAGGGGCAATTGTTTCAGCGGCAGTTCTATTTCCTATCAATCTTAACGCTCGATTTTGTATTCTATCAAGCAGGTGAAGCGATGTTTGTGAAGCACCTGCCCACAGGTGGGAGTTATACTCGAGTTTAGGGCGTATAAACGCTTTATAAATTGTAGCCAGATCAGATGGGGAAAAATACTTCTTACACCGATACAGAAAGCCTAAGCACTTAGCAGCATTCTTAGCGATTTCAAATATATGGTCGTTCCAACGGAGGTCGTCGTTGACACACATACCGAGTACTGAGAGCTTTTCGGTTTCTTCGATGTAAGTGCCATTCATGGACAATGGCATTGGGGGAATGTTAAGCTTTAACGACAGAAGACAGCATTGAGTTTTCGAAGCATTAAACTCCACACGATTTCTATTACCCCATTTGACAATGCTGTATAAATCGGAGTTTAATGAGCTTGACATACGGCACCGTTGCAATTGTACGTCCGAAGGCGAAGGACGTGAATTATCGAACGAATATGAAAAGCTGAGGGTAGAGTCGTCAGCAAAACAGTTAAGTGGATTAGAAGTAACAGACAGAAGATCATTTATAAAAATGAGGAAAAGAGTCGGAGATAGAACAGAGCCCTGGGGCACACCAGCATTTATTTTATGGGAATCAGACTTGAATCCGTCCAATACAACTTGTATTGAACGGTCCAGAAGATAGCTTCTAATCCAACGAACAAGAGTATTATCGATCGATAAGAGAGCTTCATGCCAAACTCTATCAAATGCCTTGGAGATATCAAGAGCAATAATCTTACTTTCACCAAAGCGATGTAAAGATTTGTTCCACTGTTCGGTGAGATATGCCATCAGATCACAAGTGGAACGGTTGCTGCGGAAGCCATACTGACGGTCATGGAGAAGCTTACGATCTTCGAGATATTCCTTAAGCTGACGCTTAATCAGTGTTTCCATGACCTTAGAAAGAAGGGATGTCAGTGCTATGGGTCGGTAGGAGGAGGGGGAGGATGGGTCACCTTTCTTAGGGACAGGCTGGACAAATGCTGTTTTCCATCTTCTAGGAAAGATTCCAGAAGAGTAGAAGCGATGGAAAAGCTTACGCAGTGGCTTTGCCAGTGTGGAAGAACACCTCTTCAGAAGAATCGGGGGTATACCATCCGGGCCGGCGGATTTGTGTATATCGAGATCTTTGAGAACTCTTGCTACTGTACGAGTGCGGAAAAAAATCTGTCCCATGGAAAAATTTACATTCTCAAGTACAGGAGGGGCAACGTTGCTATGCGGCAGCGTGGAGCTAGCAGCGAAATGGGCGGCGAGCAAGTTTGCCTTCTCTGAAGAGTAAACAATTGGTTTGTTATTGTCGATGAGCGTTGGAACCGAAGATGTTGAGGAGTTTTTAATATTTTTTACAAATGACCAAAAATTTTTACTGCCTTTGGGACACTGCAGAATTTTTTGCCGTAATTTTTGGTCATGCAAAAATTTGGTTCTTTCAATAACGGAGTTGCATGAGTTTCTTGCTTGTTTGTGCTTTTTCCGATTTTCCTCTGTAGGGTTGGCTTTGTAAGAACTTCCTCGAGCCTGATAGCTTCTTTACACTCAGAATTAAACCAAGACTTTTCTTTAGGTTTGATGCTTTTTATTCTGTTAGGAATAAAAGCACGCATCCCTAGAAGAATCACATTTGTGATCATTTCAGCACTGCCATCAATGTCACTATCGAGGAAGCATAGTGACCAGTTAAAGTTTCGGAAAAAATATTCAGGCCGTCCCAGTTGGCTTTCTCGTATTGCCAAACGGTCCTGGTGGGAAGTTTTTCTTTAACTGGATGGGTGGAGGATGAGAAATTAGCTGAAATAACACAATGGTCTGAAGTGCCAAATGGAGAAGTTACACTAATGGTATATTTATCAGGGTGAGAAGTAAGAAACAAGTCAAGAGTATGGGCGGCTTGCCCAGCAACATCCGGTATACGCGTTGGCACATCGATCAGTTGGGTAAGGTGATGTAACCCGGCAAAGAGCTCGACATACCTTCCTTCGGGTGTTGTCTGACCAGAATAGCGGAGCCAATTGGAATTGTGTACATTGAAATCGCCCGTAATAACGATTTCAGTGCGAGGACAAAGGGAAACAATTTTCGAGATGGAATCATACAGCGCATCAAACTCGTTACAAGTGGAATTGCTGTCGAGATTTGGACTCCTGTAAATAACACAATAATGAATGACATGCTTGCGGACAGTGAATTTGAGCCACAAGAAGTTAAAGTCCGTGTTGGAACATTGCCCATATTGGGGAAGGCTCTGGCAAGCAATATCATTCCTAACATAGACCACGAGACCATGATGGGAAAAGAGTAATGGCACCAAGCTATACCCATGTAGAGCAAACTCTCATAAATCAGTATTTACTCCAACCTGGGTTTCACTTAATGCCAAAACAGCTGGCCTGTATTGAACAGAGTAGACGTACAGGTGAAAGAAATTCTTTCTTATACCACGAACATTGGAATACACGACACAAAAATCACTTACCATTTCAAAATACTTACACACAAAACACAATTCTGACTAAGTCGAACCATGCAGTGAAAATCCGCTGACGGCATTGATGTGATAGGAAAAACCAAAAGGGCAGTAACCGGTGCTTTCAGCTGCAAGCAGAATGGGACTGAAGTATAAGCGCTTTCATAAAAAAGCCCAATCACACCACCCACCGACTTGGTCAGAACGTGTCGATTAATAGGTATAACTTCGAAGTAGTCAGTGAATTTACCTACCCGGGCTCCGCTGTGAACACGGGAAACAACATCAGCGCAGAAATCAATTGAGGAATAAGATCCTATCAAGAAGAACCAACGAGACGCTATATAAAACACTCATTATACTGGCTCAAACTGTATACAATTTTTACTTGCGAAAGTAAAGTTAGTTACAAAAATATTCTGCCTGTCAGTCAGTCTGTCAGGTCAGTGCTGTCAGTGCCTGAAAACGGCTCCAACGATTTCGACGAAAATGTTTGAAATTTTGTTTGTAGGTCTTAGCTTTAATTTTATCGAAACCAAAGTTACGGGAAAAGTATATTCACAATACCTGTTATAGAACGGCTTTTTTTTTAATTTTCGGCGTTCTCGGTAACGGCTGATTATATTTCAATAACATTTTATATTTGAAAAGACCTATGCAGTTAAATTAATTCTGCATAACAATATTTTGAATAATTTAATTTTTGTATTTAAAATTAATTTTTTTAATTTTTTTTTTGAAAATTCAATATTTTTTAAAACTATCCAAAAATAATTAGTTTAAATTTAGTGATTAGCAATAAGCTCTAAAAAACTGCATATTAAAATAACAACCACATTGTTTTTAAAAAACTAAAAATAAAAAAGGAATTTATCAAAATCCATTCTACAATTTTTGAAAAAAACTTTTTTCATAAATTCTTTGTTGTTTTAGACGTGTGATGGCGTACCTACTTCATTTTTATTAAAAAACCGTTAAGTGGGTTTCGGCACTTTTTATAGTTGCAGAACGTGCGATTTTTTACGCAAATGTAACTTATTTCTATCAAAGACCTTAGTACCCATTTTTTGTATAGGCTATTGCGAATTGTAATTTTTTGAGAAAAAAAACTGTTGAATGTGGACTACATACATTGCCGACCGAATTTTGTTTTGGTTTATGTTCTTCCTAATAATTGTCAAAATGTTAACTAATTCAATTAAATAATTTTGGTTACTCTTTCTGATCAAAAAAAATAGTTAATTTTCTATATCTGGAGACGATTAATACAAAAATTATTTTTTTTTGTTTTTTTTTTCTGTTGTCAGCCAATATTGCCAACAAGAAAAAATAACAAGCTAATTATTTTCCCAATTCTCATGATACTCAATGTCTCCAGAACTCCTATAAGTATATAAGTATATATTATGTATATAATTTCACTTGAAGTAGGTACTTTTATTTATAAAAATATAATTAAGTCAAAAATCACAAGAGGGCGCACTTATCTCAAGTTAATAAAAGTAATTTATCTCTTCGAAAGCCCTCATATTACATATTCACGTGCGTCTTCGTTGGAATATCCAAATTGTGCGAATAATTTTAATAATTTTCATCAATCTGGGGGAAAAAATATCCCAATTATTTTTATCTTGGAATTCTGTTTTTTTTTTTTTTTTTTTTTTTAATTCACATGTTGTGTGTCAGTCAATCAGGCATGAGGCACAACCTACCAACAGCCGCACCGTACTAGCAACGCCTCATTATACGCGTTGCCATCAACGGTGCGGTGTGGGCTAAAATAGAATCTCATGAGCTGTGTAACTTGGCAGCACATAAACTTTTCGTTTTCGGGATTTTTTTAGGATTCTTCCTCAAAATGTTTTGAATACAAACAAAAACGATGCTTAGAAATTCTTTCAACCGAAACTGAAAAAGTTTTTTCCTTCGAAGCGCCATCCAAAGCCAATTTGCAGGAAATTGTGGGATTGAATTGTGAACAAGTGGTGGAGTGCGGGTGAGGTACAGGTATCTCTTCAATTTTTGGGTTCTGGGGAATCGATTGCAAAACTAAGGACAGAACAACTTGTGATCATGACAAATCGATAAACCCAAGGAAAATGATACCCCATTGAAGCAGCGGCGTCATTTTCTTTTGAAAAAAAACATTGCCCCTCAATGTTGCTATAAAACTGTGACATTTTCTGCAGACCCAACTCAGGGTAGTAATTTCTTTGTTTTCTTTTTTTCGTGGAAATTGAAGAAAACCACGCAAGCAATTTCCGCACTAGAGAAAATTAAAACCTAAATGCTATTCCGGGCTTTGCTCTGTCTATAGATATAGGATTTTCCCAGCAACAAAAACAGAGCTGTCAATGACTTTTCTTTATTCGCTTTTCTTGACCGCTGAATGGCGCGACGACGACGACGATGTCTTCATCATCGTTAGAAAAAGCCGCACCAAAGTAATCTATGGTAGGTTATTTTATTCATAACAATCAACTGCTTCCTGGTATTAACAACTTCAACTATCGCGCAATCGGGTTCGAGGCGTCAATCAGTTGAGCACTACTCTACCAGAAGAGAAGTATGGTATATTCAGGTCCCCTCTGATATGTATTGCTCAGGCTCGCACTGATTGATTATATTTCCAGAATTACCAGCATTCACTTCTGGATGAGATTACTATGTTCTCTACTGTCGGCCGATAATGATGATTATGATCGTTGTGGGTTAAATCAGAACTGTCGAACTGGGAACACATAAAATTGTAATGGACACACATTTTTTCCCATTAAAATATAAAATTGTGTTAAATGTAGTGATTATCTTTTGTGGCGGAACATTAACTGAGCGTGGAGGATAGGCCAGCGTAAGTGTAGGTTTGGTCAATTGAGAAATTTAATATGTCAGACAATGCTTATCTGTTGGCCCTGCGTCGTTATCAAGTTACGGATGTTTTTTTCACTTTGTTTGATTTTTTTAAAATATATTGTTGAATGTATGTTTATATGTTTCTTTATTAAGTGAGGGTTAACCTAGACAATATTTAAGCCCAATTAGAATACCTATTACCTTTGCCATACCAAATTTAATCGGAAATCTCTAAAACTTAAAATCTTCGCGATAAAACTTTGAAAAAGAGAAATAATGTAAAAAACCAAACTAATTTGTTCGTTTAAATGATTTTTGTGTGATAAATATGGGGTGAATTTTTGGGTGACAATTAAAGTAAATCTTAGTTTACTTTAGTTTATTAATCAATCAGAAATATTTTAAAGACTAGAAATAACAATTAGCAAATAATGTATAAGAACAAAATACAAAAATAATAATATTAATATAATGAATAATTAAACTAAAGAACAAAATATTTTACATACCTATCATAATATATTATTATTCACTAATATCAATAGTATTTTATTTTTAAGTTTCTCTTGAACAATTTTCAAAAAATATCTACGTTTTGAAAAATTGAATCTGAATGAAATGTGAAAATATCACGAACAAACAAATTTCAAGAGTAATAAACATCGAGCAATGTAACTGTTAGTCTCAAGGTTCCAATTAAGTTTAGAGATCACATACTTTGCAAAGCTCCTTTGCACTCTATCAATTCTTTCTTGTTATTAAAATAAGGGTCCCACACCACTGAACAATACTCCAAAATGATTCTTTGGCGTAAAAATGTCTGAAAATTCTCGGGCATTTATTTGTATAAATAGCATAGAATTTGATTTATTCCCAGAAAAATAAAGATGAGATTTAAAAGTTTCTCATTTAGCCTATCCCACTTCCGGTCAACACCCAAACAACACCCATAGAAAACAGTAGATGCCATCAATCCAATATTCAATTTCACAAATCCCAATCATACGAACTCCACGTTGAAACCAACCTAATTTTGATAATTTAACATTTTGCACAAAACTAATAATTTGTCAATTAAACATTTTTTCTTCACATTATGTTAATTCCAAGAAATATTCATTTGCAGCAAAACTAATAAATTGTCAATTAAACATTTTTCTTGGCATTATATTATTTCCAAGAAATATATTTATTAACTGAAAAGCAATATTTGTAATAGAATTAAGTTTTCATTCAACCTGTAAAAATCAATACAATTTAATAATTATTCACCTTTCAAAGCAAACGAACGTGTTTTCTTTTGTAAGCTCCAACACAAGGGACTATTTGTTTCCCTTTTAATGTAGAACACACTGCGTGGGCATTAGGAAGATAGGGAAGGGAGAGATAGGTGTCGATTAACATTGGTTTTAAATGTTTGCAGTTAAAAATGGCAAGGAAAATCTCGTCGGGTAAACTATTCCAAATTCGAGTTGTTCGGCTAAAAAAAGAATCCCTATATTTCACGGTACGTCCGAAATTGGGCTCTGAACTGATGAGCATTCCTTGCGAGACGAGTATTACAGGAGAAACTTTTCACTTTCACTACGAGGGGCAATTGTATTAGCGGCAGTTCTATTTCCTATCAATCTTAACGCTCGATTTTGTATTCTATCAAGCAGGTGAAGCGATTTTTTCGAAGCACGAAGCACCTCACATATGAGCATTTTGGAATAAAATAAGAACATAGCGAAGTTCATCTGTGTAAAATCCAGGCAAAGATAAGATGGGAAAAACTTTCTTTGGAATAGAATGCTGCAGGTTTCCTATGGATATTTGGGATTTTGATTTTACACATTTTTAATAAATTTTGAAAACTAAAAAGTAAAAAGCAAAAAAAATTACAAATGCAAACATTTACTTGTAAAAAAAAACTCCAATGAACTCCCAAAATCGTTATATTCACAATATATTTGTACATTATTCACAATAACATACTATTTCTTCGATCGTGGGCCACAATACCAAACACACAACCTAATCGACGCGATCAACAAAAATGGCGAGTCGATTGATGGCCGACAACCGCAATCGGGGCCTAAGATTAGTTTTCAAAGCATAGTGACGAGGAGAGTTCTAAACCATTTGTAGTAGTTTTGTCAACTGATATATTTAAATGTTTGTCAACAAAGATGATATCCAGTATACGATCCAAATCACTCGAAAAGCTGTTAATTTGAATGGCATGTAAATGGCTGAATGAAAACTACTACCGGTGATTCGATCTTCGATCTCATCTGGATAAAAGAGCCACTTTATTGATCCAAGATTAAAGTATCCAGCACATAAAAACAGAAATGTTTTCCAAGATACTTTGACAGCTATTTAGAAGTCAGTTTAATAAATAGTTGATCAACATCAAAATTATAGCTATCGGGTAAGGAGTTAGATACCAATTCAACAAGTCTGTAAAAAAATTGTATGTTAACCAAGTTTTAGTAAAGATAATGAAAATAAATAATTCGGCTGAAAGAGAAAGACATAGCTTATTCGTTATTCAACTTGGTTCTTAAACCACCTACATTCTGATAGTATACAGATTAATTATATAAATATGATGATGGTTTATCATTGTGTGTCATGGACATCGGATAACGCTCATACATAGATAGAGAGTATATCAATGCTTTCTGATCATCTTTTATAATTGCAAAGGTAATAATTGTTCATTATGACGTTTCTTTTGAAGTAACAGCTGTATGAAGTACATATAGCTGACGCTTCTATAGTACCTTACTGTAAAAACTAAAATATACGTAAATAATATATGACTCTGTGGCTGTTTGCAAGAAAATTCGCAGTTCATTCAACTGCTACTACTTTTAACTACAAGCGGCATTACAATTTGATATTTATGTGATTTCTGTTCAACACCATATAATTAGGTGCGCTCAACACACTGAAACTAAATCAAAGGTAAAAAAATTACCCTCAAAAATATATTCAGATTGTGGTGATTACAACTATCCCACTTCTCTGCTTCGCCATAAGGCTCCAACTTTTAGGTTTGCCGGGTTGACTTCAGAAAACGTGGCAGGCCTCTGGTTTTGGGTTGTTCCATGTCTAAGGACAGCTTAATTCAGGTGTCGTTGCATTTGCTTGAATCAGGAGTTTTTGCGCTTGCCTTTCTTCCGCGATCCGTCACAAATGAATTTTGTTTACACATACATGCTCCATTATTGTTTGTGTTTGATCTTTCTTTAACGACAGTAGGTGACCTCTTGTTGTGTCGACCCATGGATTTGCATGCAATCTTGTGGGAAAGTTTTAAGGTGCTTAATGTTCATTGCCTAGAAGTTATTTCTCATTTAGTCGCTTTTTATGACAAGCAGAGTCGCGAGATATTCCACCCCATTCTATTCAGTAAAAATATCTTTGGGAGTTATTTCTAATTAACATTCTTTTTTGGTCCATGCGAAGCAATGGACTTTCTTTCTTTTCTTACCCCCTTATTTCTTCACCTTGTCAAAAGAACAACCCTTTGGACAATCATATCATACGCTGTAGCTACCCATCTGAAAAACATGGTTCTGAATCTGGAAACGAATATAAAAATCTGATAGTACTGTCGTCGCCAAACCAATTTAATGCATTAGTTGTTTCAGACAAAAGTTCGTTGTAAAAATGTGGGACACAGAATGGATCTGTGGAGAACACCAGCATTTATTATTTAAGAATAACTGAATGAAAAGGTCTAAAAGGTAATTACGTATTCAAAGAAGAAGAGTTCAAATGCACGATCTTTCGATTATTCCAAACATTTTGATAGCTATTAAAATAGGAGACATACCATCAGATCACCACTCACCAGTGGTCCTATTATGCACTACGAAAGCTGTAATGCCGGTCATTAAGAAGCGTTCGATTTTCAAGATAATTCTTAAGCTGGAAGTTATCAGCCTTTTCATGTCCTAGAGACGTAAGTGCAATAAGTCGACAGTTTGAGGGTGAGGAAGATTCGCTTTTTTTGGGAACAGGGACCTGATGGATAGAACAAAACAGCTTACGCAGTAGTTTTGCCAGCGTTAAAGAAAACCTCGCCAAAACAATAGCGAATTAACACGTACGAAAATAAATTGGACCCATAAAATCATTTAAACTCTCGAATACAGGAGTTATAACAGCAGCTGCCACGTTGAGTTTGCGCGAATTTAAGCCTGCAAACAATTATGATTTATTTTACTAAGTGACAACATTGTATATGAAAACTATAGTACTACCAGGAGGCACCTTTTAGTTTAGCGAGATACTGACCCAATAGCGCTGCAGTAGTTCTTGATATGCATTTGTATGGGTTTTGGAGAGTAGAAAAAAATATAGTGATGAAAGAGTAGGTTGTATGTTATATTTTCAGAAGCGTATGAGCTAGAAGGATTACAAGCATTTGCAGAAATAATGAATAATAAGTACGAGTGAAAGGTTCAAAAAGTGACACTAGACCATATGGTATGGCAGAGTAAGGGAAACAAAAAATTTTGATTTTTCGTAAACAAGCCAAGATTGTGCGTCTTCAATTATTTTTTGGATTTTGCATTTTTCAAGAAATTTTGTTATTTCTGTTTTCTTATACCAAAATCAACTACCAATGTTGCCATATTCGGATTCGACTGTTTAAAGTTTTAATATAAATATTGTTCAATCTCGAACGTTAGTTAAATATAAAATTGGTGCCAGTTGGTACTATGTTGTTGGTACAATAGTATTTTGGTACTAGATTTTTAGTACTTAGTACTAGAATTTAGTTCTATCGTAGTTTTGGTACTATATTTAGTACTTAGTAGTTGATTTAGTACTAACTAATTTGTAGTTAGTAGTAGATTTACTACAATATTTAGTAGTTAGTATTATATTTAGTACTACATTTTTTGACGTGATAAGTGAATATACTCTAAAGCAATAACATAGTTACAAACATGTAACTAGGTAGGTACTTCCACTCAAATTAAGTGTTTGCACACTAAAAGAAATTAATATAATAATCAAACATGGTAAACATTTTAAAATTATTCAAAAAACCAAACCAATCGGTAAAATGTTAAATTTCATCATGTTGCCGTATCTATAAAAACCCATCCAAAAACAATGTATTTTCAAGACAGAAATGAAAACTCCTCACACCCCTTTCTAAATTTCTATCTTCCATTCTCTCATTATCAGAAAATTGCAAAGAAATAACCCGAAAAAGTCTTGATAATTTGCTTCCCTCTGACTGCTACCACTTTATATACATCTTTCCCGTTCTGTCGTTTTCTAACGTTGCATATGTGTTGAATTCATCTCCCCGACTAAAAGTCAACACTAAGAAATAGCGAGATAGCGAAACTAGATGGCGCTAGGTGAAACACCCATCTTGATAGTACTATAGATTCTATATACAATGGTGACAGCTGAAATTATTATTTTTTTAATATAGAAACATTTAGATTGGTTCTTTTATTCTTTTCATTCGTTCACACGCTAATAAAAAAAAATGTTTCGACAGCTGCTGCTGTGATAGTGGGCGATTTTAGTGACAGATTGCGCTATAAATTTTTTTTTTTATTTTTAAATGAATTTCTAACGTTTAAATATCTAGTCAGTAACTATTTCAGTATTACAATGTTTTCACGAGACTCAATTTTTCAATGTGTCACTTTGACGTTTTTTAAAACACAGTCACAAACAATCACTAGTAATTAGTCCGCCATTTGGTTTACTTTAAATTACTTTGAAATTAATTAATAGTATACATTAGCATTGCTTTCTATCTACAGGGAACAGGCAAGTCCATTTTGCTGGCCAAGGATCTATTAAAGAATCCCTTGTTCAAAATAAACTACATCTGTTGTATGTAGTTATACTAGCATAATAACACAGCAATAAAATATCAATAAAAAACCACAATATAACATCCCCCTAGCATGTTAAAAAAACAAGAGAAAAACTAATAAGCGATACACCATTGTTGCTAACAATCTAAGTGGAACAAGAATTGGAGTGATTTTTCGACTCGAATCCCCTCAAGCCCCAATGCAGTTCGTTGCCACTGCTCTGGTCTGGATATTCCTGCATTGGCGACGTCGTCGTCGGCGGTGGTTGTGGTTTTAAATTAAATCAAATTAAACTGTAGATACTTTGTTATGCTATAGATACTTCTTCTATTTTGCTTGTGCATCGTTGTTTTTGTGTTTATGGATATTGAAACAAAGTAAGTAATATACGCCGCGGAAAACGGCCGCGATGTATATCATTATCCATGAGATACATTTTACTTTTTCGTCCCCTAGAAACGTCAGACAAACACATTCACACAAATTTGAACTCACTTACAAAAAGATACAACGTTTGTAAAATTTAAAATTCAGTGCGGCAAACATGGAGTCGCGTCGCGTCGTCCCTGTCGACAATCGTGCGCTTTGTAAAGGCAATAAACTTCGTTTGCTTTGGAATTAATTGATTCTGTTTCGTTGCTATTTAGCTGTGTTCCGCGATAGAAGAACGCGCGAGTAATCAAGAGCATCGAGAACACAACGAGGCATACTGTCGTCGGTGTCTGTGCAGTCAATAAGTCTGTCTAAGGCTATAGTGGTTTACGTATCTATGATACACTCTATCTACTTGTTGACGCGCTCGATGTTATTTCTATTTGCTGCTTCCATAGGCCTACATCTACATCATCATGGCACTTAACAGGGTTTCAAGTGTCACAAAGAAAATGTTTAATTAAATAGAAATAAAACGATGAGGGTTTCGAAATGCAAAATAACTTCAACGTCGCGACACCATGTGGGGCTGATGGAAAAATTAGAAACCATACTTGTGTAACATAATGTATCTACGAGCATACATGAGTCTTACAATTTCTTTTTTGTTCGAATTAAAACAAATTTGAAACTAAAAATCGATTTTATTGGGTGAATAGTTTTTTTTACGACCGACCATCACAAAGTGGACGTATAATCGATTTATGTTTCACCTTGCTGTGTAAGCCCCTTTGATACTTAATGTGGTTTTTTATTGGAAAATAAAATCATTTCCAAATAATGCAATTGTGAGAGCATTTTGTACCATGTTCGTGACTTACAATGTACATTGTATGTAACGAAATGCAGAGTCAACTATTCTTGGGGTGAAGGACAGACAGTAGGTATGTTGAGAACAACTATTAGGTTTCTTGTAAAGGAAGGAAGAATATATTCGTGCTGTACGGCAAAATAAAGGTTCGTATCTCATCTTTAGGAAAAAAGTTAAATCCGCGGTCGAAATTCGAAGCAGTTGAACAATTTAAGGGGTAAAAGTATGTTTCGCATTGAATTGCCCCTTTTAAGAATATAAAATTTAAATAAGAATTTAAAAAGGAATTTCCAAAAAAAAACCTTTAATATAAAGGGATTTCGAATTAGGACTTGACAACTATTTTTTTTTTTAAATAAAACGCAAACCATTGGAGATATTTCAAAAACTTTATTATCGGCTTGAAGTACAATCAAAACATTTATGAATGAAACTCGACTTCGTTCATATGGCCACCGCGGGCACGTTTGCAGCGGTCGATTAGTTGGACCCAATTTTCGATGACTCGGCCGCTATTTCGCGTTCAATTCAATGTTGGTTCTGAGCTCTTCCAACGTCGTCGGCTTGTTGGCATAAACCAATGACTTAACGTAGCAATAGTCTAGAGCCGTTAAATCGCACGAACGAGGCGGCCAATCGACAGGTCCATTTCTTGAGATAACACGCTCATTAAACTTACTCTTCCATCCTGGTACAATCCTGTTGAAACCACATGTCGTCCAAGTCCATATCTTCCAATTCGGGCCAAAAATAATAGGTAATCATGGCCCAATAACGCCGCCGGCATGCAAACCGCGCCAAACAGTTATTTTTTGTCGATGAAGTGGTGATTCATGAAGCAAATTTGTTTTTTTTACAGGTATAGCACTTTAATTTGGCAACACTATTTTAACTGGCGATCTTTTTGACAGCTGTCACTTGATTTATGCTCAGTTTGGTTTTGGCATTTCAACAGGAATGGACTTACAATATTGCTGCAAAAAGTGGTCGCAAATTGGGCCTCTCGGCTGGAATTTATACGAGACGGCCGCGTCGGCCACTTGCCCGAAAATTGTAAAAACATATGTAATGGCAAACCCTTATCTTTATAATACATATAACTAAATTCTTGGCCATAACATTAAATTATATGCGTTTTATTTCTTCTTGAAAACCACACGTCTAAAAAACACCCATTTCATCATCATACAAATTTGAAATAAGTGCTTTGCAAATTTATTGACAAAATGATACTCATTCAAATAAGGGTTAACCCTTTTTTTATTTTTTAATGGTCGAGAATAACGAATAGAAATTTTATTTTTAAATTATCATCGGCTTTGAACCTATCCTTGTAAAATGGATTTCTTCTTATCTAGCATATTAATACTAAGATGTTTGTTTGAAATCCACCCTCTCTAACCCATTTTTGCTCCAATCGGAGTCACCCAAGCCAGCCAATTAGATCCTATCTTTTTTATTTGTACTATTAACGATATTGTGTAGTGCCCCGTAGCTTAGTGTGTAGGACGGTTAAGCAAACGGGTCGGGATTCGAATCACGCTCAGATTCACCTTTTTCCGCGGTACTGCCTCTTGCGAGGAACTGACAAAACCTCAAAAAGTAAAATTTGTCTCGAAAAATGCATCTCATGTAGCCGTTCGTACTTGGCGGTAAACTGTAGGCCCATTCCATTCTTGCAGATTAACAACACACACACTGGAATGGTTGAGAATATAAGTCACTATGCCTTAGCTCCTGAAGGAGCTGCCAATAAATTTATTTTATTAACGATTTTGAAATGGTCATCAAACAATCCCTAATCTCTTCCTACGCTGATTTTACCAAGTTTTTCAAAGCAAATTCTTCTCTCATTCAATTATATCTCGATAGTTTCTTAGTCTTCAGCCTCAAAACTCCTTTGAGCTAAATATTGCCAAATGTCAATCAAACACATTTCATTTTACGATGTCAGAGTCCATCGAATCCCTCCGTTTCCTGTCAAGGTTGCTCGCAGAACATTGCTTGTAATCAACAAAAACAGTACTTTGCACTTCAAACTCATCGGACAACCGTCACAGATCGTGACATTTGGCTCCTTCATATGTTTTAATAATAGCAATTTATCTGGGATGTTCCTCCTCCTCCCTCCCTCCCTCTCACCGGTAAGCCAAATAAATCTCCCTCCAGTTTTCGCCTTTATTCTTCTTTTCGGAAGCTTGACGATCATTCCCTTTTTCTACTCGTCGAGGAAACTTTCGGAGACACAGGACGTCTCTGTGAGTGGATATGTTCGCTAGACGTTGTTGGTGGTGCTAGTAAAAACCCTGCTGAAATTCCGTCAAGTCCTACCGCTTTGTTGGTCACCAGTGCTATGATTGCGGCACAAATCTCATCACCACTGGAGATGCAGTGCGAATTCGGGTGTTTGTTGCTTCGATCAGCTCAGCACGTATCACATTGCTATCAGTCAGCAAAGTGCTCCTTCCACTTTCTGACCAGGTCATCATACGAGCTGAGCCATGAGCCTTCTAATCTTTAACCAGGTTTTGTTCTGAGCTGCGGTAATGCATCCCCTAAATTTCCTGTAGATTAGGAAAATGATAATTACCCTACTGATAAGTTTGGAGAAAAAACTTGAGAGCCATCTAGACCCGATGTCTTCCAACGTTAACCAGAACTCTGAAGATATCTCGACGTGCCCAATAGTTTTTTTATATTTGAAAGTATTTTTAACCGCAGCAATAGCTTCTTCGTCTGTGTTGTAATTGACTTTTTCATTGTAAGGTGCAGCTATTGGAAAGTATACCATAGGAAACTGTTCATTAAAAAGTTTCTCACAATAGTGAGTATTACCACCATTTGTTTGTCATCCACGAGAAGTTTGTATTCGGCATATTGTAAATGAATGTGGGGGGTTTGAGTTTCTTTTACCCTAATTTATGATTTTCTTTAAAACCCCTACGATTAGGCATACAAATTACTGGAAATGTATGCTAAAATTTATCAATCCAACTATGGTCATAACCTAACATAAGTTTACAAAAAAGGCAAGTATTGGAATGTAGAAACAAAATAAATCAACTAAAACCTCAACAAACACACTGAATATATCAATATTTTCCAAAACTGTTGTTTTTCTAAACAAGAAAAAATTACATTTCCTTCATCCAGTCTGGAAACCAATATGGTGCTTCCTGAAGCCCAACAAGAAACAAAAAGTATTTACCATTCCATTTGAATGCCAAACAAAACAGAAAAAAAACCTCAACTCGTGATGGATTCGTTCTATTTAGTATAAGTTCTCCCGTTCTTCATATCTATCTATCTGGATAAGATGACTAAGACAAAAAGATTGAACGCTAATGGCTGCACATGGCATCGGATGATGTTTGCCATTAATCCAATCACACCGTGAAATGGTAAATCCCTGATCTGCTTTGCTATTGTTGATTCTACCTCATTTCAGTGATGAACTTTCTATTCTAATTCCGAGCAAATGAGATTGGGGAAATGGAAATGAAAAAAAAAATACAATAAAAAAACAACAATGGCGAAAAAGAAAAACCAGCACAGGCTTCTTCAACAGCAAACCTAATGGAAGAGTTACTTCCTATCATCCTAGAGCCAATGTACTTCTCTACCTAGCCAGCCAGAGTCGTAGTTAGTTTGACCTTTTTTTTCCACTTTTGCGACTTCTCGGTTCGTTATTGCGCTCCAGCTAGTTAGGAACATTTTTAAAGTACAGATATTGTGCATTTCCATGTAATGTGTATATAGCTTAAGGTTTTGCCCTTAATTACTGCATAGCTGCAGGCAAAATCTCTTATAGCTACTGGGCATATCTTTCTAGGCGAAATGAAAGCGGTAAACCCTTTTCGGATTGTGTAATCATTGTGTTTGCAAAGGGAAATGCAACTGGCAACTCATTTGCACAATCTATACTGCCATGTCATTGAAGGGTTTTGCGAAAAGAGAAAGTATAGGGCTTGCCAAATTTGGTTATGACTTATTTATGACCAGAAAGTCGATTTGTTAAGCTATAGAGACTATTAAAATTGGCTACAATGTTGTGTCTGTGCAACAACTATCTAGGGCATTGGATATGTAGATATGTATACTTCTCGTAGCTGCCAAACCAAGTGTCTGTCCGTCTTCGTGAATATTTTATGGCTTCCCTGACGACGACGACGACCGAAGACTAGTTGGAAATTAAATAAAAAAAAAACTTAGAATGACTTGTCTTACATTTGCATTCCTTGTTCGATGAATTAAGCCTAGGCAAACCGAAGAAAAATAAAATTCAATTTCCATCTGTAGTACATTGCAACAGATCCATTACATCAATGTGGATGCTATAGAGAGTGGGGGAGTTGTTTTAATTATTCATTTCAGTAAGCTGCAATGACAGTGTGACTGGTCATTGGATTTGCAACACTGTTGACATTTTGCTGTCAATAGTCGTACAATATTGATCGGGCTATTTTGGTGCTTTATTTGAACACCACGCACTGAATTATTACGCTGTTGACTGTGTTGGTGATTGCGATCGGGTTTATTTCAAATCTGTCATATTTAAGTTGACAACATCATAGTCATCATGTCTATGTACCAAATAGCTGCACTCACTTTGTATTCTCGTAAAATATTTATATGTTTATTCAGCCGAATGAGCTTATAACTGTATCTACGTGAACGTGATGTATTGACGTCTTAATTGAAAACGACAGGCTAAGAGTGGGAGGAATTTTTCTGAAATATGGTACTTGATGATGACGATGGAGAAGCCATGAAAAGTATATAATCAACTATTCTGTTTAATAGTCTGTCCATTCCTATTACGTGACTGCGTAAAATTCCACAGGATAAAAAGCATTGTTAGAGAAACATGTTAGGAATTCGTAGTTTATAAATAATTGTCACTTTTTAAACTCGACTGCTCCTTATATATACTTTAGGCAGCTAAGGTCAGGTTAAGCGACCCGCAGTAGTCTTATGACATTTTCATTTGTTAATCGTAATCGTTCACTCTCACAACAAAAATGTCGGAATGGAGGCACGCTAATCTGAAAACAGACGGAACGAGTATACTTGCAAAAAAAAAAGTTTGCACTTTTCCACTACAACATTAACCTCAAATGGATGTAAAATCTTCCGTGTTGATACGATCGGAGATCACCAGTTACATTAAAGGAAGATTAAAGATCAAAGCAGAGATTTGGGAATAGAGTTTCAGAGTTTTCAGTGTTATAAAGAGCAGGGACTTAATACATTGTCCTGCGGTATACCGATTTTGGCTAGCAATCAAACGATTGTTTTGACTGTATTCTATGGTATTTTTCAGCGCTACCAATCCAATTCACTTCTTTTCATTCTTACTAAAAAATGATAATGAAATGGTCTTTCAGCAATTCTATAATTTGCTTGACACCGAAGATACTACGTTTTTAATACCGTTCTCTTTTCGCCGTTTTCTTCCCCGATTCAAACGCATTTCTATGGTCAAATTTAGTCTCCAAAAACTCTCTAGATCTTTATCCATCTTGGATTGGCGGCCATTTTTGTAAGCTACCAATTAAGTATCGTTTTGTAACATCATAAATAAATCTATAGCTAACTGATATGAAAAGTAATTATGGTACTCATAAATTATATCGATATCTAGACTGGCCCATGGACTATATATTGCAGTGTTTATTAATTGTGGTCCCCTAATCAACATTTTCACTTACATGTTTACAATCGAAAGCATTATCTTTTCGTTTGGAATAATTTTCTCTTTTGAAAGAAACCATAACTTGTATAATATATTCAAAGAACGAAGCAAAATAACTGACATTGTATTCTAGTTTATCAACTTTTCGAGCCTTTAAAACTCTACTGTTCAATAGTAATTGTTTTTGCCTGTCGAAACTGTTTTTTTTTCTGAGTGATCAATGATTGATACTCCTTTACGCATTCAGAATAACTCGCTACCTCTATTAGAGCTGCGATCTTAGTTATTATTTTCTAAGTTTTATATTATAGCATGTGTTAAGTTGAGTAAATCAGGTGTTTATTCCGAACGAATTCAAGGGCAACAATCAAAGTCAAATCAAAATCAAATAAAAATCGAATCAAATTCAAATTTAAATCAAATCAAATCAAATCAAATCAAATCAATATCAAATCAAAATCAAATCAAATTCAAATCAAAATCAAATCAAAATCAAATCAAAATCAAATCAAAATCAAATCAAAATCGAATCAAAATCAAATCAAAATCAACTTAAATAAAAATCAAATTAAATCAAAGTCAAATCAAAATCAAATCAAAATCCAAAATCATATCAAGATCAAATTGATTTGATGGTGATTTGACAAAACTGAATAAATGACAGCCAATTTGACAGATGTAACTTCAACAAAATGGCCGCTATCAACGGTCAAAGTTCGGAAGTCCCCTTATTTATTAACAACCTAATTTCTGAAAAAAAGACTAAACCCAATAAATTTGTTGGCTGACAACAGCACACTGAGCTTTTCATATTCCTCTCAGACTCTAATATAATCCATTAATTTTGGATGTAGAACAACAACGACAGCGCATATTAAATTGATTCAATTCTGATCTTGACAGCATTTCTGAATGGGAATAGGAATCGCGTAAATTAATGATTTAAAAATCCAATGCTGTCTTTTATCGTTAAAGCAAAAAAAAAAAACAATAATTGCACTGGCACAGTTTATCCTTGAGCCCAACTTCGGACGTATTCTTTAGAACAGACGTTCTTTATTTAATCGCACCACACGAATGTGGAACTCTTTGCCTGGCTCCGATTTTTCTTCCCATTTTGATGTGGAGAACTTCAAAACTATGCATCGGTTCTACTCTTTCATTTTTCCTTATTTGCCTAATGCTCTTACGCTATTCAAACATTTTAATTTTCGAATGTTTAAGTTGTAAAAAAAATTAAATTTGTAAAAATTTGAAGTCGTGAGTTCTCTTCGATTTCTTCAGCTATACTCATTGTTGAATAACTTTCCTTATTCCACTTCCCCAAGGTTATTATAAAAAAAGAATACAAACCTACCTCAATCAAACATTGTAACCTCATTGTGCAATACATTGTTGTACCACACGAAAAAAAAATCCCACAACATCTAACAACATTTTTAGCCAATCAAAACCTCAGATAATGTTAATTGACGTATGCTTGCCAAAAGTCAAGCAACAAATTCAAAATAATCCAAAAAAAAACCTCAGCCTGTCATCGAGCCTTTTTTGAAAACATTTCTAATCCCAATTTGTCAAATACACGATGTCTTGTATATTGGCGAATAAATGTCCATTAAATAGCATCTTTTAGTACGTGCGTCGTCGGTCGGTCGTATTAGACTTGTGCTAGATACTTTTGTTACCAATTGCGAAAATGTTTGTGTGTGCACACAGCTTTATTTATACCTGTTCGTCTCTTGGCTGCTGTTATTGCTACTGCTACTGGTGCTGCTAAATAGCTTGTTTTTTAAGGTGTTTTGGGGACGTCAAGGGGTACACGACCACCTCACCACGTTTGTGATTTTCTGTAGCTCACGGCAAGATGTCAATGAACGCAGAAACGTATACGTTTATGAAAAATAACAATGCAACAAAAAAAAACGTATACACAACAAAAGCAAAGAAACAAAAGAAAAAAAGAGTAAAATGTGTGCACAGCTTAAGCTTTAAATAAAAAATCAAGAACAAGAAATGTCAAAAAGAATGTTTCGTTGGTTTTTTTTGTATTTTGGTTCTTTAGCCGCGGTGGGCCTTTGCGAGCAGAGCATAAAACCCTTCTTTGCATAGACATAGCAGGATAGTGAAATAGAGTTGCCGCAGTTAAATGTCAAAAAATGGACAAATTTCGTTTTTTTTTTCTTTTTTAATTAAAAATTAAGAAGGTACACCGTTTCTTCAACCGAATTGAACCCACTTTACGCCAAATCACAAAACTGAGTTCCATTTTTTGTTGCTGTCAAATGAAATGTAAAAACTTAAACTTTATTATTTTATTATTTAAAACTAAAGAATGTTAGAAAAAGTTTTATATAAGATTATAAACTTTTTTATAAAATTCTAAAGCTTAAAATAATAAAATACTTTTTATTTTTAACACAACACCATGTAATGGCAACACTATTTTGTTAAAGCTTCTTTTTTTAATTCTTCCTTTGATTATCATCGTTCGCTATTATTGTGTGGGTTGTTATACAATAACACAACGTGTTTTTAAAACCAAAAAACAACAAAGGCTGCGCTTAGACCGACCGAGTGCAGTGTCCCCAATGCTATACTCGTATCTCGTAGATACATTTTAACAAGAAAAAAAATTAATCAAAACTACTTGCAGTGCACATTGTGTAAGGTTGCATAACTTAATGGGTTTTGCTTCACTTGATATTTTCTTTGAAGAAAATAAGGAATATTTTTCACTCATGCCATCGTTTACACTTACACCAACAAAATGTATCTTACAAATAAAAATAAAACCATGAAGTACAAAGTGAGACTATGACACTTATTCAAAGGCAGGGTAGGTCGTATATATGGTGGAATTCTTGAGTGACTTAGTATAGAAATGATGGCAGTGTAGAAGGATTTCAACGATAAGTTGGAAAATTGGACAATTGAAGAGGGTGTATTGTACCAAGTGAGTCAGGTAGATATCGAGCTGCCGTACCTACAAACCCACAAAACTATTTTTAAATCAAAAACCAAGCAAGGCTGAGAGGAACCAATCATAAAGATACTTGAATAATAAAATTGTATTTTCATAAAAATTGAAAAAAAGAAAGAAAAAGCTATGGCTTGCTGGAAAGAAGTATTGAAATAGATTTAATGGAAAATGCTTGAAATAGAAGACAATTATGAAGAAGAATATTTCCAGCGACTAAAAATATTATTGAAAAAGTGCAGCAAATAATGAAATCAATGAACAGTAACTGGTTGGGCACTATATATACAAAGAAAATTGATTGCAAAAAAGAACTATATTGAATAAACTATTAAAGATTGTTGTACTTCAAATTTATGTCAAACAAAACCCATAATTTCTTCTGGGATTTTAAAAACCAACTTTATCTTTATATTTATCTCGGTTTCTATCATTCTTTCTTTTGACAAACAAAAAAAAATAAATTTGACAGTTGTAGGACAAATATCTTGTATTATGGCATAACATTTTATTCATTTGAGAAAAGTGAAAGATACTAAGCAGAATAACTTTGTTGTTGTAAGCATAAAATGATTATTGTATGGAAATTCATGTAGTCGGTTCGCTTATTCACAGCTTGCGTTGTATCACGATATGAAAACGTGACGAGATCTCTCGTACTAGCTGTCAAACCAATTTCCTTCATCACTTCGAGTATCTATGTATGTCTCGTTTTCTCACTACAACGCACATTTCGTAAAATTCAGACAAAGTCCCGCTGGCACGATGAGGAATTTGTTGACAAAATTGTTTAAAAAAGCACTTTCAGTTGTTATTTTAGGTTTTTGAAAGTTGAGAATAGATAGAATGTCAGAGAAAATTCCAATAATTTTTGTAGCCCGGGAGCCCGCTAAAGTATAAAGTGGTCAATAAGTTATTCAAATCATAATGAATCGTTTAATTTGGGTTTGTGTGTCATAAAAAACGCTTATAGAGCACCTCGAGACCTTCTGATGTAGATGGCGCTTGAAACATGAAAAAAAACAAAACAAAAACTTATTTGTTCGTCGTTGAACTTTGGTATAGGGTACTTAAAAAACATCAGATAATGTCAAAAAAGTACCGCTTACAACCGTTTAGCGGGACAAAATACCGATTACAAGCGTTATAAGGTGCAAAAATTAGACCAATATTACCATCTAATCTAGAAAATGAAGAGGTTTTACCCTACAAAAGCTCGGGTAGTTCTTAATTGTTGATATAATGTTTGGGATGTCCGGTAGAAAAAAACAACCCCATAACATGATACTGCCACTGCCATGTTTCAGTAATTTTAGCTTTGTGTAGCGTAGATTAGAAGTTTGACCATCAAACCGTTTTCCGTCCGTTTCAAGCAAATGTATATTTGTCTTGTCGCTCCACAAGACATTTCTCCAATATTCATAGCTTTCGATCTCTTGTTGACTTCATCGAATTTAGTAAAATAAATTAAATTTTGACTGTAATTTTTTTTTAGCAACGGATATTTTTTGGCCAACGGCGAAGGTGAACCTGCATTCTGTAGTAAACGAAAGATCGTTCTGCAACTAACACTGATCCTTGTTTCCTGGTGCAGATATTTCGATAGTAAAAATAGAAATAGTAGATCAGAAAAAAAAAGTTTATTTTTTACAAAAAAAAAAAAAACATTTTAGTAAATTCCTGGCAGCACTCAGAATTTCTGTTGAGACTTATACAGTGTTTGGTGTTGCTGCACATGTTATTGGAAACACGAGTTTGCCAATCCATTATTTTGAGTCGGAGACAAAACAAAGCCATGGGGCATACCAGTCAGTTTCAGATTTGAATTCGTTCAACATAACTTGTATTGGGCTGTTCGAAAGGATTGGCCCACTAAAATAATTTATCACGCAGATTTGCTTTTTTATTGAGAACGCCTAGCAGGAATTTGAAGCAATTCCGTGCATTAACATAAATGCTCCTCAGCGCCATCTAGGGGAGTCTAACACAAACAACAACAAACTGGACTCATATGAACATATGGTATGACGCATGACTATTATAAGGTGGAAATATTTAGTAGTTCGGTCTTAATATGTTCAGACATAGTAAATTTGTTGTTATCCATGCAAGTAAGATTTTGTGATATCATTCTAGACTAGCTCGTGCTACTACAGACTTGAATATTAAATCTTTAATTGTTTAAACAAACAACATTTTAAGTATCTCCTTATAAATTCGATTAAAAAAAAAAAGAATAACAAACGAAATAAATTTAAAAACCTTTCCCGCGAAACATGTGTAGATAAAAAAAAAAAGATAGAAAAAAAAAAAACATTCCATCTTATCAGTTTTATTATAATTGCATTCATGAGATACATGTACGTTAATTAGGTTTCGAAGGAATATGTATATAGACACAAATACTTTATTAGATTTGCTGACTATAAATTATACAAAAAAAATTTATTCAACTGTTAAAATTTCAAAACACGTTTCAAGAACCTGGTCAATGATATCTGTTGGATGTACATATGCACACAAATATATTTTTGTATCTACGGGTTGAAATTAGTTTTAATACGAGGAACTTGCTTTAATTATGGATTATTCTAATTAATTCTGTTCAGAAAGTGGAAATAAGAAATAAGACATTTAAAAGGACTGGGCCTAAAAGCTGTAGCAATTCCTCGTACTTTGGGCATTTAAAGAAAGTGGTTATTTTTTGGAAAATTCTTAGAGATTTCAGACAATGTAAAAGAAACAAAAATGTATGGCTCTGTTCAAAGCAAATAATTTTTTTTTGTGGAAAGATATGTTAATGAACTTTAATATATTTGATTTTTCTGGGTGTTTTTAAACCAAAAAAAATTATTTGAAAAAGATGGAGTGACGCGGGCAAATTTAAGAGTCCAATATGGCTCGTTACTTGCGATTGCGATTATAGGGACTATAAGGCAAGTTTAGGAAAAACAATGAGACATAACAAAAAAAAAATGATCGAGAAAAAATGTCTGTCTGTCTGTCTGTCTGTATGTATAACGAGCTACAACCTAAACGGCTTAAACGATTATCTTCAAATTTGGTGTGTGCGATTCTTTTGGCATTCCCCATAGGGGAAATTGAATTTTTATTTTTAGGCCAAAAAATAACGGTACCTGCCATATGACCGCTTATTTATCTCGAAAATGGCTCCAACGATTTGATTTGGATGAACATTTTTGAGATTTTTTTTTGTTGGTATTGGGTATGATAAAAAAAAAATTATTTTAAATTTTATAATCACATGTATATTAATAAACTCTAAAAAACTTCATACCAAAATTTCAAAAAAAAAGATTTTTTACAAAAAAAAAAAACTAAAAATAAAAAACAGGATTTTATCAAAACCGGTACTGCAATTTTCGAAATACATTTTTCATAAATTCTTTGTTATTTAAGACGTGTGATAGCGTACTTCATTTTTACTAAAAACCGTTCAGTATTGTGGTTTTGATACTTTTCATAAGTTCAAACTTCGTTATATTTAACGTAAATGTAACTTGTTTCTGTCAAAGATCTTGCTTTCCAATGTAAATAGGCACATAAGAGCAAGTACGTACGACCCAGTCGTGCCCATTTTCTTTTATTTTGTATTTGAAACTCAGATAGCAATGCTAATAGTTTTTTAATTATTATGTTTCAACAGCTGTCAAAGTAATCAATGACATTCAGCTGTCAAAATATTTCATCATACTCATACATCTTCTCAGGCCTGCCGAACGTGTAAGGTAAGTTTAAGTTGAGGTGGTTGTTATAAAAGCGATTGACACACTCAGGCCAAAAAACCGATTTTGATGCCAAGTAAAGTAAAGCGATAATTCCCTATTATGGTAGTTGAACCATCCGAAGCTTCTTATTGAGAGAGTCTGTTTATAATAAGTTGTCCTGTAATTCTGTAAAGAGGTTGCCCTGAAAAAAGTGTGAGAGTCAAACGAAGAAAATATCATAGTGACCATTATGGAAAAACAAAGGCGTCAATTTGATGCCTATTATCAAATTGTCAGAAAGTCAACGTGTATTACTTTTCGGTCAAAAATCCGTATAAGATGGCCCTAATGTAATAATTGGACGACCATTAACTGTGCCGTATGTGCACTATTTAGGAGCTGGAAACATTGTCGGGAGATCCAGATTATTGGTAAAATAGATCATATTCTCGGGCGAGGCTCATTAGTGGCTCAGCAACTATGCCGAAAAATAAAATTGGAATAATTGGAACGTACCCACAAGTATACGATCAAACACACTTAACATCCACAAATATTGTCTGTTTTTTGTTGGGAATACATGATGGCATCATCGGACCTTGTCTTAGAAAAGAGGAAGACGACACCGTTTAATTTTTTTTCAATAATAATTAACGCGGAATAAAGGGATTATGACTACCCTTTTTATGTTAAGCTTTAACAGAGCGCGAGCTTTTAAGAAACAAGTGGAGGATCAAGTAGGAGATAACGATATATGTACATTTGCCTTGAATGTTTGGGTATTGAAATGAGAAGGAAAAATGGAGTTGGGTAGGTAGTTCCACATTCGTGCTGTTCGACTAAAAAAAAAGAATCTCTGCACTTTACGGTACGTCCGAAGTTTGGCTCAAGGGTATTATGGTGGGCATTTCTAGGGAAGCTGATATAAGAGGAACAATATATGTACCTATAACGAAATATTACATTTCAATATAGGAATGCTACTGTCAATTTTACTAGAGCATTAGCAATAAAACAACGAAATGCAAGAAATTTCTACAATATTCCAAGGAAACAAATGTTTCCGAAATTGATATGTCATCTATCAGCTTAAGGCTGTGTTCTATGTATGTACTATGTATGCATGTAATCGTTGCTACATCAGAAGAGGGGAAAAAACATTTTTTTCTGAAATGTTTTTTAAATGTTTATGAAATGTTTATTTAGGTCTGGACGCTTCGCGAAACATTTCTGAAATATCATTCTTTTGCCCGTTCCGAACAAAAATCTTTCATTATTTTTCAAGCATTTTAGTCTAGTTGACAGGTTTTTGTTTTTATTTGTTTGTATGTTGTTCATGATGAAAAAAAGAGTTTCTATGATTACTCCTTTTAACAATCCATCTTGAAGTACAAAACTGGATACATAAAATGGGAAACAAATAAACATTAAGGAAATGTTTTCTAAACAAATGGGAAACATTTCAAAAATGTTTTTTTTTTTTTGGTGTGGACACATCTTAAAGAAACCAAAACATTATACTACATTCCTCGCAATTCCCTCTTCCTCTTTGATGGAAGTACCATTGTAAATATCAAAGGAAGGAAATATTTCGACAACAAAAAAACAGCTTTGAGTCTTATAACATTGAATTCCACACGGTTTCTAATTAAGTCAGATACCAAGGACAGATTCATTGGATCATTGCAACCTCTCGAAGATGCACAACATAAATTTTTACAAATATACTTCATGGGCAACATGGAGAACAACTTGATCGACGTCAAGAGATCAATTCAGCAATGAAAAGAGCAATTCTTCAAGGCTTGCAGCAACCACTCAATGAACATCATGCGTTGGTCAGGCTGTTCAAGAGTGCTATGGAACGCATGCCAAATGATGACTACAAAGTCGAGATCAGAGGAGATAAACGACCATCTGGAACACACGAACGCACATTTAACGCTCCAACAATAGATGAAGTTGCCATTCTGATTGTTGTTGAACATTTGGAAACACGCGATATTATGCTTACAAAACACGATACTGGGTAACTGCTACAAATATCTGAAACACATCGTTCATATGACACGTTTCAATACCCGCTGATGTTTTGCCAAGGATACATGAACAATGAAGAATCATTAAAATACTTAATTTTTTATTTTTGTTTCCTAATAAAAAATCGAACTTAATAAAATCCAAAATCTGCCTCTAAGGCGGAACAACAGAGTTCGCCGGGTCTCTTAGTTATTAATAAAAAACATATTTTTAGAAGTCGGTTATCATGATCCTTGCATGAACAGGTGTGAAATACATAATTGTTGGTATCCAAGAGTCAACCCATATATGCTCAACCTCTAGAAAGTGAAGAACTTTAATAAACAAGTTAATTCTATATACTTGTATCTTGGTTTTTATTAAAAAAAAAACATTTTCGATTAATCAATAATGGAATTTCTTTTTGCGGAATAAGCTTACTTTATTGACAATCTTATTCGAAGGGTAAGAAACAACAAATATTAATCGATAATAGATTAATTTTTCTAACTCGATAACCAAACACAACCGGAGCGGATATCAAAAATGTAAAATTATTATCAAAACAAGCCCATCATTAAAAGATTAAATTAAATTAAAATCAACTTCAACGTGATAAACAAACTACTTATCTAAAAAAATAAAAATAAAACTTAAAATACTGTAAACAAGATCTTAATCATATGCTAAAAACTTCATTAGTCATAGATGGACGACTACCTTATAAGTTGAAGAGCCAGACGCAGACTTCACATAGATACTGAATTAAGTATGCAATCGTTCAGCTGGAAAATCTATTTCCAACACAACAAACACCTGAATTATAAGAAATTACGTGCGCCTCGAGGCGGTCGCCAATTTACGACGACGACGATGACATCGCGGCATATCAAGGTATTCTTGTGAAACCACGCCGAACTAAGTTTCATATCTCAAGGTATCTTTAACACTGTTTTAACTATAAAGTAGCCACCGCAAGCCACATACACCAACATCATCATCTACTAATACTATTTTATTTTATGATTTTTCGACGCAAAAAAATAGCAACAGCGTGCTGCTATAACGTCATAAGAGCTGTTTCGAACGTACGCACTACTGACAGCTTCCATATTCAGCCTGTATAATGCGGGTAACAAAAAAAAAAAAACGAATATTTTCTATTTCGTATCGAACCTGCCATAAAAGGTTTCCAAAATGTTACACTATCGCAGATACAGCGCGTCTATCGATGATGGAAACAATATTTGCGTTTCTAGCTCTTAAGCCATTAAATAAAGCAATAACAAATTTTGTAATAAAAATATATATTTTTATTACATTTTTTACGATTAAGGAGGGGTGGGGGAGGGGGGGTTATAATAAAAAAAAACTATAAGATAGAAGATACACAAACAAACTAATAAATCCAACAATAAAACAAACTGCCTGTAGTTTGAGTTATTGGAAGCAAAACAAAAACGGAATGTTGTTTTTGCGCATTTGCGGTGAAATTACTTATAACAAACTATCTTTCTGTGTATCTATGAGATATAAGTTATGAGGGTAACTTTGATGGCTGCTTAACTGGTGTGTGCAAATAAGGTAATTGACAAAGTTTGAAAAATGTTTAATTGATTAGACGAAGGAAGCAACTTGCATTTTATGGATGGGTGTTGCTAGGGTGTGTTTTTGATAGCCAAAGAGCTTTAATGTTCAATAAAAGCGAGAGCTTTTAAAACTGAAGAAGCACTCATCCATTTCTTCGAAAAATTTCTGCCAAATTGTTCTAATAACTGTCAAAATCTAGATGTGTTGGTTTTCTCTCAATCAATTCTGATTAAATTGAATTGAAGTTTCTTTTTTTAATTTTTTTAAACTGCAGGTTTTGTGGTTTTGATTTCTAATTAAAAAACACACGATTTCTATTTTTGTGTAGTTATGGTGTTATTATACATCGAGTTCGAGTCCCTTTCGGCCATGTTGTGATTTTAGTGGCAACGGCAATATACATTCTAAGTTTTAAATTACGAATTCGATTAAAAAACTTTGATATTTATTAGAGTAATCTATAAAATTTACATATTAAAATGTTTCTAACAATTAACATTTTCGTGACTGTTTTTCTAACTTAGTTGGGAAATGTAAAGTCGTATATTAACATGATATTTTAAAACCCGACTGGTTGACATTTACGTAATATATTTATGGCTCGTGAAAAGAAATGACTTATAGGTGCGGCAGAGCAACCATGCGTGATTTTTTATGGGGTTTTCACTTGAACTTTATGTGCGTAATCACAAAGGTAAGGAAGGTAAGGACTTTGACAGACACAAGGAACATTTACATAATGTACAAAAATCACATGGTCTAGACCACAAAACTTAACGGTTTTTAGTAAAATATGAAGTAGGTCATGAAAAGTCGTATGAAAAAAGTATTTCTAAAACTGTAGAACGGATGGATTTTGATGAAATTCTGTTTTATTTTTAGTTTTTGAAAAAAAAAATTTTTGAGATTTTGGTATGCAATTTTGTGAAATTTATTTATAAACAGCAGATCATATAATTTTAAGTATATTTTTTGATTAGTTTTAAAAATATTGAATTTCAAAAAACAAAAAAAAAATCAAAAGTTAATTATAAATAGAAAGAAATATTTATTAAAAATTTTGGTAGGCAGAATTATTTTGGCTACCTAGATCTTTTCAAATATAAAATTTTATAGAAATCAAATAAGACGTTACCGACAATGTCAAAAATAAAAAAATGAACGTTACATGAAAGGTACCCTGAATAGACTTTTCCGGTAAATTTGTTTTTGATAAAATGATAGCTAATATCTACAAAAAAATTCTCAAGAATTTTCATCAAAATCGTTGGAGCCGTTTTTGAGAAAAATAAGCTTTTCCCTAACGGCCATTTGGCAGGTACCTACCGTTATTTTCAGCCCTAAAAATAAAATTTCAATTTCCCCTCTAGGGAATGCCAAATTAATCACCCAATGCAGAGATGTTGTAGTTTTTGCGAATGGCTTCGTACATCAATCATATTGAGAACTGCACAGCTGCAGTATAAACAGAAAAGCAATGAAGCGCTATGTCGCTGAGATGGAACAAACAAAACATCAACCAGACGACGGGCAGGGCACGCAATTTGGCACCACCAGACGGAGCCTACAGCGAATTTTGGTGAAACAGTCACATGTTCCCGTCCAAAGTGCAAACATTGCATCAGTTAATGATAGGGAGGGGCGACGACGATTATGATAAAATGGCGATTGTTTTATTTAGCAGAAAATATTAAAATTGAATTTTAAACATAGATGACGTGAGTTTTCGAGTAAGAGCGTACGCAATATTGTTAATTTTTGTGTAGTTTAAAAACAAATTTCGCAAGCTAATATCACAAAAACATGGGTAGTTTGTTTGTTTGTTTTTAATAGTTTCATTGGCGACTTTTTAATTGTATGCATTTCCCCATCTGCCAAAACTATAATCTTTGTTGCTTGGTACATACCATACAATTGGGTATTTTTTACGTCAAGCTATAGCTTGGTCGACGAATAATTTAACCAATATAAACAAACCAACGAATGTCAAAATATTCTTCATCACACAGCTTTGACAGCCAAAACGTTGCTTTGAAAAAAAGAAGAATTTATTGGGGTGAAAAGAGCATTTTACATTGTGGAGGCTCTTCAGATCAAGACTGCTTCTGTACTAGACTATCGTCTTAGCAGTTCTCACGTACGAATCCGAGACTTGGGTACTTACTAAAATGCACACTGATATCTTAAACGCGTTCGAGATGTAAGTCATGCGAAATTGGATGGTATCGGCCACTAATAGGGTTATAAATAAGGAAGAACTTGTTGAATAAAGACCGGAACCGATCCCGGTTGTGTCGCCGATGATGATGATTGTGATGATTAATTGAAGGTGAACTTGTAAGAATATTATCATAGTTCGCCCAATTTATTGTCGATTCATTTTTTATTTCAACTTAATTGAAATACCCGGTCATTATCGGACAAAGACCGTAAAGAACTTCCTAAATACATCCCCTTTCACGATTTTTTGTATAACCTTTTCCAAACGTATCTCAATAACGTGGTTTGGAACATTCATCTAACGCTTAAACAAGTAATTTTAAAGCAGCTGATCGTGTTAACGTATGGATTTACATTGATATATGATGGGCCTTTTAATAACTTAATAATTAAATTTTTCGTAGGGCCCATAACACAGAACAACAAGTCAACTAGTCAACAACAATTTATTAACAATGCTTGTTTAACAAAAAAAAAATTGTGTAAAAAATTTCCTTCACTTGTTGAATCTGTTTAACAAGCTACGAAACTTAGTCGTAAGTTTTCCAAAGAAAAAAATAACCATTGTGTCCAAAATCACAGAAAACAAACATAACTTTGTTGGTGAGTTTTCTGATTAATTAACTAAAACATAAAAACGGTGATTACCAGCGGGAGATATTTTCGTTGTCAAAGAGTTACCTAGTTCCTGCAGGAAAAAATTGGACAAACATTAGAAATGTTTTTTGACATAAATAAATAAGCACTATGGCATAATAAAATCTTAGGCCTGGTCCACATACTGCCATACAGTTAAGCGAATGCTTACCATGTCAAACCACAAAAGCGGCTTCATTGTTTGAAGGTGCATCAATATTAATCAAAATATTATCGATAACGCCGCAAATTTCCGGTCCACCTTTCTCATAAAAGTCTTGTATGGAAAGTTGTTTTTTTAAATATAATTTCATTTATTGCAACTGAGACTTCTTTTACACATCGAGCCACTGTCATTTATGAATGCCGTGAATGCACCTAATACATTTTCCCATATTGAGATTTGAGATCCAGTTCCTAACAAATACAAGGCTTTCAATATTTCTGGCTTGCAGTAAGTGCCCTACTTTTATTAGAGGGGGGAAGTAATTTGTGGTAGAAACTTTCGGTAGGGTAATCAGCAATTTCTACGGCCACATGAATTTTTTTTCAATAAACACAAGTTGTTCTATTATAAAGTTAATTTTTTCTTTAAACGTTTTTGTCTGTCTTTGTTCCTCAACATCACTGTCCAAGTTAGCATAAAAAAAACATTATTTTTTGGACAACTATTGACCACTAAATAAATTCATAAGGATCTTTCCAAATCCATCACTTAAGCACTACTGCAAGTGCTCAATCCTAACTTGTTGACTTCCAACAATTCCCCGACCGTCGGTTGAAATTCATCAACCATTCAACAAGTTTATTCTCTTTTTTCTTAACACTTGTTGTTTTCTGTTACAAAACCTATCAAATTGTGAAATTTTTCACTTGCTGAAAGAAGCCAAATCAATTGTAATAGTTCTCCTAGACTTGTTATTCAGTGTTACACAAATTTTAAAAAAGTTGTTGAATTTCACTTGTTCAGCAAGCACTTTATGTATTGTGTTAAAGGCCCCTGATCGCTGTTTGCATCTTCAAAATCTCCTAGGACTACTCGTATTTGAGTTATGGTTTGGCATGGAAAATTAGGTTTAATTTAAATGTGACTTTCCATCCCAGTTCAGAATTTTCATAGAAGACTTTTACATTAGCATTGAAACTAGCGAGCTACATATTGCCATATTTCTATATGCTTAAGTCAATCTTCAACTCCCCCAATTCTTTCATCTATCATCCGAAAATAGTTTTGCTTTCAAGACATAATTACAAACTAATTAATAATCCCGCATTATCCTCTTTTTGATGTGCTCTTTTATCTCTTAATTGTATTTCTTCGAAACCTTGAGTGAGCTCATATTATTTTTAGAAAGTTAAGATTGAAATATCTGTAAGATACTTTATGCATATATAAAACGACTTATCATTATTTTATTTTCCTCCGAAGTAACTAATTGCTATGACTTAAAGCTTATGCGGGTTTTATAGACTCGTTCACGTTGAAACGTTTGTAATTATAAATTTCTTTAAGAAATGTATTTTATATAAAGAAATGACAGGGAACCAATGTTCATTGCACAGCTGCATGTTATTCCGATTATAAGGTAAAAATACAAATCCCCCACAAATGAAAGTTTCAACAAAAAAACAAAGTTGTCGTAATACAAATTCCATTAAATTGATTGAACAAAATAAATGAATAATCAACTTGGGAACGGTCTTTTTTATGCACAATCGCATTGAATGCGAAAAGCGATTTATCGCATTAAAAAAATATATTTCCTCTCCATCTTTATTCGTGTTTAACGAATTTTTTTTTATTATTTGGAGGTCATCTTGTGGTGACCTCTCTATGCCGCCACATAATGCCGGTTAGCGGACGCGCCTGAGCTGGAGAGTTATCGCCACAGAGATGATTTATCATCTTCGCCTACAGTTTTTGCTTGCGCGATATTTTTATTTCGCATTCAATTTCGTTGGTTTTTCTCAATGACTTCTCTTGTAATTGTTGGTTTTGTTTGAAGACTATAAGCAGATACTTTGTACATCTCTGTAAAATGAGATTTCGAAAGCAGAAAATGACACAATTTTTTTTATTATGAAATTCGATTGTAAGTTGTTTATACAAAATAAATCGAATTTCATGCAAACAAACTAGCGAATTCAATGATTTTGTTGTTTTGTTGTACAGTCACGATGAGTGAAGTGAGTGGATTTTGTTTTGTAATTTATTTCATTCGCAATCTCGATAAACAACTCAGACGTCAGACATAACAATTGCATATAAACAAGGGCACCCATTGAAAAAGGACGGCGGCGAAAGTATTCTGACAGATGATTGCAATGTTTTGGAGCAATTAACTGTTCTTTTTTATTTTTTATGTCACAGATGCAATTGGAAATTGACAGATGAGTAAATTTTGACATCGCAAATAGGTTTTATTTATTGGTTTTTAAATTAATGAACATATAAAAAAAATAGGCACGACTAGGTCGCACGTACTTGCTCTTATGGCCGCACTTACATAAGAGCAAGTACGTGCGACCCAGTCGTGCCTATTTATTGGAATAAAATTCGAAAATTATTAAGGGAACTTCAGAGTTTTTATTCGATTTTTCTGAAGTTTGATTGCTTGAAAAAAGTACGTGAAATAGTTTTTAGCGGAAAAATTTAAACGCCAATTTTATTTCCTTAGAAAATGTAAAAAAGTGTGATTTTTTTTAAATCGTAGAAACGGTTTTTATTTAACAACTTTATTTAAAAATTAAAAAAAAAATTATTCGAGAATGCACTTAAGCACAAAAAGTAAAAAAATACAAAATAAAAAAAAAAAATGGTTCTATGGGAGGTACCGCTTTAAACCCACCATCTTGATTTTTTTTTTCACCAATACATAACCTACACCTACATACAATAGTACGTACACTGATTTTTTTCATAAAAATTCTTGGAGCCGTTTCCGAAAAAAATAAGCTTAAAGTTAATGGTTATATGACAGGAACCGTTAATATTTGAGTTAAAAAAATGTTAAAAAGTCCTCTGTAGAATGTGAAAATAACAGACAGACAGACAGACAGAATTTTGCAAGTAACTGAAATATGTTTCTCTATCATTGTAATTTCGGGTATTTAATTAGGGGGGGGGGGTGATAATTAGTTATGGAGTGTCTCCTTAAACTATCCTGAGATTTTGATGAATTTCAGAATGTTGTTAAATGGCTCTTTGAAACGTCGCCCAGTTTCACAAAGGAAGTGATACGACCTCTCTTCTGCATCCACGTCGTGACACCTCCTTCATAAGTCTGATGTGCTAATGTCCATTCTACTGATGTGAAAATATCAATATTTTTAGTTCTCCAGGTAAGAAGATAAAAGGTGCTTTGTAGCTTCATCTACTGCGTAATTTCTGCCTGTTACTATTAAAGTTTGGCAGCTTAATAGATCTATTTATTAGTGGGTTTATCGAGAAAATACCAGACCCTACCCTTGCTCCCGTTTTTGAACCGTCTGTATAGACCGAGAGATGATTTTCGTTTAAGACCCGGTTTTCCTTCAGGCATTCTTTTGTAGGAAAGTATGCCACCGTTTTAAAATCTAGGTAGGGTACAAAATAGTCGGTTTCCCTCCCAATTTCTACGTATCTTTTTATGATTTTATGACCATAATGGCCCTTATTCAAGTCGATGGTATGCCTTAATCTTAGGGCACTTTAAGCCGCCAGCTTCTTTTGAAAAGGTCTATTGGGGCTTTTGAGAGGAATATTTCTAGGTTTACGGTTGGAGTAGTCCTTAAGGATTTTGGTAGTCCTTAAGGATTTTGGATAGAAAGATCATCAAGATGTCAAAACTAGAACACTTAAAAGTTTTTAGTAAAAATTTAGTACGCCATTTCATGTCCCAAATAATAACGAGTTTATGAAAAAAGTATTTCGAAAATTTTAGAACCGGTTTTGATAAATTTTTGTTTTTTTATTTTTAATTTTTTGTAAAAAAAAAATGTTTTAAATGTTGGTACAAAATTCATTGGATTAGTTTTAAAAATATTGAAAATAAAAAAAAATCATGAATCTTCAACTTGCCTTACTTGCCAATATAGTGCCTACAATCGCAAGTAAAAATAATAATTCTAGAAGTGTAAGATTCCAGACTTTTTTTCTGCACCTGCTTAAGGGTAAAAATCTGATCAATTGTTGATCTACCCGGTGTGGGACCACACTGATAGTTACTTTAATTGAATAGAATAACCAGACTTATAATCAGTGAATACTCAAAGTAAAAGAAGTAAGAAGACGATATACATAGATATATGCATTGATCACGTAAAAGCTTTGCGCGTAATAGTCGCATCGCTAGGAATGCCTCGAGCCTGACCTTAGAACGAACTGTTGAGAATAGAGACTCATTTTTAAGCCACACAGCACAAATGTGGAACACTTTACAAGGATTGATTTTTACGATTTACAGACATTCAAGGCCAATAACCATCGGTACCTCTTTTTGCGTGACTATAATAAAATAAATTGCAAGACTGGATGGCACGTACTTGCTCTTATGTGCGGTCACAGCTTGGAATAAAATTTGAAAAATATTAAGGGAACTTCAAAGATTATATTCGATTTTTCTGACTTTTGATTGTTTGAAAAAAGTACGTAAAATAGTTTTCAGCGGAAAAATTTAAACGCCATTTTATTTATTTAAAAAAATGTCAAGTGTGATTTTTTTCAAAATCGTCAGAGCCGTTTTTAAATAAAACTGTTTTTTTTTTTAACTTTTTTTTAAAAAAATAAAAAAAAATAATTCAAGAATACAAACTTAAGCACAAAAATAACGTAGATTTAAAAACAAAATTAAAAAAAAATATTGATTTTTCAAAAAAAATTATTAAAAATACAAAAAAAAAAGTTTTAGAAAAAAATTTAATGCAAAATTACTCAAGCTACCTACATCTTCTTGAATATCAATTTTTATTGTAATGGGATCACCAGTTTTCGAAAAAGTCGAAGAAAAAAAAAACCGGTCCTATGCGAGGTACCGTTTTTAGCCCACCATATTAATTTTTTGTTCACCAAAATATAATGCATACCTACAGTAGTACACTGATTTTTTTTATAAAAATTCTTGGAGACGTTTTCGAGAAAAATAAGCTTTTACATAAGGGTTATATGACAGGTACCGTTAATTTTTAAGCTAAAAAAAATTGAAAAAAGTCCTCCGTAGAATGTCAAAATAACCTTAAGTTCAAATTTTGAAGACGATTGGCCCAACCGTTTAGGCTGCAGTCCAATATACATCCGTACAGACAGACAGACAGACGGACAGAATTTTGCCAGTAACTCAAATATGTTTCACTATCATCGTAATGTCATGTTTGATTGTTATCTCAAAATTTTTAATCTGCACGAATGCATAACTTGCATTAAAGTACCTATAATCGCAAGTAAAAATGTAAGTTATGTTGACCAAACAATGATCTGAAAGACCAAAGAGATGCAAATATGTAAAAAGATGCTAAGATTTCGCGGAAATCTAAACAATCCAATTCATCGGGATTTAGGAGAAGGTTTGGATACGGGGAGGCAAACGTTCAAGAGCCAAATAGTTCTCTTCAGTTTCCGTTTTTTTAAGTATTAGGGACTAATTGTTTGGATCAGAGGGAATAGATTTAAAACCGTGTATTCAATCTTCGGAACACATTTAAATCACTTTGTGCAGTTGCAATATTATATGTATTTCTTGTTGCAACATTTTCTTTTTAAATTTCTTACAATATTGCATCTACATTATGTTCGTCAGCAGTAGTTATTTCACTCAAGAAACTGAACAATTCGACAGTTCGAAATAATTTTGATCGCAATGTGGAACATGTAATTTCATTTTAAGGCGAAGAAAAAAGAAAGACAACGACACAAATATTTCTAATGGTCAAGGAATTTTCTATGACAAACGAAGCCTCGAAATACTGAAAATTGATCCAAATCAGAACCCGAGTACAGCCATTTTCAAAAACGATACGGCTGCTGTTAAATGTTTTGATTCAGCTTCTTCATCCTCTGATTTAGTCCAGCAATGCCGGGATTAGCTTGCGAACCTTAACTTTAATTTTAAGCTTTAATCTTACTTTAGATTCCAGGTCATAACTGGATTGAGGAAGTTCATCAGGCTGATCAAAGATAAAGACACAGAAGTTGTAAAATTGCGATAATCAGGAGTGGTGATTCAAGATTCAAGAGAGGGGAGATCATGAACTTCTCATTACATAGTATTTAGATCACTGAATAGTGAGTGCTCAATCCATTAACTTGGCCTTCAATGTCCATTCCCAATTTAATGCGAAAACGAAATTTTTTAAAGATTTTGAATTCAGTTTTTATCAGAACGAAATTGAATTTATAATATCATTGTAGGTATATTGAAACGAAAATCGAAATTACTTAACAATACAACCTTTAACGAAACTCTTTTGAGCAATCTATACACATAAATAAAAATTAAGTGTCTGTTTTTAAAATCAAAATAACAGCTTTTTACTTGATGTATACGAAGGGATATACAGTAATTATAACAAAAACACCATTTAAATTTTTTTTGCCTGAATGTGTCTTTCTGTCTGTTTGTTCCGGGTAATCTCGGGAACGGCTGCACCGATTTTGACGGGACGGCGCTGGTGTCGTTTTTTTTCGAAAATTCTTATTTATGGAACGATTTTGACGGGACTTTCACAGGCAGGGAGCTCATTTTGATTTGTTACAGGCGGACCAAGTCGCGGTTTACAGTTAGTTTATAATAAACGAAAAGTTTCCTTCCAAATGTCAAACGGAGAGTTTTTTAAACCAAAAGAAAAATAAATTCTTTAAAATTATTTAAACATTTTATTTGAATATCTCTATTAAACTTTAAATGAACTCGTATTTTTCCTCATGAAAATAGCAGTAAACTTTCCAGATGTTTGCTTTTCTGTCAAAAACAGGAAACCTATTCACGATATACTTGAAGAAATAATTTGCCTGAAGACTCTAGAAAGTAGACAGATTCCTGTCAAAAAAAGAGGTTGGCGTGTTTGCACGTGACTTTAATGTTCCCTCCTTCTTTGCCAAAAACTGACAATATCCATTTAAAAAAGGAATATTCTATTTAGCAAAAAAAAAATATTTCTAAATATATTGTGTAACTTAATTGAACCTTTCATTTCATCATCAAACAAAAACATGTTTGAATAGATAGAAAGGAAACACCTGAACACACTCTTCCTTATAAATAAAAAAAAACCGATAACTGTCAATAGTCTTACCCAAGGTATACGTCATTCACAGTCATCTTATGTACTTACATATAAAATAAACGGATTATACGAGTCATTACCTGGAATTAGAAAAAAAGAAACAAAATATTAGTAAAAATTAATGACAAAAAGGGAGAGTGCGACTTTTTTTAAGAATTTAGCACACGCACGCATAAAGTTAGATACAAGATACAATGTTTCTATATATTCATCATTTCACCAACAAAGAACGCAACTCAACAGGAGTGAGCTGTCAACCACTCAGCAGGACACACAATCATCACCATTCACCACCTACCTACCTACCTACCATACCATCGACACACAAAGCAACTTTCGCAACAAGTAAGTCAAATTAAAAAGAAAGAAAAAAAAGAGGAACATCAATGACAAAGCGTAAATTCCTCCCCCACTCAATAGGCTTCGTGTGATTGAAGAAAAAAAGCCGCACATGGCGTTGCCAGTTGTTGCCACGTTATCCTGATGGTTCATCATTGTCAAACATTTCCTTGGGGATACGCCGGGCGCGCCATGGTGACTGGTTTTTTTTATTTCTCAAAACTAACCAAGCAAAGTAAAATTAAACTCAAATGAAGAGGGGTAGAGCGGGAATATTTCTGCAACTTGCGCGCCAAAACTAATCAATATTTAAAATGGAGAAGGAAAAACAGTTTCTACGACGAATTTCTCCGCCATCACAGCACAAAAACTGTTGCTAATTTATTTGGCGGAAAAACGAAACGAACAGAGAGATGCCAAATGAAGGATGAGGAAAATCGATAGTTCAACACTAACGACCGCGACAGAGTACAGTACAGTTTGCGTGGAACCATGCAATTCAAATAGTTTGTGGTGGATTTGCCGCAATCGGAGTGTACTTTCTTTACACCAGCAGCGCCAGGTCCTTGGAGAAAAACTTTGGGGCTATGAAAAAGAATGACACAAAATCAAAAGGGTGACCATTGTAGTTTTTTTTTTCAACTGAACAATTTTCGATCTTTCTTTGGTATTTCCGGCAAAATAATATTTTTTGTAGAGCGCTAAATTTCCTACAATGTTAATCATTCAAACATTTTGTATGTCAAATCGTTGCCGAGATATGGCACTTCGGAAAAAAGACAACAATGCAGAATTCCAGCTTATTTTTTTCTTTTTTACCCGAATTATGATGAAATGTTTTTCTAATTATTTTGTCATGGTTAGATTAATCCCCCACTTCCCCGCTACACAATAGGTGTCAGGCCGTTCATATTATTATAATAATTTATAGTAAGTCAATGTTAAGTGACTTAGGTAGTTTCCTACATTATTACGTTCGTAGTAATATTTATTACCGGTTTTACTGATTTCAGGAGCAAAGAGTGGTTGCTGACCATAAATCCTGAATCTTCAAGAACGAACCGTTTTAGTTATTTGTGGAGTTCTCGTTTCAAAAGCACTTGCTGAATCCGTATTCGCGTAAAATCGATAACTTTTCGGAAATAGCGTTTACATCTAGTGTATCATACTATGGTTATATATGTGAAGGAGGAGTTGAAGTGGGTAAACTAACTACAGTGAAAGCCAGAGGAGATACGAGACTGTTGGAGTCCAGTGTGAAAAGGGAACTTTTGGTAGATGAACAAAAACTATAAAAATTCCCTCTTCAGAAATATCGATTAGAATCAAGGTACAGGCCTACTGTTAGTTTGAAAAGGGTTGGTCACAAAATTCTGAATATAATGAGTGATACTCTACCGAAAAGAAAAGAGGCAGGGCGGAAGAAAGACATCGACTGGTGGATATAGCTGGAAAAATATTGGAGCACATGTGCTCTGAAGTGTTCAACATAAGGATTGAGAACTTCTTGGGAAGTTGGTAGAACTGCGAGACGCTTCTTCTTCTACTCCAAGTCTTGATTTTGACCAGGAAACGAGGATTCTTGGACTCTTGAAAAAAACAAATTCCGCGCTCAAGCTGATGCAATCATTTTAGCAGTGCACCTCAGATCTTTTCTATCCTCTATCATGACTACTTTTTCCGTGTTTGTCAAGATTCTAGAAGAAGTTTGGCTTTTAACATCATCTATCTTCCATGGGTTTTTTCATTATCTTACGAAGAAGCTAATATAGGCGAGAAGGGTCGTATTGGTGCAAGCTCAAGGATCAGTGTCGATCCTAAGCTCGTTGAAGACGGATGTCGAGGTGCGCGCACAATTAGTTAAACGAAGTCCAAACAAATAATTGTTGCGCGTTGTTATCGCGAGTGCTTTAAGGAAAAAAAATAATACACGCTCGTTGAGAAATTAGAAAAAAAAACCCTCGCGTGTGCTGTAAAAAAAAAAAAATTATAGTGTTCACTCGCGTCGTAGGATGAATGAAAAAGATGCCCACTCGCGCTGAAGAAGAAAAAAAAAAATAAATAAAACGCATTCGCATAACAAATTATCCTCTATTCTGTCCCAAGACCTTTGTGCTTAACTGCCTCTTTCTTATCTACTGTAGGCATCGTATGACCATACAATGCTTGCGGTAAATAGATAAGGGCATCTGAATTTGTCTTATTGTGCTGAATGTTTGGATTGATTTTTTGTAAACAGGCTGTCTTATGGGCATAACACCTAAGACAGTTTGATTATTACAGAAGTTAATTTTGATTTTCACTGCGCAGTTCGACTTAATCAGAGTTGTGTTTTGTATGTAAGTATTTTTAAATGGTAAGTGATTTTTGTGTCGTGTATTCAAATGTTCGTGGTTTAAGAAAGAATTTCTTTCACGTGTACGTCTACACTGTTCAACACAGGCCAGCTGTTTTGGCATTAAGTGAAACTCAGGTTGGAGCAAATACTGATTTATCAGAATTTGCTCTACATGGGTATAGCTTGGTGCCATTACTCTTTTCTCATCATGGTCTCGTGGTCTATGTTAGGAATGATATTGCTTGCCAGAGCCTTCCCCAATATGGGCAATGTTCCAACACGGACTTTAACTTCTTATGGCTCAAATTCACTGTCCGCAAGCATGTCATTCATTATTGTTTTATTTACAGGAATCCAAATCTTGACAGTAATTCGACTTGTAACGAGTTTGATGCACTGTCTGATTCCATCTCGAAAATTGTTTCCCTTTGTCCTCGCACTGAAATCGTTATTGCGGGCGATTTCAATGTACACAATTCCAACTGGCTCCGCTATTCTGGTCAGACAACACCCGAAGGAAGGTATGTCGAGCTCTTTGCCGGGTTACATCACCTTACCCAACTGATCGATGTGCCAACGCGTATACCGGATGTTGCTGGGCAAGCAGCCCATACTCTTGACTTGTTTCTTACTTCTCACCCTGATAAATATACCATTAGTGTAACTTCTCCATTTGGCACTTCAGACCATTGTATCATTTCAGCTAATTTCTCATCCCCCACCCATCCAGTTAAAGAAAAACTTCCCACCAGGACCGTTTGGCAATACGAGAAAGCCAACTGGGACGGCCTGAATTTCTTTTTCCGAAACTTTAACTGGTCACTATGCTTCCTCGATAGTGACATTGATGCCAGTGCTGAAATGATCACAAATGTGATTCTTCTAGGGATGCGTGCTTTTATTCCTAACAGAGTAAAAAGCATCAAACCTAAAGAAAAGTCTTGGTTTAATTCTGAGTGTAAAGAAGCTATCAGGCTCAAAGAAGTAAGTTTCCGATCTTACAAAGCCAACCCTACAGAGGAAAATCGGAAAAAGCACAAACAAGCAAGGAACTCATGCAACTCCGTTATAGAAAGAACCAAATTTTTGCATGACCAAAAATTACGGCAAAAAATTCTGCAGTGTCCCAAAGGCAGTAAAAATTTTTGGTCATTTGTAAAAAATATAAAAAACTCCTCGACATCTTCGGTTCCAACGCTCATCGACAATAACAAACCAATTGTTTACTCTTCAGAGAAGGCAAACTTGCTCGCCGCCCATTTCGCTGTCAGCTCCACGCTGCCTCAAAGCAACGTTGCCCCTCCTGTACTTGAGAATGTAAATTTTTCCATGGGACACATTTTTTTCCGCACTCGTACAGTAGCAAGAGTTCTCAAAGATCTCGATATACACAAATCCGCTGGCCCGGATGGTATACCCCCGATTCTTCTGAAGAGGTGTTCTTCCACACTGGCAAAGCCACTGCGTAAGCTTTTCCATCGCTCCTACTCTTCTGGAATCTTTCCTAGAAGATGGAAAACAGCATTTGTCCAGCCTGTCCCTAAGAAAGGTGACCCATCCTCCCCCTCCTCCTACCGACCCATAGCACTGACATCCCTTCTTTCTAAAGTCATGGAAACACTGATTAACCGTCAGCTTAAGGAATATCTCGAAGATCGTAAGCTTCTCCATGACCGTCAGTATGGCTTCCGCAGCAACCGTTCCACTGGTGATCTGATGGCATATCTCACCGAACAGTGGAACAAATCTTTACATCGCTTTGGTGAAAGTAAGATTATTGCTCTTGATATCTCCAAGGCATTTGATAGAGTTTGGCATGAAGCTCTCTTATCGAAAATGCGTGCTTTTGGGATCGATAATACTCTTGTTCGTTGGATTAGAAGCTATCTTCTGGACCGTTCAATACAAGTTGTATTGGACGGATTCAAGTCTGATTCCCATAAAATAAATGCTGGTGTGCCCCAGGGCTCTGTTCTGTCTCCGACTCTTTTCCTCATTTTTATAAATGATCTTCTGTCTGTTACTTCTAATCCACTTAACTGTTTTGCTGACGACTCTACCCTCAGCTTTTCATATTCGTTCGATAATTCACGTCCTTCGCCTTCGGACGTACAATTGCAACGGTGCCGTATGTCAAGCTCATTAAACTCCGATTTATACAGCATTGTTAAATGGGGTAATAGAAATCGTGTGGAGTTTAATGCTTCGAAAACTCAATGCTGTCTTCTGTCGTTAAAGCTAAACATTCCCCCAATGCCATTGTCCATGAATGGCACTTACATCGAAGAAACCGAAAAGCTCTCAGTACTCGGTATGTGTGTCAACGACGACCTCCGTTGGAACGACCATATATTTGAGATCGCTAAGAATGCTGCAAAGTGCTTAGGTTTTCTGTATCGGTGTAAGAAGTACTTTTCCCCATCTGATCTGGCTACAATTTATAAAGCGTTTATACGCCCTAAACTCGAGTATAACTCCCACCTCTGGGCAGGTGCTTCGCAAACATCGCTTCACCTGCTTGATAGAATACAAAATCGAGCGTTAAGATTGATAGGTAATAGAACTGCCGCTGAAACAATTGCCCCACTCGAACACCGACGCAATGTTTCATGTCTTTCCTTATTTTATCGTTTCTTTTACAAAAAATGTTCACTCGAAGTAGCCAGTTGCATTCCTCCCCTTAAAAGTTTCTCCCGTAATACTCGTCTCGCAAGGAATGCTCATCAGTTCACCCTTGAGCCTAATTTCGGACGTACCGTGAAATATAGGGATTCTTTTTTTAGCCGAACGACACGAATCTGGAATAGTTTACCCGGCGGGATTTTCCCTTGCCATTTTGATCTGCAAACATTCAAAACCAATGTTAATCGGCACCTCCTATCTCTCCCCTCCCTATCTTCGTAATGCCCGCGCAGTGTGTTCTACATTAAAAGGGAAACACATAATCCCTTGTGCGCGCGTTAATTATAAAAAAAAAAAAAAAAAAAAAAAACTGAACGTGCTGCATATGTTTTCACTAAAATCTCGGATTTCGGCAGAGGTTTCAAGATTTTACAATTTTTTTCAGTAGCTCTCACCGATTCAGAGATATACGCGAAAAATAAAAATGTATGACCTCGTATAATAAACAACGCACAAGCGGGATCAATGGGGATTTTTGTGTTCATCAAGTATGTTGGTGGATATGTCCATTCTTTCCGGCGAAAATTGCCTTGTTGTTGAAAATTTAGGTCAATATTGGCAACAAAATTTCTTCGCAATAATGCCAAACGCAAGAACCAAATGATATATTTGAATTGTGTGTTCAGCTTCGGCTGTCCTGTTTGAAACTATAAAATGAATTTCGATGTAGCTTGATTGAATTGATTATGACTGACATTGCCGCTGACAGAGCTTCAAGGTATCGGTAAAATTTTTGATTACTCAGTTCAATATTTGCGAGGCGATATTTCAGCAATTTTGTTGGCTTCGAAGTTTACCAAATAATAAACGAGTAGTGTCAAGTCGCATGAACACGGCGGCAAATTGGTAAAGGCCGTAAGATAACCCACGCGCCAAAAGCTGATTTGCTACTATCTTGCTGGAACCACGGCTAAGATATAAAGATGTTATCGATTTTTTTGATAGACCATTGAAATTGTTAATAAATACATTTTTAGAAAAAAAAAATATTTGTGCAATGGAGTTTTTTCTTGCCGAAAAAATTCTTGGTATTATTTTTTATCGACTGAGTACATTATTTGTGTTTCTAATCAAAGAAAAACATGTACAAAATCGGCTTAAAATTGTTTTCTGATGCATTTCAATAATAGCTATAATTGGCCTCTTACACGAGACCATATTTCGAAGAAGCAAGATCCGATGATCCCAACATGCTACGGCAAGAAACAGGCAATTTTAATATTGACGAATTATCGAACCCTTGCGATTTATGGCGAATCACGGCAATTTCGTTTGTTGGTATAGTCGCTGATCCGAAAATTTGCTCGTGCAAGAAAATCTTTTTTTTTTGCAGAAATCCGGACTTATTTCCAATATTAGTTAGCTTAGCGGTTAGCGAACTCCTGACGTGGTCTTGGAACGCCCGACGTTGAAACACCGCAAAATAATTACTGTTGACAATCTGGCAATGCCCAATTTAGATAATCCGTGCCAAATCGATATTTTTTTTTTGATACTCACCGCTACGTCTATCAAAGATTCACGAATTGTATGCGCAATGAAGACCGATCCCACGACCGAAAATTTCAATGTTTTTTTTATAATTTTAACAGTTCGAGCATCTTAAAACGATGGTAATTCTGACAGCTACGGACGCATAAAACAATTTGAAAAACTATGGTTGCTATCCAGTTACTCTTTAAGTATACAAAAAAACTATATCAAAATTGTTAAAGCCGTTTTTTTAAAAAAAATCAAGCAAAAGGCTCAAAATCTCCAGTTTGGTCTAGTGAGTCTCGTCATTTTTGAATACAATATATTGTTTTTTGTCATACATTTGCAATTCAGTTAGGTGAACATCGCACGATTCAAGTCCTCCTTAGTTAATCGAAAATTCAGTTTTAGTTCTTACAGTGTGACAAAACTTCTAAATAGAGGTCTGAAACTCCAGCGTCAATCTGTACGATCTTGCGGATAGTGATTTTACTTAGTCGCTTTATCATGGCATACATATACATAAGTCAGAGGGTACTACAATATATGAGTGTTTTTCATCTTTAGCGCAGTAAATTGTACGTTATTCCAATTTAAACCTTTCTTCCCTAACCTGGTCACCCCACAAAGTGCAAGGTAATGGGGCAGGGGCCGCTGAAATGAAAGAACAACACTATTTTCCCTCTACACCTACACAACTAACGAATAAATTATGAACCGGATTGCATGAGAGTTTATACTTACTTAATGCCTCAGCTGCATTTAATCCAAAACTAACTAAGAATTTTAAAATAAGCGCCCGCATCCAGGGCATCAGCGACAGCGACACAAAATAGACAGAGGCCGACATAGACCATAGCTAACTATGAAACAAGCTCCAATCCAACGATAGGCAGGTCGTCGCGTCGTCGTCGGTCCGTCGTTATCAACATTGTTATTGTGCACTATCGTTAGTTTCGTTTACCATCCTTCATAGCCCGCATTGATGGTGCAACCACATTACCATCTACTATGGGTAAGGTACTCGACTTGTGTTGCATGCATATAAATACTTTATACCTTGCCCCGTACCAAATAAACAACTAACCACGACGAACAACCAAGACTCATAGTCATAGTAGATACCCAAGTTGGATTTATCGATTTGGACAGATTTTCCAAATGAGTCATGCCTCCGAAACCGGCAACACAAACAGTGTTAGTCGTTCATGACGATGATGAGGATAGTCGTTGAATCAGTTGTTGCCGTAGCTGTTTTTGACTATGAGTGGGAGCCGAGAGGAAAGAGTGGGGGGCGTTATGAAGTTACACTAACCAAGTCGGGCCAGATAGATTGGAAGAGATGAGGTTGTTGCGACACAGAAAGCCAACTAACGAAACAACAAGCCCAGGTTGCCTTCGTTTACTTCAAAAAATAATGCCTGCCAGCTACAACAACTACTGAAGCTCTATTTGGATTTCGATGAACATTAGGTTTTAGCATATTTTTTGTTAACTAAAGATACATTTTTTTTGCGGGGAAGAGGACTGAGATGAATTTGGCAGAAAGAATTGAATTTCTCTTTAAAAAGCTAACATGGAAAGTTTCTGAATGTTTTTCTTTTTGCTGCGACAAAATTTCTTTTTGTTTTTTTTTTTTGTTTTGCTGGAATAATGCTTGCCCTACCGTAAATACCGTTGTTTTTCTTATTCCCAATTCGTTGCTTAATGAGATGCTATCGTTGTTGTTATTCTTTTTTGGCGATATTTTCTGATTAATTCGCCAAAATAACGACTGCAGCTGTCCAGTCCATGGGTTCTCTTTAAGGGAGAAAATGTTAAACGAAAAGATCTCATTTATTATTCCAAGATGGTTTATTAGCCACGTAAAAGATCGAAGAAAGGAGAACAAAACAGTTAAAATACATACATGGTACAGGTATTATGGTACAGGTATTATGTTTCATGTTTTTTTTCATATTTTACAATTATTAAAACTGCATTTGGCTACTTTTCTTTTTGGAGTTGCCAAGATAAAGGAATTACAAAATATGTTCAATAATTTTCATGCTTCAATATGGCAGGTCAACTTTTTCATCATTTTAATTTCTAACTAGTGGAATTTATTACAAAGGTAAGGGATATAAATAGAAGTCTTAAAATAGCCTTAAAAGCACGCAATCCTTACTTTTCTAAGAAACAAATAAAATAGAAAAAAAATTCTAATCCAGAAATAAAAACACTTTTTTGTATAAGAATAAACAGCTGTCACTTTCGACTGAAAGTATTGGAAAAGAACACATTCTGATCTGTGCAGGAGGTAATAGAATTCCAAGCGAAATTTTGACAGCTCCTGTTGTTGTCATTTTTTATAAATGTACATAAATGAAATCGACAAGGGAAATAAAAATTGCAGAATGCATTTGACTGAAGATTTTTATTCGAACTGTGAAAATTGATCGCATAATTTGTATTTGTGTTTGTATTTATTTATTTATTTATTTACCGTAGAACACGATGGTAAAAAGTCTACGATGACGAGTTCATCCAATATGGCGGCATCTTATGCAAAATTTTCGACCTCTTTTGTTGTTCATTAATAATTTTTTTTCTAACTCTTACGATAAAAGCGTTCACCCATATTTTGTAGAGCATACAATTTTCTACAGCATTGATTATTCAAACATATTTGTTTTTTCAATTCGTTACCAAGATATGGCGCTTCGAAAAAAGGGTAATTTTTGAAATTTCAAAAAAAAAAATGCAGATTTTTACTTTAATTTTTCTGTTATACTCGAATTATGATCAAACGTTGTTGTAATTATCTTTCCTGTATAAAACCACAAACTTTTGTGGGAAATATTAATGTAATTAGCAACACAAAAACAAGGAAACGGAAAAAATAACGGGATATAGGCGTGTGAAAGCGTGAGTAAAAAATTTATTTTCTGACCGCGACTTTTCAAGAGATATGTGGTAAATAGATCGGTTAGCTGGACTCAATACCTATCTGACAGTAAAAAATACTAAGCTAGGACCTCTATGTAACAAGATAGATGTGAAGGCGTGAGTCAAAAAAAAAAAAAATCTGACACGCGACCCTTTAATCCGCTCCTGGGGACGCAGTTATTTTTTCGAGAGATTTTTGGTGGATCACGTAGCTGGACGAAATACTTATCTGAGTGCACAAAATATTTACCCACGATTTCTACATAACGAGATATAGGCTTGTGAAGGCTTTTTTTGTTGAATGTGAACCATACCACCGACTATACATGTGAAACCGGATATATTGCTTCCTACATAGGGGACGCAAATTTCACTCCCCGAAAGTATATAGTCAGGTGCTGCAATATATGAATACTCATCTAGATAGTTTAAAGCGGGAATTTGAAGTGAAAGATGGAAGACTGGTTCCCATAATTAATAATTAGTCAAGCACAAGTAATATAGTTGATACCTTGGGTCAATAGTAGCTGCGGATAATAATATGGCGTAAGAAATACGCGGGCGTCTGCTTAAATCTAACAGAACCTACTATAGTCTGTCTAGGCTCTTGAAATCCAGAAACCTTACCATAAAAACCAAGCTGCTGTTGTACAAGGCTATGGTCTTACCAGTACTCAGTACTCACATACGGATCCAAGACTTGGGTGCTTACAAAAAGGCATTCTGATCTCTTATCCCCGTTGGAGGAAAGTCTTTATGAGAATTGTTGGCCCCGTATGCGAGGGAGAACGATTCCGAGGAAGATGCAATAATGAATTGTATGAAATGAAGCAGATGTTGTGAAAAGAATAAAGACTCCGGTGGACTATGCCCGAACATTGATTGAAATGCCATTATTGTATTATATTTGAAGTACGTTTTTTTGTTAATTTTCATTGTATTTTTTTTATGATATTTTGAATTACTGAATTAAGTTTTCCAAAATGTAAACCAAATGTAAATAAGTAATAACCTTAAAACTATGATTTTCATATGTAAAGTTCGTTTTTCATTGTATTAATCCCGATTATTTGATTAAATAGTCACCATTATCAATATTTAATGGTATTTTTGAATTTCCCGTCCTAAAAACATATAAAATGATACCCCACATGATCATATACATATAAGCATTTATACACTTTAACCTCAAATAATAGGCAGATATTTTGAAAAATCCGCCATATTGGATGAACGCGGCATCGTAGAGAGGTAGACTTTTCATAATCGTGTTCTACGGAAAATTTCCAATAAGACCTCATTCACAGAAATTGTATTGCAATTAGTTCTAGGTTCGGTCATAATTTGACTAGACTATTTAAGAAGAACAAAAGAACAGCTACAGCTGCCGTCAAAATAATAGAAGTGAAATTAGAAATTATTAAAATATGAGAAGACCAAAAGTATTTTATATATTTTTTGTATCTTTTTAAAAAGTTAGAAACTTTGTTAACAAAAAATATTGTATATAATAAAAATAAACTATAATAAGACGAGGCTTAAAAACTTAAATTTGTTTTGAAAACGGGCGTTCAAAATAATAGTAGTGTTGAATAGTAGTGTTGCTAAATATAGCCAACACTATAAATGTCAGAAAAATAGCTTACTTTCTTCAACTTCTTTAAATTAGATACTCATAACCTTCTGAAACATTAACATTTGGTTGCGTGTTGCGCGAATTTTGTTTGTTATCAGCGGTGCATCACAATTGCATAGAATCAATCAGTTTATGGCATCTTTCTACGAATATTGATGCACAAGCATTTCAAAACTAATACCCAAAGTGCGACTTATTTGCTAGTTTGGTCAACTATTTTTTTGACGTTACGTCACAAATACTAAATAGGATTAAGATTAAGTGAATGCAAAGGTCATTCTAACACGTTGAAATTTCGCAACCTTGCTTTTTTACTAAAACGTTACTTTTCTTGGACTTCCAGGTGCTTTTCTTACAAAAATCTACGAACTATTTCAATGCTTGCCTCTAAAAGAAATTCCGCTTAAAGGTAAACCACTGACAAAAATGGGTTTTGTGCCGAATATCTGGCAAGCCATTTAATTTCTTATGACCCGGGCATCTGCCTCTTCCTTCCACGAGCTCGAGTAATGGCGACGATCTATCAACGCGTGGTCAATTTCTTTACGAGTGACTCCACCAGGTGATACCGAGCTGGCTTTGTAGATACATTTACGCGGGAGCCTAGTAACCGCAACGACCAATTTCGTGGATGCTACCATTTCTATAACTAGTAGTCATAGTCATTAGTGTTCTCATGGAAACTTTGGAAACCTATGTACTGCCTGAATACGGGCTCCCTACCATAAATGGCATTTAAATCTAGAAGGATGATTTTAACGTCTTAGCTTGGGCAGGCATCAAGGGTCCTCTCTGAAGTTCATAGTTGAAATCTTTTTCGTCTTTTAAGCGCGGTATTATACTTAGACGTTCTGTTGTCCGCGTGTTTCGTTTATTTTCTTTTTAACCCTTGTCCCGTCTACCACGCGGTATTAAACGCGGCTTTTCTCATCTTTGCATCGCGTGTTTTGACAGCTCTCTTTCATTGTTTCTTTAAGCAATAGCTGCGTTCACATTTTGTGTCCTTTGTATTGTTGTTGTAAAAAGCATGATTAAAAACAGCTAATACACAACTAAAGTAACCTAATTGGTTAGGTTTGTTCGCTCACAAAAAAATTGGATTTTTGGTATCCGAAATACAAATCCAGTAAAACTGTAAACTCAACCAATACCGAGGAATAAAGAAGACGAACAGAAGGAATGTCAAAAACATGCGATGCAAATCCTACCCACAACTCGCCGAGTTGAGGCGATGTAAAACATTTCTATTTCACTTACTCTCTCTTTCGCACTTATTTGCGTCTTTGCAAAAACATCTAAGTGTAATCCCGCACTAAGGACTCATCAGTTTATAACGCTGATCTTATTAAATTTGCGCGAAGGGTGCATACGCATAGCCTTGTAATTTCATGTCATTTCAAATCAACTTGAAGATAAACTAGACTGACATTAGATCATGTTACTCTTCTTTTTCTCATCTTCTGGTTTCACATTTAAAATTTGAGTGCTACAAAATTATTCCTTAAATACTTTCACAAAAGAAACTTTAAATAGACATGAAACTGGGCAACATAACGCAGGTGCCTAATCAAATGTCAAATTTTACTTTAAAAAAGGAAAGATATACAAAATTGTCAACGCCACCATTTTTACCGATTTTTTTGAAAAAAAAACCGTTCACCATTTCACATGCAAATAGTTTTTTCGAACTATAAATGTCATTAATGACTTTCTTTTTTTCTCATTAAAGAAAAATATGGTGATTCGTCTTGTTTACAATTTGAAATAAATTAAGACAAATTTACAAAAAAAAAAAGATTATTATAAGCCACGAAGCGAATGAATGAAAACGAACAACAAACAAAATGAATAAATTATGATTATCTCTAAAATTATTATTAATATTCAATTGATTGATAAATTGATTGTTTCCATTTATTTTAACAACTCTTAACACAAGCACCAAACGTCAAATGACATCAAATATCATAAATCAACAATTGTCATTTAAATCTTTTAATCCACGAAAAAAATATGTGTCCACTAACGATAGTGTGTGACTTGACATTTTCATTTGGTAAACATTTAAAAAAAAAAATTGTATGCATTTGAGATTTTCGTTAAGAAAAACCCTGCCTGTGAAACATATGCCACGCAAATGCGGTCATTTCGCATTCTTAATCAAACGCAAATTTATTCATATAGAACGCTTCTTACCCGCCTGTGTGCATACATATCATATGAAGCTCAATGAAAAGCTTTTGCGGCCATTGATGTGGTGGACTAGAAAGAAAACAAAATTAAAATTAAGTTCACAAGTGACATTTTGACATATTGTCCACAGATTTTGTATAAAAAAGAGACTCCACTATATTAATGCCGAAATACGTCACTGATTCTACAGTCGCATACAATTCGAGAATTAAATTAAATTAATTCACACAAATGAGGGAGTAGGAGCGAGTTCTTAGAGGGTGTGCATGAGAAAGAATGAAAGAAACTCATCAAACACACATAAATGTATGTATCGCCGTCCTTCATGGTGTCATTGCACTGCAATAACCCCTCTTTGCCTCGTTGAAAACAGCCTAGTTTTTTGTTTTTAGTTTTTGGTTTTTTTTTAGCTTTGTTTTTAAGTAGAATGTGCTCCGAAAGGAGGTCACATGCAAGCCCCATCATCGTGCTCCATTCAAAATAGAGCTCTCTATTGCAAATTTATAATTCAGTTTCTAGTTTTAAAAACGACGCTGCATGTTGGTGCTCCAGATTAGTATGTTGTGCGCCAATATAGCCATCACAATCATCATCATCATCATCATCATCATCATCGGTCGTCATAGCTAAAGGAAACTTACAGCTCAACGCCACCACCCAACACGACTTGAGTCATTCACATCATCACGATTCACGATGATGATTAGAAACTACAAACAGAAGCGCATGCATTTTCTCCCACAAAAAAAAAAAAAAAAAAAAACATCCAGCGCCCATATAGAACTGTTTTAGGATAGAAGGAGAATAAAGTGAGGAATTTTTTGTCGACAGTCAGTTGGTTTGACGCTGCAGCAGACGCATCCAACTATGATAATAATGGCATAGAGCGCGTAGTGAAGTAGGCGCAGATAATGTACCAATTTTGAAGTCCAATAAACTTCTACGCGCTGCCACTATGCACGCCACAGAATTCTCGCGTTGAAACAATATGTATCTTTCACACTACAATGCACAGTCAAAATAAATTTTTGACGTCTGTCGGTGTCCACATCCACGTCCACTGTCCATCGCAACCATTGTACCGACTCCTAGCGCTGTAATGTGGTCTGGTGTGGTGTATGGTAATTTTGTTCGTCATAGAAAAAAAAACAATTTATAGTGATACTTACGCCTTTTACGGTTAAGTTCACAATGGCGGAAAGAAATACATGTAAAATAGACATGCCGGATGTTGGGGTTGCATATTAAATTAGGAAGTCTTTCTATTCAGGTTATGATTTTTATTTTATATATTTTTATGACAAACTGTACTACCTTGTCCCGGCATATTTATATTTAAATTTATTTCCAACTAATGATACAAAGATTAAATGACAGAGGAGACGAAAAATAATAAAAAAAAGAAAAAAAAAACGGAGACTGACTACTTCGTCAAGTAAACCGCACGAATATAATCCAATTCACCATTGCCAATATTGCCGTGATGTGTACATATTTTTGTGCTGCTATGTGTGTGTCTATAGTCTACGTTCAGTGACTTTGATGGTCGGTCATTGGAATCGATCCAACAGGTTTCAATGAAATATATTAGTTTGATTTTTTTGTATTCTTTTTTATTTGTTTGAAGCAACAAACACTACCTTACCCAATATTATGTTAAACTTCTATACCTACCACATTGTTATTGTGAATTTTCCCTTTTGGTTTTTATTTGGCAATTGTTGTTTCTTTGATGCAAGCACACAACAACAAAAAATGGTTTGAATAAGCAAATAAAGAAAGTTATTTCTCCAGCTCGTTGTTATTTTGCATATCGTTGGATATTTTTTAATAAATATTCTAAAAAAAGACTGAAGTGCTTAAAAATAAGAAAATATCGCAATGGTTTTAAACCGGAAATAGATCCACGGCAGCTTTTTTCCAAGTAATTTTGTAGTGTTAAACAGGGAAGTCATTTAGGGCCTCTTTTCTTTCTTTCATTCAGAATAGTTTTATTGTTCTCAATGAAAAGTCCAGAGCAAATGTACTTTCTACCAACATAAGGAACACTACGATTTTTGTTCATAAAAAAGTCTTCCCTTTAAGTCAACTTTCCCTAAACAACTGCAGCCTAAATATTTTACACATATGTACGGCACACAAATAATTGTGAGTTCACGTCAAATCAATTAAACTTTCTCCCAACAAAACGCCCTCACAAACGTCGGGTTTTTTTTCAATTTTTTTGTTTAACTCCATAAGAACTCTTATCCATATCTTAAAGCTGTAAGCGAATTATAGTCACGTCTATCTGAAAAAGTAGCGTAGTGCCAAAACAAGGGATCAGCCAAAAAGAAATTGAACCAGAAACTTTTGGAAGGGGAAACAAGATTGTTCATACTCTTATTCTGTCCATTCCATCGTATCTACAGCCTTCAGTAGGTACTCGTTTTATCCCAATTTCTTGAGATACTCTAATCGAGAATGCAGCAGCAACGACGGGCCGTAGTTGTAGTGGTGTTGTGTGCTCCCATTCACGGATGCATCTTGCCAATACTCGTCGCACAACATTCGAATTATGTGAACCCACAAACCATCCAACTAACCAAGCAATCAGCCAAGAAGCTGGTACAGCATTATAATACCTACTGGCTTTGCTGTTGCAAGTATACGATTTCGTAGTATGTAGCTTTGTTTTTTGTTCAAATAAAATCCAAACATAATGATGTGGAGCTCTGGAGCTTGCACATGAACAGTGCTGCCAGTTTTTTGGAAAATGTACCACTAGTTTTTTATTCTTTATGTAGTTTCCTCAAGACCGTTTTAAAACAATAAAGTTTGTTTAAACAGATTTGTTCATATATTCATTTCAAGCCATTTAGCTCGTAAAAATAAACTTAACGAAACAGATTCGGAAACAACAAAAAAATTTCTGTTAAAAACTTTCAGGTACATTTGCAGTTAAACTTAGAACATTTGAAACAATTCAGCACTTTATAAAAAACGTAATTAACGAGCTCAATGCACCATTTATGTATACACACATATGTATGTATATATGTATGTGTCTGCTGAAACAAAATATACAAAACATTATTGCCATCTGTAATACGAATCTAAAGTAATAAAGTTAGTTTGTAGATATTTTTCAAGCTCACTAAAATAAACTTAACGAACGTCGCCTCTCCCCTAATTATATATTATATATATAATAATATATATAATATATAATTTATAGGGGGGTAACCAAAAAAATGAACTTTCTTTGAGCTGAGCGAAGCCACCTAAGGTAGAGAATGGATCAGGAAGGAGTGGTGTATAAAATTATATATATAAAATCTTTAAGATTTTCTGTATAATTTACTCATGTAACTTGATAAAAAAGGAAGATAGAATCTACTGAAGAGTATATGTATCGATTATCTTCAAAGCCTCTTCATAAATGGTGTCTCTATGCCCTACTGCAACAATAGTTACTGCATGCTTTACAGTATTTACGCTATATATGATGCGATAATCACTAACTCTTAGCCTTCTGTGCCCTTTATTTCTTATTAAGAGAATATGCACTTATTCTATAATTTTCAAATAAAGAAAATCAGATGCATTTGCAGTTAAAATAAAATTTGAATATTTTAAAAAAATTAACGAAAGATTTCATATTACATCAAACTCAATGCACCATACATGCCTGATGCGGATACAAAATATCGTTGTCATCTTTAACCCGGATCTTAAATAGTAAAATAAGTTTGCAGATATTTATCAAGCTATTTAGCTCACTAAAATAAACTTAACGGAAGTAGTAATAGAAATTATACACTTATTTTACAATTTTTAACAACTTCAGGTACACTTGCAGTTTGGCTACAGTTGGAGATTTAAAAAAAAAATTAACGAAATATTTTAGTACTTTATAAACGTATTAAACGAAACTTAACGCACCATATTTGTTGGCTGATACATATAATGTATCATATTCATCTTTATAAAATTATCATTAATAAACAATATATCCTAAGATATGCATACATAAAGTTTAAACAAAACTTAACGAAAAGTCAATGTATTAATATTTTTAGAGAGCATTAACATGGTAATTAATCCTTAGAAAAAAAAAAAAATAAAGAGCGAGCTATAATTCTTTATCTATCTCGTGATAAATCGAATTATCAAGCTTACCCAACCGGCTTTGCTCGGGTATAGCATTAATTTTCTGGATCTCGACAGCAGCGGCTAAACACCACAAACCTTATCGCGTCAATACTCATACACAAACAAAATTAAACGTTTTTGACAAAACGATCATAACACCAACTAGTGAGTAATTCAAATAGCCTTAGTTACTTTTCAGAACAACAGCAATCTGCCAGTGAAAGTCGCGTCGAAATCGGTGAGGGCGTCCTAACTATTTTGTAACTTAAAAAACAAAACATTTGATAAAAATCAACTAAATCAACTAACAAAACTGAACGAAACAAAATTTAGAGCATGAACAACTACCTCAGCGTTATTCCTAATATTTATCTCTTAAAAATCCTAACCATGTTACAAAAATCGACTATACTGGTGTGAAAATAAAACTTAACGAAACACAATCACTGTGCGAACAATTACCTCCGCGTTATTCCAAATTAGTACTTTAATAATCAAAACCTTCGATTAAAAATAACTTCCGCATAATTTCTTTCGTTAAAAAAATTCAACTTGAATTAGAATATGTCTTATGCTGGCCTAGAATATCATAATTATATTTTAAAATTATCAGTTATTTTATTTTGTTTTTCTATCTAGCAAACTGCGAAAAGTAATAACGAAAAAATAAAGCAAAAATGTCCGCCTGGATTGGCAATGATGCAGTCATGTGTGCACTTCGTTCTCTCCTCCTTCCTTAACATTTTTTGTAAAGTAAGTTCATAAAGATTTCTTTTTTATTTTTTTTAGATCTCCAGGCGGCCTTAATAAATGTGAAATACTATCTCCTTCACATGAACAGACATTGCTGGCGGTAAGACATTTCATACGCCCAGCAAAGTTGCTAGTCAAAGGCAGGCATAAAAAAATGAACACCATGTATGCTCAACTTATAACTGTATCTCACCACACACATGTGGGAGTTGTTGTTAAAACAAAGTTTGCGAAATTGGCTAGCACGATTTACGTCTTTGGTGTTCGGTCTCTGCCGACGTGCGGCGCTGCAGCGGCATCGTTGTCGTCTTCAAAAGTATAGGAACCTTCGTTTATTTATCAACAACACAATGATACTGATAATATCCCATGAAACAATCGCAGCAAACAGGCAACAATGATAAATAATAAACAAATATGGCGGTTGATATAACGGTGCTGGCGCGTGATCTGCGTCATATTTCTGTCGCATTCTTTAGACGGAAAATAAAGAAAAAAAAGTAAATAAAACAATACAGTTTGTGTAAGACGATGTGGAAGAAAAGTTTTGTTACGATCTTCGTCTTGGGACTGAAATTCCGGTGACGGAAAGTATTCAAACACAATGACGTTTTAATGACAGCTGGTATAAAAAATATGTCAATTGTTGGTGTATTTTAGAAAAAGTAGAACATTTTCAGTAAGTATCAATAAAATTAAAACAAATTCAACAAAAGAAAGGTTGAGGAAAACAGATGTGTACACAATAACATTATATGTCAAACTTCTACACATATTACAAATATTAATTACAAATCAGTTGCAAAATGTATAAACGTTTGATGTGAAAAGGATCGCTCTTTAAGGCCGAACTATAATAGAAGAAACGACACAGCTTTAGATGTTTTCGCAACTAAACGAAAACTTAGAATAAATATGTATAAGATAAAAACAGCGTAAGATTCGTTCAGTTTTCAAATTCTTTCGCTTTCGTACATAAAGAGCGCTCTATGTGGCGTTTTGCGCACAAACCTTGATAGATGAATGCTGTTTTAATGGTAATCGAAAATTTACGAAACTTGACGAAACTTAGCAATACACAATAACGGATGCTACGTAAAGATCATCTCCCCGGTCCTTGTTTTATAGTTCTTCTAAAAGCCATACATTATTATTGAAAGAAATTTGAGTTAAGAAAACGTTACCAACTGTTTTAGTGAAATGTGAATCTAGCTTCCTTAATCATTGTAGTAATCAAATGGCACGAAGTATCACTTCTTCAGTTGTTGCCTTCGAGATAATGTTTTTGTTGTTTCTAAATTTCAGGATTTGATTCAATTTATTTATATACTCTGTTCAATTTATATTTTCAGTACAGGCCTTATGGAAGAGAGCTTTCAAACACACTGGTACCTGCTAGTTTGCACCGCACTCAACTTAAGAAATTACCATTGAAATATAAAACAGAACCCCTGAGATACATTGAAATTGTTTTTGAAATATTCTATGAACACGTATCAAGTATTCCACCATGACCTGTTTTCTCTCCGGCTGTGAGGACTGGAAATGGGGAGACTGATTGCCAATAATTTCGCTTAGTGTTTATTAAAAAAAAAAAAAAAAAATTGATTAAGACTTACCATTTGTTGTTGATGAAATCATAATACCTTTTTCTTTGGTTTTTGCTATGGAACTTTCAGAATTGAAGCTTTTTTAGAGCTTATGGGATCATATTTTAAATTTAAGGAAGAAGGTGTTGTCGTTGAGTGTTTTTCTGCTTACATCTTTCGTTTTTATTCTTCTTCAAAAACAGGTATGCAATATTTGTTGGCTATTTGTTTACTTGCGATTATATAGGTACTATAGATACAATATACATTAGTGCAGAAAAAAAATAGTGAATCGGGTTTTGGTGAAAAAAATTAAAGATCATGGGCTAAAAACGGTACTTATGATAGGGCCGGTTTTTTTTCTTCGACTTTCTCGGAAACTGGCTATCCGATTACAATCAAAATTGATATTCAGGAAGATGTAGGTAGCCTTGGTTATTTCAATTTAAAATATTTTTGAATACTTTTTTTTATTTTTTTGTATTTTTGAAAAATAAATATTTTGAAAACGGGTATGTGAGAATTTTGTTTTTAAATGTAGGTTATTTTTGTGCTTGTTTGCATTCTTGAATTGTTTTTTTAAGTATTTAAAAAAATCGTTTTATTCAAAACCCGTTCCTACGATTTTGAAAAAAATTCCCTCTTTTCACAGTTTTTAAAGAAATAAATTAACGTTCAAAATATTCTACTGAAAACTATTATATATCTGAATTAACAGTTGGTCATCTTACCCACATTTGTGTGAGAATTATACCAATTTATAATGCTCAGTATGGCAACCATATGAGAGCTTTAAAATGGAGATAGCTTATTAAAATCCATAATAGTAAGGGCGAAAGGCAAATATCCTATATTGCCTGTACTGAAAATATAAACTAAACAGAGTACACATTGGATGATGAAAACTTCTATAACACTATTTATTGTGAGCCATTTATTTTGTTTTATTTCTCTTTATTAACAAAACAAAATAAACCATTTAATTCGAAATTTCATTATCTTCGTTAAGTGATTTAGTTTTAAATTGTTTCCTCAATTTTCTTCCCAACATGCACATTAAAACAAACGAAGTGGTTTGTGGAACATTTTTGATACTTCTGTTTTCATCCCACAGTCAATTTATTTGACGTGCTTTAATTTTTTTTTCTTGACATATATAAATCATTTTTATTATGGCGTTTTCTTTTTTGTATGCTTAAGTGCCGGAGTTTAATTTATTCCAATTAAAAAAAAAGCCAAAATAAATGCGTGGTTTGCAAAATAAAGAAAACATTTGCATTGTCGTGACCTTAAAGGGGTTTAAAAAAAAACCTAAACAAAATTGAAATTGAATTGAAAAAATCTAATTCTTTTTAATTCTATATATGTCACCGAAAAGTTTTTTCGTATCAGAAAAATAGTATTCAAAAAAGCGTCTTTTATAATAATTACTAATATATTAAAATTGAAGTGTTGCTTGTCAAAAGAACCTTATTGAGTCGCTCCTTCACAAGCCCATACATCGTTATTAACAAAATTGAACTTTTATTTTCACTAAATGTGTGTAATAAGGCGTGGCAGACTTTTTTTCATGTCAGAAGTACCTCATTGAGGCACGCCTTTACGCTTTCAAATGCCTATACCTCGTTATTTTGAATTCCTAGCTGAGTGATTTTTGCACTGTCAGATAATTATTGAATTCAGCTAAAAGGTCCGTCAGCAAAATGTCTCCCGAAAAATAAATTGCCCCTCCAGGATCAGAATGAAAGGTTGTATGTCAGAAGTACCTCATTGAATGTTGATAGGTATTGAATCCAACTACCAGATTCATAGCCAATAATCAATCTGCAGTCTGTCTGAACAAAAAAAGAACTCTCCGAATATTTTCTCACACTTTATATCACTCTAGTATTAACATATCGTAATCAATGAACTTATTTGAGAATTTAATCAGTAATAATAATTAAAATAAAATATAAAACAATCTTTACTTAAGCATTTACTTAAAATAAAATTAAACTACTCCACAGACAACTGTTGTTACTGTTGTACGTTTTTTTTTGTATTTTTAACTTAAATTGAAATTTATAAAAATAAAATTGTAAAATATCTCTTATTAAGACTGAAAAAAAATCATTTTACTACTACTAGCACTAGTTGAGTTTTAAAATTGAAAATAAAAATTTACAGTATTGCTTACTCTTAAAAAGAAATAGAATTGATATTTATCTGCATAGGCGGGCGGCAGTGGTGCAATAGATACGATGTTTGCTTGCTAAGCGAGAGATCCTAAGTTCGATTCTCAGTTTGGGGAGCAATCGTAGTAAAAGCTAGAGCCGTCCGTGTGGGTTTTAAGTGAGAAAATAGTCACCTAATTCACAATCTATTGCGCCGAAAAAAATTCTTTTCTATCTCTCTAATTCTTTTAACTAGTTTCGTGCAACATCCGGTTGCATTCTAACAGGCATTGTGCCTTACAGACAGACACATAGTTAAAATATAAATATAAACAAAAAAAAATGATATTTATCTGCATAAAGCAAAATTCATAACTAAATATCCGTGATATATGAGATAGTCATTATGATCAAAGATTCAACAATCTTTCATTAGAAAAACAAACTAACAAAGAAAATCAATCAGCTTGTCATCTGCCTAATAGATAGTTCGATAGATACAGATACTTCCGCCACAATGGGGCTAAAAAAAACACAACCCAACATTGGTCAACAACTGATAATAGGACGTTAACATCGTTCGTTAGTTCATGTACTTCGTATCTATTAGTTACTATGCGCGGTAACACAATGTGTTGTACATCATCATTACCATCATCCTCCACCGACACCGGTGATTTTCCTTGTTGGGTTGTGTTTTCATTTACCCGCCGCGTCGCGTCACCCGCCGCCATTCTTTTGTATATCAACCAGTAGTTTGTTTGGTTTTTTTTTCTTGTTCCCTAGGCAAAGTGAAAATTTTCTGCTGTGTTTCCATTCAATTTATTGAGATTGCGATAAAACCATGAGTGCGTATCTCCTCTTCTATGCTCGGTCACACCACACAGAATTTCATTGTTGGGTTGGCGCGTTGTGCGATATGCAAAAAAAGATACAAATAATTTGAATGTGTGGATATGAAGATACAATAGCTCGGCATAGTGCATTTCTGTGTCGCATGTGTATCTATCACTGTTATTATGTTTAATGGTTATTAGTTTTTCTTCTGTTTTTTTTTTTGTGCATTAATGTTTCTTCTTTCTATGTTGCCTTCAATGTGAAAATTCATCCATAAATCGCAAAACCTTCCAACCACCGCTTTCGCCGTCGTTGCCTACTACCTGAAGTTACTAATTCAATTTAATGATATTATTTTAAGCGCCAAAGCGCGTTGTATGGGTGAATGCATTCAGTCCGTTTCTCCTGGTGGATAAGTTAATGCCAGGCGAAAACAATTTGAATCTTTGGTGGGAGAAAAGATTAAATCTTTTGTTAATACGTAATTTAAAAAAAAAAATATTATTAAAAAATATTTTACTTAAAAGCATAATTTTTACTTGCGATTTATATAGGGACTATAAGGCAAGTTATGCCTTATTACGATGGTAGAGAAACATTATTTGAGTTACTTGCAAAATTCTGTATGTCTGTCTGTCTATCCATCTGTACGGATGTTTATCGAACTACAGCCTAAACGGTTTGGCCAATCGTCTTCAAATTTGGAACATAAGGTTATAAAAATATAAAAAAAAAGTCCTCTAAAGAATGACTTTATTTTATATTTTTTTTAGCTTATTAACGGTACCTGTCATATAACCGTTAAGTAAAAGTTTATTTTTCTCGGAAACGGTTTCAAGAATTTTTATGAAAAAAATAAGATATTGGGCTAAAAACGGTAGCTCCCATAGAACCGTTTATTTTTTCTTCGACTTTCTCGAAAACTGGCCATCCGATTTCAATCAAAATTGATATTCAGGAAGATGTTGGTAGCCTAAGTAATTTTGTTTTAAAATATTTTCGAAAACTTCTTTTTTGTATTTTTTTAATTATTTTCTTGATTTTTTTTTTCAAAAATCAACGGGTAATTCATTATGTTTTAAATTTGTTTTTAAATGTAGATTATTTTTTTGATTAAGTTTGCATTCTTAAATAATTTTTTTTTTAATTTTTGACAAAAGTTATTTAAATAAAATCGTTTTATTTACGATTTTGAAAAAAAAACACACTACACATTTTTTTTAAAGAAATAAAATGGCTTTCCGCTGAAAACTATTTTTCGTACTTTTTTCAAAGAATTAAAAGTCAGAAAAATCGAATAAAAACTTTGAAGTTCCCTTAATATTTTTGAAATTTTATTCCAAGCTGTGACCGCACATAAGAGCAATTACGTGCTATCCAGCCGTGCAATTTATTTTTGTTGGAATAGTCAAGCCCACAAGACGGAGCCAGAAAAAATGAAAACGCAACATTTGCAGAAAAGAAAACTGCGTTGTTGCGAGAAAAATATACAAACAACGCAAAGCAGCAAAGTATTCAAATGTCCTGGCTGTTAAAAAAGGTAACAGCTGTTGATATACCTTTCATTTTAATGGTGATTATGTCTAGTGTATGTTGCAAAAATTAATTATAATTTTTAATATAAGAAAAATGTTATTAAGTTTATGAGTTAATAATTCAAAAATTTCATATTTAATTAATGCTGAGTCAGTCTTCTATTTAGTTGTTTTAATTTTGTTTTTCTTTCGACGTAGTATATAAAGTTTGTTTTAAAACATTAAATTTAATAATTTATAATCGCCAAATTTGAGATGATGAACATGTGCCAAAAATCAGTTCTTAGAAATTAATAAGTAAGATTGGAAAGGTACATAAATAATTATAATAAACGTCAAGTCTGTGATTTTCCAACATTTCAATGTTTTGAACTTCAATTTATTTGTTGCTAGTTTCGTTTTTAGTCAGTTTCCAGATTTTCACCTATTTGTATGAAAAAGGTATTCTTCAACGCTATACTAAACAATTTTCTAAGCTATTGCATCCGCTCTACTCTTTCAGATGTCTTTCCGATGGAAAGATGTGTGCCCTTACTTAATGTGAATGAGTTCCATTAATGGAAGAAATCCAACAATGTTTAAAAAATTTAAATTTCAAACAAAAAAGATACCATGCACAACAGATTTGTATTCGTTGTTTACAGTAAATTAAACATTAAGCAGTTTGCATTCGTAATACGATATTCCAATATATTGAGCTTTTATATCTATTGTTAATTTATTATATTTTTTAAGTCGTTGTAAGGATTTTATAGTCTCGAAATGTTTTGTAAAACTATCCATGTTTTTTTGGGAAAGCAATCCGTATTGATTTCACGAAAAAAAACACATCCGCAGCACCCTGGTTTTTATATTTAAAATTTCACACTTTACTTGACTACCTAACGTCAAAAATTGATCTAAAAAAAAAAACATAAACATGGAGAGTGGGAAAGTACAAAAATAAATTTTGTGCCAATGGAAAATGGAAAAATTACAAGAAAATACGGTATCTATCCGCAGCTGAATTCAACTTCTGCTTTTATCGGTAGTGGGATGTTGTATTGGCAGTGTTTGTAAAATCCTGCGGATAGCCTTGCCAAAAAAACACGGCTAATATTCTTCATTTACCAGTGTGGCGTCTTTACATCAGACGATCGATTTTCTTTCATCAAAGCTAAATTCCAAATAGTTAAGCTTAGTACAGACGACAATATTGTTAGATCTGCAGAAAAAAATGTCCTAAATGCTGACAGTGCCACTGGGCACTTTCTTCATTTTCAGATAATATAAGCGATCCGTCCATTGCAACAGATGGCAATGCCGATCAATACAGTGCTGTGTGTGCCATTATCATTGTAGAAGATGTTGCGAGTATAAGGTGTTTCGATCATAACCAAACTGTTTCTATCCACTGATCCAATGCCTTTAGAAATTGTCATAGTTCGCTGAATTTGCTGGGTAAAGCATTGGAAGCATCTGGTGACCTCGGCGTCTACACTGCGTTCAATTTATATTATACAAACAACATTGATTCAGAGTTATCATTCGTCGTCTTTGGTTTTTGCTATTGAACTTTCAAAACTGAAGCTTTTTTAGAGCTTATGGGAGCATATTTTAAGTTTAAGGAAGACATTTTCGCTGCGTGTTTTCTGCTAACATTTTTTCATTTTTATTTTTATTCAAAAAAATGTTTAAAATACAGCTGCCTTTTTTCTTGCGATTATAGTATAGTACCAAGTTATACATTCGTGAAAAAAAATTGAGATAACAATCAAACATGACATTACGATGATACATAATCGTATTTTAGTTACTGGCAAAATTCTGCTTGTCTGTCAGTACGGATGGTTGTATTTTGGTTGGGTCGATCGTCTTAAAATTAAGAACATAAGGTTATTTTGACATTCTACAGAGGACTTTTTTTATATTTTTAACTCAAATAGTAACGGTACCAGTCATATAACCGTTAAGTTAAAGCTTATTTTTCTCAGAAAAGGCTGCAAAAATGTGTATGAAAAAAAAATCAGTGTACTTTAATAGATCATGTTTTGGTGAAACAAAATTTAAGATCACGGGCTAAAAACGGTACCTCCGATAGGACCGGTTTTTTCGACTTTCTTGGAAACTGGCTATCCGAATACAATCAAAATTGATATTCAGGAAAACGTAGGTAGACTTAGTAATTTAACTTAAATTTTTTTTTTTTTTTTGAAAAATCAATATTTTAAAACGGGTACCTGAATTTTGTTAAATTTTGTTTTAAGTCTAGTTTATTTTTGTGCTTATGTATTCTTAAATTGTTTTTTTTTTCAAGTTGTTAAAAAAAACTGTTTTGTTTAAAAACGGTTCCTACGATTTTGAAAAAAAAATCCCATTTTTCAGATTTTTTAAAGAAATAAAATGGCAGTTGGTAACCCTACACAAATTTGTGTGAGAATTACTAGGTATACCAATTTATAATGCTCAGTACGGCAACTACATCAAAGCTTTAAAATGGGGATAGCTTATTAAAATCCATATTAGTAAGGGTGAAAGGCAAATATCCTATCTTTCATGTGCGGAAAACATAAATTGAACAGAGTATAAAAGTTGGTAAAGATGTTCGTCTACGAGCAATTTGCATATTATATTTAATACATCTGGAATGACGGTAAGTACAAATATTCGTGCCAGGCTTTTATGTAGAATTACCAAAGCTAGCAGATTGTTAAAGTGTTTGGAATCCGTACGCAAAAAAATTGCGGTGGATTCAATGAACAAATTTTGAGTACGGGCTTTACTCTTCGCCCATATACTAGGTTTCTGTGGAGCAGCCAAAATAATTGCTAGTTCAGTTGTGTATTCAATTTTAAACTCATAATTTTCACGTCGACTTCAAAGGCCATAACTGCTGCAGTTTTTAACTATGAAATAACTTATTCGCAAGTGATGCACTAGATTACTTCAATCTAGTGAGGAGAAATTAACTGATCGGTGAAACTTCTTCGGTATCACAAGCCGAATAAAGAGCCGAATAAAGAGCCGAATTTTGTTACCTTTTAAACGCCTATCAACAGACGATGTTTTTGACTAATAAAGGAAAAGCAACAAAAATCTTAAAATGTTTAAAGTAGGTATATCTATGTTAAATAATCTTTTAAGAATCTATGTTTGATACAAAAAAAGTTCATCAACAATTCAATTCAATTACCTTTAACTTCTAATAAAAATGACATTTTCATTATTTTTTTTTAAGAATCTAATAACTCATAATTTTTTCTAAACTCGAACCTTCTCCTTAAAAACAAGGATAACAAACTGGCTTATTTGACTACCATAAAACTTGAAAAAATCTTGTCTTTTGATTTTGGATAGAATCTCATGAATTCAATTGAAATAACTTCAAACCTCTTTCCAACAAAAAATTACTAAAATAATAATTCTAGTTACTACCTAACCCATAAAATCACAAAAATTATCCCTTTTCGTATTTTCAGTAAAGAATGTAATTTCTCGTTTCTACACTTGAGAGTGAAATAACTTGAACCCTTTTATAATGTTTTTATTTTATTTTTTTTTTAAGAGAATACAGGGTGTTTGACGTGAAGAGTTAGAAAACTCTACTTGGGTGCCATTTTTTAAACATGAATGTTTATAATTTGTATATGGAAGTTGTGATCCCAATTAAACTAAAGGTGTTTTAAACATTCTGTTTAACTTCAACTTGACACTAGAAATTGGACACATTTTTGTATAATTTTTTGGGAATAATAATGATTAAATGTTTTAAGAAGTGATTTAAACAATGAAAAATAACATCTTGATTCCATAAAACCAATATGCTTGCAGCGATGTATTTTCATTCTGATTCTTAAAAAATTGTTTAAAATTTAATTTGTTAATCATCCTGGAAAACACCCTTTATTATATAGCTTTCGTTAAACCACAAAGGCAGATGGCAGCAGATGCCCATGTGGGCCTCTACTACCAGTATGTTTTCAACAGGCTTTTCATCTACCCTCGATGAATTCGTTAACCAACCCTCATTTTAATGTTTAAATTTAAATGAAATTTTCGAAGTCGTTTTTTTATAGAAAAAGGTTGGACAATAATTTCGGTTAAAAAAGACGGAAGGAATTTCATAACTATTCATCTTTGGGAAGTTTAGTTCATTCTGAAAATGTTTGGGTCTTATATTTTGTCTTAATTAATCATTCTCAAAATTTTGGTGAATTTTATTTTTTGATGGTGTGAGAAGCACAAGAAGAATTTAAAAAAATGTAATAATTATGGTACAGCGTTATTTTTTCTTCTTTAAGATAAAAAAATAATTGTTCAAAGTAAGCGCCAAGGGTGTGAATTTTGTATGGTGGCATTCAATTTCACTCGGATATTCTGTTAAAAAAGAAAAAATGTATCAGATTGACCATTAAGTAATATTAACTCTTCACAGTGTCTTTGTATTCTAATAAAGCGGATAATTAAAAGAAAAACTTAAGAGAAATTTATAACTTCTATCGGGATGGCATCGTGTTTTAATTTATAACTAGAAACCCGCTTAGATAGGAGAATGTTTTTTAAGCTTGGCAACTAAAAAACTAAAACTAGAGGCATTGAATTTCCGATAACTGTCAAACTAGCAGTCGTACTAATGAAGTGGATTTGACTATTTTTCCAGTATAAGCACATCACTAGACTTACACCAGAACAACATTTACAAATCGTGGAAATTTGTTTTCAAATTTTTTGCTCCTCAGAGTATAAACTCAGAAATGTCTCTATTTAACTTTGAGGATGACGGAATCGATGGCGGAAAAGCTTTAAGTAATAAACTCAATGTTGGTAAAACAGTTCAAATTATATCCGTCAACGGCCTTGGCTCCGATAAAGCATCGCTTCCCGTTTCAGTAGGGCCGTGCCCGATCGGGATCGGAAGGAAGCCCTAGATCAGATCCACCAATTCTGGTGGCTGAACTAAAACCCGATAATTTTCAGTCGGCAAAGACGAAATATCGCCTATAGCCGACTACATATATCTATTGTAGCTTTAAGTTAGGTAGGGCAGTTGCGGCGGCACCAAGAAAAAAAAAAATATAAAATTTAAAAAAATACACAAAAACACAAAAAACAAAAAAAGCTTGTTGTGGCTGTTCTAATTTTAAGTAATTTTAAGTATTTTAGGTTTATTTTAAGTAATTTTAAGTTTATCTTTATTTTATTTTATTTTAAGTTCGTTTTTAAGTAGTTTAAGATAGATTAAGTTAAATAGATAAAAATAAACCAGTTTTTTTAACTTTCTGGGAAAAAATAAAACCCGATATAGATAAGATAAATTTAAGTTATTTTTAGGCCGAAAGGCAATTAAAATTAAGTTAGAGATTAATTTAGAGCGCCCGCATAGGGCCAGTAAGTTAATTAAGATGATATTTTTAGCTAGTTTTAAGATTTTTTGTCTAGCATTTAAGTAGATATAAGAAAAAGTTAAGATAAAAATCTCTTAAAAGTAAAAAAGTAAAAGCATCGCTTCCCGTGAGATCAGCGAAATCAAGCATCATTGCGCGTGGTTAGTAGAAAGATGGGGGACCGTCCGAAAACCAACTGCGTGCTGTTGACATGTGTTATGTGTTTTCTGTTTTCTGTTCTCCTTCTGTCTTCTCTTCTGTCCTGTATCAATGTCGTCTTGTGTGTGTCTTGTAATTGTCTGAGCCAATGGCCTCAGTAGCCAGTGCTCGTAAGTGTGTCTACTTCTTAGATTTATCTACGGAGAAGATTAATATGTAATGTAATGTAATGTAATATAGTTCAAATTATTTCAATTGTTTAATGCTCCTGGATGAACAAGTTCTGCACGAACAAGAATTCTTAAAGTTCCTACTTTTTGTTTTAAATCTGTACAAGTTTGCGATGCGTACGAAGCAATCCACAGTATTAAGCCAAGTGCTACTGGCCCTAATAACATACCACCAAAATTTATTAAGCTAGTCCTGCCTTTAATACTTCCTTTTTTGTTGCATATTATATTTTTATATATTTATATTAGTCACTTTCCTGATGAATGGAAACTTGTTCCACTTCCGAAAAAAATCAAACCCGTCAACACCACCAAATTTCAAACAAATAAGTCTTCTCTGTTTCGTTGCCAAAATTCTGGAGAAAATAATTGGGTAGCCAAATTCTTAAGTTCCTAGTAGGAGACTCTCTAAGTGGCAATCAGGATTTCGGAAAAAACATAGGTGTGAAACTGCGGTTGTCAATGTTATGCGCGCAGCTCTTAACAAAAATTAATTTGGAATCATAGTTCTCCTAGACTATTCTAAAGCTTTCGACTTTATAAGTTACACAATTCTATTTAGCAAATTAAAAAATAATTTTAATTTTGGTAGTGACTGGCTAAGACTGCTTTCAGAATAACTTAAGAACCGTGTTCAAATACTAGCCTCACACCAGGGAATTTCAAGCACATCACCGTTAACTCTGGCGTCCCGCGGGGTTGTGTATTGGGACCGTTGCTATTTTCTAAATTTATAAACGATCTTAGAACATCATACCCGTTGCTTTGTTTGTCAGTATTAAATTTAATTAGGCTATTACTTCTTTTATTATATACTAGCGGTACCCGGCGCGCGTTACTACGCCCTAGAAAAAACATGTTTTAATGTGAAATGCTTAAGCTGCTTAGGCTGCAGCCCAGACATTTCTTGTCACTCACTTTTTAGGCTTATATATGTTTGTAATATCATGTTTGATCGTTATCTAATTTTTTTTTTAATTCACGAATCCTAATCCACAACGGCCTGTTCTCCCTCTAAATTTAGCAAATGTGCCGCACATGGAATGGAAATTGCAAAACAAAGCCAAATAAGTCAAAATCAAGTCAAATGTTACGGAATTTTCTTATCTCAGTTCTTGTGGCCTTTAAAGAAATGTTAAGATAATCCTACTAATATAAAGAACTATCTCCAGTAGTCAATACTATAATTAATTAGTCTACACAATTGACATACAAAATTCCTTATTATTAACCACTAAAAAATCGCGCTGATAATTTGATGAAATTGTTTTTTCCGACTTTCTTGACACTTATCGTTATTATAATTGGATAATCCAAACCAAATAAACCACTAAAAAATCGCGCTGATAATTTGATGAAATTGTTTTTTCCGACTTTCTTGACACTTATCGTTATTATAATTGGATAATATACGATATATCTTTATGAATTGTACACTATGTGTTATTCTGATATGTAAACTATATTATTGTGAAGTTTCATCAAAATCCATTCAGTAGTTTTTGCGTGAAAGAGCAACAAAGATACATACATACATACTCACAAACTTTCAGGTTTATAATATTAGTAGGGTTTTTGAAATTGTCGAAAAAAAATTTTATACTCAATGATGAAAATATAATTATCTTGTATTATCCTTTCAAACTAATTTCCAAATAAATAATAAAAATAAAAGTTTATCGTCCATCCAAGCAGCTAATACGCAAGTCCACTTTTACTCTTTTTGATCATATATTCATTCAAATCGACCCCGTATCTTGCGAAGACATCGCCGTTGTAGACGTGAGTGTGACAAAGGACTCGAATTTATTGATCCGACTTCGTTATCAGCAACTCGGTCTCTGCCCGTCCATAACTTGGAAAATTTTGAGGAAAGATCTACTCTATATAAGATCCAACTGGTGTAAGAATTAAATCCAGTGGACCATCAATTGCGTCGTGTGTTCCGTTAATAAGCTGAGAATAAACCTGAATTTGAACCAGATTTTTATCGTAAAATCGTATTCAGCGATAAGGCCCATTTCTCTTGATACTCTTGAGACTCCATTACATGCCGAAAAAATGGGCACGACTGGGTCGCACGTACTTGCTCTTATGTGCCTATTTACATTGTAAAACAAGATCTTTGGCAGAAAGAAGTAACATTTGCGTTGAAAATAACACAGTTTGAACTTATAAAAAGTATTTAATAAAACCACATTATTTAACGGTTTTTAGTAAAAAAGAAGTATGCAATCACACGTCTTAAATAACAAGGAACTTATGAAAAATGTATTTCGAAAATTGTAGGACCGGTTTTGATAAAATCCTGTTTTTTATTTTGAGTCTTTTAAAAAAAAATATTTTTTAAAATTTGGTATGCAGTTTTTTAGAATTTATTAAAATACATGTGATTACAAAATTTAAAAATTTATTTTAATTAGAATAAAAATGTCATTCAAAATTTTTATATGCAAAATTAATTCGGCTACCTATCTTCTTCAATATAAAATTTGACAGAAATCCAGAGCCGTAACCGAGAAAGCCAAAAATAAAAAAAACCGTCACATGAAAGGTCCCGTTAATAGACTTTTCCCGTATATGTGGTTCTAATCAAATGATAGCCAATACCAACAAATAAATTCTCAAAAAATTGTCATTAAAATCGTTGGAGCCGTTTTCGAGAAAAATAAGATTTTCCTAAAGGGTCATATGGCAGGTACCGTTAATATTAGGGCTAAAAATAAAATTTCAATTTCCCCCCTGGGGAATGGCAAAATAATCACACACACCAAGTTTGAAGATAATCGCTTAAGCCGTTTAGGCTGTAGCTCGTTATACATACTGACAGACAGACTGACATTTTTTTCTTGATCACTTTTTTAGACTTCTCTATGATCGTAATGTCATGTTTGATTGTTATCTCAATTTTTTTAATATTCACGAATCCTAAACTTGGCTTATAGTAGTCCCTATAATCGAAAGTAAAAATCACTGTTTGGTGCGGTTTACAGGCCGAAGTCGTCATAGTGGATGGTGAACGCTACGGCAAATGATTCGTGATTTTTGTATTCCTCATGTCATACAGCGCGTGCAACCATAACTTTGTGGAGACAAACGTTTGGTGACCTCGTTCGTGTGATTTGACGTCTTTGGACTACATTTTGTCAGAATATGTCAAATCTCTGGTCTATGCTGATAAACCAGCAACGAGTGATAATTTAAAAGCCAACGGACGGAATAAACGCAGGTACGCTCGTAAAATGGTGCAAAATTGGACCAACAGAATGCCATTCAAATGGCGCAGTCTTGGAGGCTATATGCCAGAAATAATTTTTAAACATTAAATGCCATGAAATTTGTGAGCTAATAAAGCCAAAATATTGGTCATTCCATTGATTTTTGTATTTTATTTTCAAAAACATTTCTATGCCTCTAAAAAAAAAAACATCGATTCAGTTCCTCCGTATCAACTATTCAAAAATGACAAAAAAAAATTCTGACACAAAAATCCCTCCATAAAAACCAAAAAAATGTATTTAATCTTAAACCTTTTTGACCTCAAAATGGACGTTTTATTTTCAAATCTTATTACAAAGAATATTTCAAAAGGAATATCTACAAAAATACCCTTATTTTTTTTTCGAAATTATGTAATTCGAAATTCCGTTTGAGCTAAAGTACCTCCCCTATCATCTGTTTTTTAAGCTCCCCAGCTTTTAAATATGCAAAATTCATTGACCTCCTACGTAACTATTCTATCGTTAAACTTACGAGTGGAAATTAAAAACAAAAAACAAGCAAAAAAGTAAAAATAATCCCCTTTTCGATACGAGAAACGAGGAAAGCCGAGACGACTGAAGCGAATATTATGACATGAAGTGTTCTATTAATATGTCGATGCACTATTTCCTCAGTCATCATCGCAATCACCCTCAGGCTTCCATATAGTGTTCAGTGCTTCAGTATACATAGAATAGATGCAATCGACTTGGGTCAATAGAGTCTTTTGTTTTCCCCCTACACCAAACCCCCCACTCATCCACCTATTATGATTCTGTTAGGGTTGAGATATGATTGGAAAAATCCATATTCAGATAAGTCATTTAAATTTTCATCTTAATTGGTATGTATGGACCGGGTGGTGAAGGTATATGGATCAGGAAACTGCTCGACGACAAGAACAGATGCCGGGCAGTAAGACTGTGCAAACTTGTCTAGTAAATGGCAAACTAATGAGGGAAATCAGTTTAAGAGAAAAGACAAAACAAAAAACAACAATTAAAAAGTTGTTTTTGAACGAAATGACATAATAGGGAGATCCCCCAAAGGCATTATACTCCTAAGTTGTCCTAATTTCTATTCATTTTCTTCCTTTACCATTTGCTCGAAAAGGAAGAAGGAAATCAAACAGAAAGTAGAAAAGCTTTGCACATCCTGGAAAATATGAGTGATTAAGGGAATATAATGACAATCTTGAAATAAGTGCAAATTGTTTTCCGACCAGGAGTAGGTATAATGGCACCCAATGGAGTGCGGTATCAAAGAGAATGCAATCAAGTAGATAACTTTTGGAACAGCAACTGACATCAAAGGGCTGATAGTGAATTATTTAATTTATCTATTTTTCAATGAGGTTCTATAATTTTAAAATGGAGATCTAGGAAGCAATTGAAAAGTTGAGTATGTATTTTGTGTTTTTTTAGTTTCTCGTATTATTTTTTGATTTTGTCAAACATTTGGAGTGCAGAACATAGGTGACAATAAGTAGGATTTCTTCTAAAAAAAATGTTGTGCACATGAAAATGCATTTTTTTTAAAAGCTATACGCAGTCCAGTAGAATTTAACATACATACACTACAAATACAACCCTTTACCCGTCCCTTTAAAAGCAGAATTTGAATTCATCTGCGGATAGATACCATATTTTCTTGTAAATTATCCATTTTACTTGTCACTAAATTAATGCCTGTACCTTCCCGCTTCATTTGTTTATGTTTTATGTTTGTAGATCAATTAATTGACAGTTAGGTTGTCAAAAGTGTCAAATTTGAAATACAAAAACCAAGTTGCCGCGGGTGCGTTTTTTGGGGAGATTCCACTGTACTACGTATAGCTGATGCCAAAACAACACGATTAAAAGTGGCGGCCTTTCAGAGTCGAATCTTCAGAGTTTGGAGGAAAAAAATTAAATGACCAGTTTGGCAATCAATCAGCTAAAATTCGTACGTCAAAGAAATACAAGATCGGTCAAGAACTTTGCCACGGGTCGTGAAAGTGTACCTACAACATATCCCGAGGCAGTCGATTCCTGGCCCTGCACAAGAACTCGTCTTTTCGCAAACTTCAACTTGGCGAATTTTACCTCAGGACTTCGGTGCCTTCAACCGTACTAGAAATCCAACTGAGCCAGGAGCTCAAAGTTAATGACTGTAGACAACGCCGTTTGTTGGCTGACTGGGCTTTGGATTTGGAACTTTTGGAAGAGGACCACAAATTTGGCTAAAAAATCAATGGCTGTGTTAACAAGAACAATTGTCATATAATGGGAAGACACCAACCTACACGATGTTCACCAAGTGACAACGCATCTTGTAAAGGTTACCGTTTGGCGTAGATTTTGGGCCGGCGGCGAAGGTGTCATTGGTTTGTATTTTTTCAACGACTTTAGTGAGGCGGTCCCCGTCAATTACGAGCTCTACCGAACGATGATAACCAGTTTCTTATGACCCAAATTGAACCGTATGGTCCACATTCTTTGGTTTCAGTAGGACGGCGCTACGTGCCACTCCACGTGCTACGATTGACATTCTTAATATCTACTCGACCCAAATTGAAAAACCCCTTATTATTCAATCTAAATTTAACATTAGTTTTGAATGCTTACAAATTGAAATGGAAAGGGAAAATCTCGCCGGGTAAACTATTTAAAATTCGTGGTGTTCCGCAAAAACAATCGCCGTATTTCACGGCACGTCGGAAATTGGGCGTGAATTAATGAAAAACAAATCGAGACGAATATTACGTGTGAATTCTTTTCTGTTTTTCTGTTCTTATTCGTCGAGGAAGTATAGGGATGCTTAAGCACCTGCCCAGACGTGGGAGTTATACTCAAGGGGAAAGAGACATCTTTCTTAGGGACAGGCTGGACAAATGCTTTTTTATATCTTGTAGCACAGAATTCAGAAGAGTAGAAGCGATAGAAAAATGGAGGTATACCATCAGGTCCAGCAGATATGTGTACATCAAGATCTTTGAAAAGTCTGCCTACTGTACAAGTGCGAACAAAAAATGTCCAATAGTGGAGGACAACGTTACTGCCAGGCATCTTAGAAATATTAGCGAAATGGGCTGCGAGCAAAGTTTGCCTTCTTTGAAGAGTTAACAATTGGTTTGCCATTGGCGATGTTATTTCATGTCCTGATCTCGAATGCTCACTAATCAGGCAAAACATTAGCGCAATAGTGGCAATGTAACATCTACCACAACGTTTGATATTAAAAACGGTCTGCAACAGTGAGCGGTGAACTCGCCGATTCTCTTTGGTATTTACACCAGCGATCTCATTGGGATTCTACCTCATGCAATTGCGTATGCCGATGATTTAGTTGCATACAGAACAGGTCCAAAAGTTGAAGTCATCAAAATTCTCTTGCAACGTGATTTCGATAAAATTCAAAAGTACTGTAATGATTGGAAGCTGAAAATTAACTTCCAGAAATGTGAAACTATCCTGTTTAGAACCCCTTTGTCTGGGGCCTCTAGGGATACGAGAAAGAACTGGCGCAAGCTAGTGATCCCTGGGCCACATGGACATCCACTGGCGAGTAAAGATGTAGTAAAGTACCTTGGCATCTGGTTAGATCAGTATCTATATTTCAATCGACATATAGAGGCTGCTCTGACCAGGGCTAGGGGAGCTTTTGCCCTGACAAGACGGTTGTTTTATAGCAGCCGGTGATTTGCCTATGGATGCCCTGTGTGGTTCAACGTTGCACCATCTCAAATGGAAAAGATTCGGGTGTTCGAGAGACAGTGCCTTCGCACTTGTCTCGGACTCTATAGACACGTTCGAGTGGTTTTATCCCGCCCGAGGCTTTCCTATACCTTGATAGTCGAGGGCTGATTCAGGATAGATCGGCGGTTCCGTTGATCTACCACGTCAGCCGGAGAACAGTCGATAGGCGGCTCCTCTACGATCGAGACATAGTCGCTGGGAGCGAAGCAGAGCGGGATCGGAAGGAAGCCCTAGATCAGGTTCACCAATTTTGGTGGCTTAGCTAAATCCCGCCAATTGTCAGTCGACATAGACGAAATATCGCCTATGGCCGACTTACATATATCTATAGTATCTAAGTTAGGTAGGGCAGTTGCGGCGGCACCAAAAAAAAAAAAAAAAAAAAAAGGCTGCTGTGGCTATTGTAATTTTAAGTATTTTAGGTTTATTTTAAGTAAGTTTAAGCTTATTTTTAGATTATTTTAAGTTAGTTTTTAAGTAGTTTAAGATAAAACGATAATGATGACCTAGTTTTTTAATTTTTCTGGGTAAAAAATAAAACCCTAATATAGATAAGATTAATTAAGTTATTTTAGGCCGAAAGGCAATTAAAATTAAGTTAGAGATTAATTTAGAGCGCCCGCATAGGGCCAGTAAGTTAATTAAGTTGATAGTTTTAGCTAGTTTTAAGATTTTTGTCTAGCCTGTATTATGAAAATAAAAATCAATTAAAAGTAAAAGTAAAAGTAAACATTAGCGCAATAATATAGTTGTGGTTATAAAAGACAATATGCAAAGGTTCGGCACTTGAATTTGTATCAGTATTTTAGCTTCATTCGAAGCTCGAACTAGTTAAATTTTTTTTGAGAAAAAACAACCCTTAATAATTAAAACTGGAACTTCTTTTTCCAAACGATAACCAATTTATTTGTTTTCATACAAATTTACATAATTAACTGGTTTTCTCTCACTGGAAATGATAGATCCTTGGCAAAGAAAGTAGGTATGCCACAGGGCACTGCTATTAGACCCTTGTTCTTATTTTTTTTGTGTCTTCACTGTCTACATCGAAATATGAACATTAACGAAAAATTCTTTTAACTAAATAAATTCACTTGTTATATCTCTGATCCACGAGAAAATAATTTTTCCTGACTTTTTAAATGAGAGATTGAAATCAACAAAATGTTTAAATGTGATCAGAAAATTGAATTTTTTGGAAAGAATTTTGTCAGACTCGCGTTTCGAAAAAACTGTGTAATCGTTTATTATTGCTCTTTTGGTTTGATATAAGAGTTTGAAGCATCTAGTCCAAAACGTATTTATAACCTTATAATTCGTTATTAAAGAACACGAAAGAGGATTTGTAGAAATCCAGACATGTTTTGCTTCTTGGGCTATTATCCGCTAAACTACTTTTTCATGCCAGCGCACGCGTCTTTCTACCAAGTAAGAAAGTAAGAAGTCTGTTGTATGCGAAGTTGATAATTTAAGAAAACTCAAAAGAATCTTTAAGTACTTTTAAGTGGATCAGAAGGAAAACCCTCTAATGAACAATTTACTAGCAAAACCAATTACGAGGAACTTTCTGGCCAGTAGCCGACAAGAAAACTTTACGAGAAACCTTTCAACAGAATTGTCAAAGGCTGATCACGTGAAGTGAGGAATAAGCATGAAAAATGAGTCACGAGCAAAGAAGCCAAAATAATTAAAACAATGGGTACTACAGATTATCAGTATCAAATTGAAAGATTCTGAGAAACTTGTGAAGAATCCTTTATCACCAACAAAAAATCGATACAAACGATGCAAAACGCAATTTAGTAGAATTTAGTCTTCTTTTTTATTTACAGAACAAACTTATCTTGACGTTTCGCTAAATTCTTTGGCATTTATATGGCTTTCCGCTGTCATTCAATATTTACATCTCAGTTATTTTCCGAAGAAATTATTTGTTCATCTATATAGTTTCTACTATCCCAAACTGTAGTATGATTACTTTTAAACTTCCAATAACGAAACTTACATAATGCATAAGGGTTTTCCAACCGATGATTCTTTTACAACTTTTTTCCCAAAGCCTCATTAAACATTTAACTTCTTCCTACTTATGTCCAAATATATTATTTTTTCCTACTAAATACAGACCATCAAAAGGAATACTCGTGGAACTTTTTAAGTTCCGAAACAAACAGAAACCAAACAATCAAAAACTTTTCAATTGAATTTGTCATTTTGTTACATAATTGGAAACGTGCGTCATTTGATTGTGAAACCTCTCATGCAGCAAATATATACTTAAAAACAGAACTTTAATTTCTCACAAAATTTTTTAGAATGACAAGGAGTAAACCCACACCCACACACAAACACAGACTAACAACCCACCTATTTGAATGGCTTTTCATAACGTGTCACGTGGAAAGTATGGTAAGTTTCTATTATTTCGAAATTAAATTTTCATCAATTTAATTATGTTTGCTTAGCAATATGCTTCGATTCAATTGGATTTTGATATTCTTGGTTTTTATTTATCATTTGGATAAAAAATATACAATAAACCCGAGATAAGTTAAGGTTGATTATTATTAAAACGCTATGATATGGATAAATTGCTTATCTCGACTTCATTGAAACACCGCAGCTGTGTTTGTTTTTCTTGATAACAGCAAAATATAAATGAAATTTGTTGTTATTGTGAACTTGTCATCAATTCTGACAGAAAAGAAGTAACCTACTTGTGTATCTGTCAAAAAATGTTTTCCAAAACAAACTAGTTGAATAGACCATAAAACGAAAGGTCAAGGTTTATTTCTTTGCCCGAAGAAAAAAAAGAAAAAAACTGTTTCCCCAAATGCCATTCTGTCGAGGTTTTATCACTTAGAAGTTTACATAAAAGTGAAAAGATTATATGTTCGTCTCTTTTCAGGGACATCTGTTAAAGATTTAACATCCTTAGGAAGAATTCTAAAGACATTTAAGTTAAAAGTTCACTGTTAGGTGGACAAGTAAAGCAATTCTATTTTTTTTTTATTTTTTTTTTTGTAATTGTTGCTTTATTGTTGGAATCACCAGGTGATATAACTCACAAGTGGTATGATTCGTTTCAAGTTAAACCTTCTCTGTTGAAATGAATGTTTTCCTTCATTTTCCTTCAGACATAAACAACTGGAAAGGACACGTGATGACGCCTACCTTAGGTGTTATGCAATACCCTAATGACATCAATGTGATCTGAGTTTTGTCTTAAAATAGGAGTTTATAGTTAGAGAGCATGTGACCGATGACATAATTGACACAGGCAATTATGAGGAATTATATACTTTCGAAGGTGGATGGTCCTATCCTTTGGAATGGCATGCGTGTACGTCATTGTTTAGAAAAGATGATGTTTGCGAAGAAAATTATACAACAGTTGACGAAGAACATCTGATGTCAATCTGATTTCACATGTGCAGGGGGAATCGCAATCGGAATAAATCGACATCGACATATTAATTGGAAATGTGATAATTTCCTTTAAGCAATTGGGACAGTTTTGTTATGCAAAACTGTGAAGTATACCATAACTGGAAAAGTAGATCAAGGAAACGATGTTATGCGATACTTTTACTTCAAATACTTCTGACATTTTTCCCATCGGCTAAACTAAAGATTAAGGTTAGTTCTCATATTTGACCAGAGTTTCTTCTAACGAAGACAACAAAAAACAGCTTTTAAAATGATAGTGAGTGCAGTCAATGCTCTAATCCTCATTCCGGAAAACAATTCCCTCTCACCACCCTTGAGAGTTGAGACCATTTTCCAAAGTACTGTTGAGTAAAGGATTTCGTTTTAAGCCGGACATCACAAATATGGTATTTTAAAACTAATTCCATTTTGACCGCCTCTCAATGTTTTTCATCACCACAAGTGTGAATACTCAAATTCTAAGAATTTCTAAATGAATTTGACATCAAACATCCGAGGACTTATTTTTGTATTTTGCATTTGTACACCTCAATTCTGATTAACGTTCTGTACAGAAGCCATAAATGAAATTGGTTTTCTTGTGAATTTAGAAAAAAGTGTAATGGTTTTCTAACGAATTCGTAACTTAAAAACAGAAATTCCTTTTTTGTTTAAGATTTAATAATCTTTTCAAATTCTATTTCAACAAAAAAATGTCTGATAAATGATAATAATAAAATAAATGATGTTAGCTCACAAATAACTTCAGAAAAACTCACAACAGCGTAAACTTCGTAACGTAATTTTAAATAATTGAATATGCCTCAAAAAAGTTACAAAATTTCGGATATTAAGTTTTTAGTTAAAATCAAACTATGGGTGGTATTTCTTTTTTGAAGCAATTAAGAGTAACATAAAAGCAAATATTATAAATATTCCAGGAGATTCGGGCAAACAAGATTCAACCTTTGAAGAAGGCAAGAAGAAGCATAAGGAAATCGATTACCAGGAACACCTCGCTCAGAAGTACCTTTTTGTTTGTATTGAACCCAACACATACAAAACCAAAAAAAAAAAAAAAAAAAAATCTAGAAAGCAATTCTTTGTTTACCAATTATTTTTTGTTTCGACTTCGTTCATATGGCCACCGCGGGTACGTTTGCCGCGGTCGATTTTCGATGACTCGGCCACACACAAATCGCGCTTTTTAGATGCAATTTTGTTGTCAGAATAAGACTTCGACAACAGATCTTTATCGTATTAAGGTAAAATTCCATCATTTAAGTCTTATTAGCCTTTTGCCCCTACAGAAGAGGAAGACGATGTTAGCAAAGAAAGTTTTTACGAGATCCCTTCCAAAATGTGCGAGCAGTGCCTCAAACCTGACTTCAAAATCCTATTTAGTGATTTTAACGCAAAAATTGGGAGGGAGAACGTCTTTGGTAATATGTATAATCAAAATCGATCATATCACGATTGACGGAAGACTATTCTCTAAAGTACTCTCAACGTCTGTACGTTCCGAGGCGAAAACATCGACAAGACCAAAATGAGGTCCAAATAGCTATTGCCAGACTGAAAACTAATAAAGCAGCTGGTGCCGATAGGCTACAAGTGGAACTTTTTATAGACACGCTGGGGAAGACCTGATGAGGTGCACTAAATCATCTATAAAATATGGTCGGGGGAAAGTAGAGTCGAAGACTTATTCTTAGTATCCCATTTCCCCAATCGACAAAAAAGGAGTCGATCTCCTCTGCACCAACCATTAGAGGAATTAGCCTTTTAAACATGGTCTATAAAATCCTGTCTGAAATACCGGATAAACTGATACGTTGGATTCGAGAGAAAAGTACTACGAACGTTTTATCACCCTGTTTTCCAAAAAAAAATTTGCGGCTAAGATGTAGAACGGATGAAGATCAACGCTCCAGCGAGTATTGTTCGACGTCAAATCTGAGGGGGTCAGAAGTCAAGGTAGAACTCATCTTCAATGGAATGACCCGATAGAGGAGACCTCCGACTGGTTGGAGTGCAAATTAAGAGACGGCAGGCTAGAGATCAAGCCGGCTAGGCTGTGAGTGAGAACCAACAGTGATCGAATGAACGAATAACCACTTTGGGATGATGGCATTCGTAGTCTGACCTATCGTTTAACTAGTACAAATTGTACTAGCTTTATTTAACTTAATGGTGTATTTATTGATTTATCTATTGGATAATAGATGTCGTTAGGATACATTTTGTATTTTTTGCGATTAAAAAGAAGGTGAACATTTGGCAATTATTTTAATATGTAAAATGATTCATATTCATAAAGCGAAAGTAAAACTTTTGAAATGTTGAGCGGAAATGCTTAACAAACAACGACAACATAATAAAAGTTCATATATTTTATTATACAAATCATTGAGCACTTTATCTATCGATGACCACCACCAAAAGTAACACCACCAAAAGTAAAAAAATGGGCACGACTGGGTCGCACGTGCTTGCTCTTATGTGCCTAATTACATTGGAAAGCAAGATCTTTGACAGAAGCAAGTAACATTTACGTTGAAAATAACACATTTTGAACTTATAAAACCTATCAAAACTACAAGAAATTTGGTTCTAATCAAATGATAGCCAATACGAACAAAAAAATTCTTAAACATTTTCAAAATCTTTGGAGCCGTTTTCGAGAAAAAGAAGCTTTTCCTAAACGGTCATATGGCAGGTAATCTTAGGCCTAAAAATAAAATTTCAATTTCCCCTCTGGGGAATGCCAAAAGAATCACACACACCAAGTTTGAAGATAATCGCTTAAGCCATTTAGGCTGCAGCTGACATACAGACAGACAGACATTTTTTCTCGATCACTTTTTTTAATTATTATCTCAATTTGTTAATATTCACGAATCCTAAACTTGCCTTATAGTCCCCATAATCGCAAGTAAAAAAGTATAATTAACAATACTGGACAATGTTGTTATATTTATAATGAAAACGGAGTTTTTTCAGTGTTAATAAGCCTAAATGAATAAAATTCTATGACTTTCTTTCAAAATTGTTCACTTTCACTTCACCAGTTTCAAATAAATATATATGAAATTTTTGAACCGCGTAAAATTACAATTTTCTGTATTTAAAATGCCTTTATATATTTATTTTTTCAACGGTATAGTATACCTATTTAAATTTTATTTTTATCGTCTATTGTTATTAATGATGGTCCGTCTATGACATTTCCTTATTTCATATTCAGAAACAACAAAATCCATTCGTTATTCGCTATTTTCGATCGGCCGTCGTTGTCTGTCGACACAAAGAATGCCTCACACACACACACACACAAAAAATGAACAAAGTTGATCTACATTTGAACTTTTTGACAAAGGAATAAATAAAATATAAAGAAAACGATTTTTTTTAAACAAAAACACAGATATATCAATAAAATAAGATTGTTTCAAATGCAAAACAATCAATTGTATGCGCCTGAATTTTTTCGCTTATTTTTTATTGCACATTTTGCAGTAGATAGCGGTAACATTTTATGAGTTATTTTTCTTTTTTTAGGTTTCGCATATGAAATGAAATGTAAATTTTGTGTTAAGAAATAAAATTGCGCTAAACAATGCAAAAGAACAACAAACAAAAAATGAACAACGAGAGCAAGAATCTCATTGCTCTTTGATCGAAGAATGCATTATTTTTTTAACAAGAAAAAAATGATTACAAAATTGGCAAATACTATTACACAGTACTGTACCGATATTCACGATGTAAACGAAGATGGCCGTTGAACGGTAATGGCGACAGCAGAATAACCAAAGCTCTTTGACTGTGTACAGTACTAACAGACGCAAAACAATCATAATAATTATTAAGTACTTAAACACACAAAACTCAGGGAAATTTCGAAAAATTTTAATGTAAATATGGAATTGTTTTCATTTTTTTTCCATATGCAATAAAAGTTCAACGCTATCGTAAAGCAAAGGTTTCCTAGTGTTTTTCGCAATCTATACATGTGTAAATGTAAGTATGTACATGTGTATGTCTAATATTCTATTTGTTACTTTTTTCATGTTTAAGTTGTCTTCTTGTCAGTTTAATAACAAAAAAATATTTTATTTTCTCTGTTTGTTTGGATTTCATTAGACAAAAATGTTGGAAGGCACTCAAGAAAGCCAAGACAAAAAATAAAGAAACCAATAGCGGAACACACATGCCAGTTCATAGATATAATGAGTTTAAGAGGAACGAATATATTAAGAAATAATAATAATTAAAATTACTTGGTATTTGGAAGACAGAAGAAGAAGATGTAGAAGCAAGTATGTGTATACGTATTTTGAGAATAGATTCATTTTAAAATAAAAAAAAAACATTCGACACATGACATGAGGAAATTAAAGTTTATTGGAATAATGTGGCAAGAATACGGAAGACACCGCAATCAAAATTCATATTCAATTATGAAAAAGTTTTGATGAAAGCGAGAAACAAGCAGCTGGTATGGTAAAAGATAAGTTTCGTTAAAAAAGTTTTTACTACGTACACATATGATTATTGGTGTAAAGTTTACGCCATCCTCTCAACGCGAATCGTAAGCAAGGGAGTATAAGTAGTGTTTTTTAGAGTTATAGAACTTCCGATAAGAAAAATTGTCAAACTAACTGTCACACTTATGAAGTGTGTTTGGCTTTTTTCTTCAGTATACTTTGGCAAATCACCATGCAAAGACTTACACCAGAACAACATTAACAAATCGTGAATATTTATTTCCAAAACTCGCGCTCTGATCGCACATAATCGTCCATCTGAGCAGCTTAATCGCAATACTATGGATCGATTCATGAGCACATTTACACTTTTGGAGAATATTGATCCAAATCAAGCCCGTTTTGTGTGTACAGAAGAAGCCATCGCCGATGTAGAAGTGAGTGCTACAGAGGACCCGAATTTATCGATCCTAAGCCGTTATCAGCAACTCAGTCTCTATCCGTCCACTGCTTGGATAGTTTTGAGGAAAGATCTTCATCCATATAAGATCCAACTGGGTCAAAAATTAAAGCGAAGGAGATGCGGTTGACATGCTGAAGATGTTATGAAATTATGAAATTTGAGAGCTAATAAGGCCAACATTTTATTCATTCAAATGATTTTGTTTTATTTTAGTTCATGCCTCTTAAAAAAAAGGTAAAGGGTGTTTTTTTAGAGGTATAGAACTTTAAAATAGAATAAAGCAGATGATTTTTTTTTTTTTTTTATTCGAAAGATAATCTTTTGGCGTTATAATTTAAATATGATTTCTGGCATATGACCGCCACTGCTAACTTGGACGTAGTCTAATCTGGAAATCTGGAGGTCCAATTTTCGATTACTTTTTCCTACATTTGTGGCCGTATATCGGCAATAACGCGGCGAATGTTCTCCTCCAAGTGGTCAATCGTTTCGGGCTAGACTAGCGACTTCATATATCCGCACAGAAAATAGTCAAGCGGCGTTAAATCGCACGATGTTGGAGGCGAATTCACGGATCCGTAACGTGAAACTATGCGGTTACCGAACTTTTCCTTCAATAAATCAATTGTAGCACGAGCTGTGTGACATGTTGCGCCGTCTTGTTGAAACCACAGCTCCTGCACCATCATCGTTGTTCAATTGATGAACGAAAAAGTCAGTAATAATGGCTCTATAGCGGTCACCATTCACTGTAACGTTCGGGCCAGCATTGTTTTTAAAGAAGTACGGACCAATTATTCCACCAACCCAATAAAGCACACCAAATAGTCAGTTTTTCTTGATGTAACGGTGTCTCAACATACACTTGAGGATTATCATCACTCCAAATACGGCAATTTTGTTTATTGGCCAAGGATGGTTTTAACGTCAATACAAGTTCGTAGTAGGGATCTTTTTCAAAAGCAACACTTCTTTAATTTGTTGTCGTTCAACTTTTGACCGTGCAACTTTTACTTAGAAATGAATTAATGCAACGTTTAATAATGATTCATAAATAATAAATAAAAACCAAGTTTGAAGACATCTTCAAGACTCATATTGAACAAAGATATTAAGTCTTCTTCGAGGCATTCTCCAATTTCTCTTCCCAAGAACCATTAACTTTTTCAAAACATGCATTTAATTGTTACTCAAGAACAATTTGTTTGTATTTCCAATATTTCATAAACTTTTTCCTTCATAACAGGCATTATAAAAAAAAACAAAGAAGTAATAACATCTTGCAACGTCTTAATAACATATGGCATCTAAAGATTCTTTTTGCACCCTGTAGTCATAAAGGGACTATTTTCTTGCCTTGTTGATGAAAATTACTGCTTCTAATTACTTTTAAATGGCTTTTTTAGATATCAGTCAAAGTCGTGTCACCCGGATGTAAGGAACAGCAGTATATTTTTTTATCATCAAGCCCAACAGATTTCTGTATCTTTGTATCGTATAGCACATAGGTGGTGTCTGGTGTGCAGGAAGTACCATACTATGAAAACCGAAAAAAAAGTGTTATTGCGTTTAGAAAACAATATTGTCCAGTCACTTGGGACGGATGTTAGATTACACACATCACTAGCAAAAGTGCGCAAAATTCTGAAGCGTTTCTAAACGGTGAATATAATGTTTTTTTTACAATTTGTACTTTATAATTTGCATGATAAATAAATCTCAATTGAGTTTTTTCTTTTTTTTAATTACGCATATAAATGCGGTCAAATGGCCGCTAAAAATGTTCTACTAACTAGGTTTTTTTATGTATTGGAATACACCGAATAATAAAATCTGGAAACTGATCCAAAAGTCAGGAAAAAATATTTTCTTACTTAAAATGGTAAAATGCATTGAATCGAATGGATTTTAAAATGGATTCGAGATAGATAAATATATATATATATATATAACTTCCGACATAGTTTATAGATTGTTTGACTCAAGAAACCGGTGCGTCAAGGTGTTATGTGACTCAACTAAGGATTATAAGCGCCGCATCGTTTATGGCCCACGCGACTTTAATATGAAGTCACACAGAGTTGAAGTCGTGACAATGACTTTAACTCCCCTAGACAGACTTAGTAAAAGTTGTATATTAAACAAAAATTAATTATGTTAATTTAATGCATTTTAATTACATAAATTAACAGGAACTTGCGTTTAGTTCCTGTTAATAATGCCAACATGTATCATGGGTCTGAACGTTTAGCGTGGGATTGAATTCTTCATTAAATAATAATTATGGTGGGAGATTAGATTTCCTTGACCTGTTAGTAACGAGAAAACGCTTTTTTGTAAGATTTGAAATTATCATCAAAACGATTTACTTAATAATCTTTTAGACTCTCTGTAACAACGGAAGTTAAAAAAGGAAGACAAAAATAGTACAGTCAGTCCATACTCACTTCATACATACAAATGTATTTATTCCTATTCTTAAAAAGTCCAAATGTTATGGTTTTGTTTACCTGAAATGAAAGAAAATAGAAGAAATTAGTTTTAAGTTTGCATTGTTTTATATTATTTTTTGTATTAAAATTATTTTTCTTTAATTATAATACTCATGTTTTTTTGCGTTTAAAATATTAAAACAATAAAAATATATAATAATTAAATATCTAATATATATATAAACAAATTAAAATTTGTTTGTTCGTAATTAATGCGCTGTCATACTCAATTGAAATGAAACGTTGTTGAAGGTTCAGGCGTAGTAAAATTAAAAATATTTTCTTCTTTTATATTACATTGCATAACAATCTGTTCATTCACTTAAACCGATATTAATAAAATCATCGTCAAAATGCAATAGGCGAATGAACTCAACTTAACCCCAATTTGCTAAAACCTTGAATTGTACACTTTCAAATCTGTTTTTACGCAGTAAATAACTAAAAATAAGATATTTCATTGGCATTCTGACTGTTTCATGTAAGTGACTAATTAAACAGAAGTATTGAAATTACTATAAATAAAATACAAATAAAAATACTTTGTAACACATAAAATAACTCAAAGTGAATTGACCTTCTGTGTTCAGTGTCCGATGAGATCTTAATCATATTAAAATAAACTTGTTGATAAGTTTATTGACAGTTCCTGTTGTTTAAGAAAATAAAGTGCACGACTGGGTCGCACGAACTTGCTCTAATGTACAAAAGTGGTCTTGAGGCTTGAGATTTTTGGAAAAAGGAGTTAAAAAATCATTTGTTATCACTTAAAACACTAGTTAAATTTTTTTTTGAAAAAAATGAAGTAAGCCATTCAAATTCTTTTACAGTTTTGAATTTTTTTGAAAAACTTTTTAAAAACATATTCCAAACTTTTTTTGAATATGCTAACATCTAGCAGCTGGTAGTTATTATCAGAAAACGATTTTTTTTTAACTTTTAAAACCGTTTAAAAAAAAACTAAAAATAAAAAAACCCAAAAAATTCTTTAATTTTTTTAATTAATTTAAAAGTATTCTTGGACAAAACTAGGTATGCAATAAAATTTTAAAACTAAATGTCTATCGAGGAAAAAAAATATTGAAAATCGTTCGACCAGTTTTTTTTTTTTTTTTTGAAAAAACTTTTTGAAAAAAATATTTTAATTTTTTTCTAGTGTCATTATAAAGAAATCTGTGGTTTTCATCTGGAAAAATTATTTTAAAAAATCATCAACCCGTTTTCAAAATATTTCGAAACCCAATTTTTTTTTGAAAATTTTACAAAATCGAAAAAAAGTTTTTGAAAATTTTGAAATGCAATATTAATTGAATTATAAATGATTTCTTGTGTGAAAGTTTTTATTGAAATCGGAATAATGGTTTACGATAAATCCAAATTAAAAAAAAACGGTTCTATGAAAGGTACCCTAATAGAACAAATTTCGAAAAAAAAAATTATTTTAACTGAAAGATGTAGGTATTATTGTAAAAAAAATTGCAGCCTGAGTTTTAACAAAATCGTTAGAGCCGTTTTCGAGAAAATAAAATTTTCTGTTGAAGATTGTATGACAGCTACCGTTATTTTTCGACCTAGAGCAAAAATGAAAAACACCCTCCGAGACATTATCTAATAAATACTAAATACCAAGTTTGAAGCAAATCGGTTCATCCGTTTAGGCTGTAGAGGCGCGAACACAGACAGGCGGACGGAATTTTCGGACCCACTTTTTTCTACTTCTCTAATATCGAATTCATAACTTGCATTATAGTACCTATAATCGCAAGTAAAAAAGAGAAAAGCTAAGCGACTGTGATTATGTATAATAACTCAAATTACAAAAGTTCGTTCGCCGGCATAAAAGATACAGGATTTTAAAATAATTATTCACTATTCTCAACAGCTACAGTGCATCAAAAAAATGTGCTTACGAAAAAAAAGTTGGAAGTGCATTAAATTTTGCTTGTTTCGCATTTTGTTGATAAGTATTCTCTTAATCATTAGTATATGGTACTTGAGTGTTTGGTAATTGTGCATTTGTGGGGCTCCAAACGAATGTTCATAACTTTTTTTTAAGGATTGTAACATGTTTGGGACGGTAAAAAAAAATAATTCGGATCTGGGGAAGCCAGAAAAAATGAAGAGAAATATAACGCCCCTGTTTGGTTGTAGGATTGGGAGTAGGTGCGAGGTTGAGTAGAAAAATCGGACCGAACATCGTTCATCAAGTTCTTCTATACATTCCATTTGCTGGGCAACGCAACGCCAGCCAACGCGCACCCCAAATCTTGGCCGTCCTGGCCCGTGTCACCCTTCCAACGAAAGCCAAAGATTGCATTTATTACGAAGGCTTTGTAAACGTGTTTTGAACTTGATAGCAAATTTGTGGGAACGAGTCAAAATTCTGGCTTCAAAATACTGCTTTTCAAAATTTTACTTTTAAAACGAAAATTCTGTTTTTCAAAACTCTGCTTTCTTTTTTCAATGTTTTCAATGTTTTATTATAAAAACTCTGCTAATAATAAAGATAACAAATGTTTGGTAGCGCGCGCTTTTTAACATTTTCCAGAATTAGCATGATTTTGAGAAGCAGAATTTGAAAAGCAGAATTTCGCTAAACAAATTTTGACCCCAACCCCAAATTTGTATATTGCCTCTTAAGTGGTAATTTTATCTTTGTCGATACTTTGTCTGATTTCATCAACAACTGACAAAAAAGTGGTAATGCAGCTACGCTTTTCCCAAAACCCAGTCTCCAAAGAAGTAAGAACGCGAGAATCATCCAAGAAAGAATTTATTTGTCCCTTCATTAATTTTTCGAAGAACTTCGAAATTAGGGAAGAAAAGATATTATAGTAATTCCCAATAACGACGTTAACAATTTCATATTCTGTTCAAAAATTACCTAGAGTGACAAATATTTGAAATTGAACATTCCACATGGATTATTTTCGTTGCAATTTTGAGGAGCAAAATTTAAATATTTATTTTTAAATTACAATTTCTTGCCAAACATTTTCTACTTTATGTGCTTCTAATTACTTATATCTGTCCATAAGGAAATTATTAGTTTTTATTTTGCCGTCTGAAATTTAATTGAGAAAATATTTTTCTTTTTTCTTAAAATATACATCAGTGCACTGTTTTTAACGTCTGTCAGTTGGAAAATTTTCTTTGAATATTATTTTCTTTTCTTTTTGTTTTGAATCTCAGGTGAACTTTGTGCAGTTTTCTTTTTTGTGCGTCAGCACCATTTTCCTTCTGACGATGTTCATAATGTTCGTCGTCCATTTTTTTTAATGAATCACTCGTGCGGGTGATGTGCGTTAGAAACACAGAATGGGGGCCAAGTATCTACGCACACACATCGTTCGTCCATGTAGGAATCATTAAAATGTCAAATAGATGGAAGAAAACTGTTTAAATGCAATTTAGTGTTGTGAAATCTTACGTGAGCGCCCCCCAGCTGTCAGTGACAACGTAAAAAAAAACAGATCCTTATGGCAAAATCCGAATCGAATAGAGTGTACTACACTAGAGCTCAACGAAAAATCCCACTACCTTACGTTGAATCCACCAAAATGTTGTCTTACGAATTTTCTTTCTTTTTATAATTGTTTCTATATAAATGAAATAAATTAATAATGTGGGTGCTTCAGTTAAATTTTTCATCTGCAAGCAAAAGTCGTGTAGCTAGCCAAAATGTTCATGTACTTATTTGGCAATCTGCTGGTTTCCTATTTTTGGATCATGGCGCTATTTAAAGATGTTTTTATCCCATTTTTTTCTCTTTGTATAAGGTAGGTTTAATGAGAAAATATAATCACTCGAGGGTTTATTATAAGACAATGAGAAAAGAATTGGAAATAATAATTAAAAGCCATTTTTGTCCGCACACAGGTTGGTGCAATTTGGAATATTGTTTTTTTTTATTTATTTTTTAATGCTCAACAGTCTTTAATTTTCTTTATGACGATCAGAGGTATAATTTTAGGATGGCTACGTAGTGTCTAAATTTTCAAGAAAATTTTGGACAAGATTTATTTTATGGCTTCGATTGTCTTTGTTTAATATTTATGATGTCTTTCTCTTTGTTAGACTTTGCTTTAAGCCATTCCCACACGTTTTCGACAATTTAATTGAATGCTTCGTACGGCTTGTTTCAAGAACTGATGCACGTTTCTGGGAATATAGCTCACTATATGAAAGATATTCTAGGGTGAGTATACTTGTAGTGTAATTGCAAAACAATTTGAGCTAAAACTGATAAAAATGTGCCAACTTTCAAAATAAAGCACACCCTGTGCAAATCTCCAACATTTAAAAGTATAATACTTTGTTTAGTAAATTTAGTTTTGAACTTTCAAAAGGATTATAAAGATTCTTTTTTCTCACACAAAATATACGATTTACAGTGAAACAATGAAACAATTGTGAATTATTAGCTTGTGTTTCCAGCCCAAGGAAAATCAGTTGGTTATATAATTTTTTTTAGACGACGCTCCCGCCAACGCCATTGTCATAAATCATAACATTGGAATTCAATGCACGGTCGTCCTTCGTGAGTTTTTTTAATATTGCGATACATTCTCTGTAAATAAATAATAAATTCGAGAAAATCTAGAACAACTTTTCATTTATTTATATTTTTTTTGCCTTCGTTTAATTCAATTGATGTTGTTTAAACTTGAAATTAGTAGGTTAACACAAACGAGAGTAGACAACACGATTTATTGTTATATTCTGGAATACAAATTTTATTTTTTTAATACAAATAATCTAATCGCATGATAGTTTCACGAGTTTTTTTTATCGGAAACTCAATTCAGGGGCGGGCCGAGGGACGTGATTTTTAAATTGGCTATTATTTGTTTTGTAAATAATAAGCAGGATATGTATGTATGTATATAATAACTGTTATGAATAAGTGATTATTTTGTCTTTAATTAAATTTAAATTGATGATTATTTATGAGAAATTTAATTGTTGTTTTCACTTCAAGGTGAGCCAAACTATAAAATCGCCATTAAAAAGCTAAACTCGAGAAATAATCCATAAGCATATTTGTTTAGCTAGAATAGTTTTGGAAGCCCCAATTAAAACGCAACTACTGATATTAAAACGCAACTACTGAATAACTCAAGAATTGCTAACAAATCTCTTCGTCTGTATTGAAAGCAAGCACATCATTTTAGAGCTACCACTTCCTCGTTAATACAAATCACGGTGAATTTTTCTTTGGATTTTTGTTAAAGAGCTTTCACAATTAGTGCTTGTTGAAGCTTTTTACAACCAATGATCTATAAACTATAATGTGCGCTACAGAAACCCTTTAAAATTTGCACTTTATCGCAGTTTAATTAGAAAATGATGCAGTGGAATAGTTAGAGTGAGAAATGAACGTCCTATATTCACTGAATTCATAATTTAATGTTAGTGAACAGACAAGATTGTTTCTCATTTTTATCCTTCCAATCATCAGATATGGTTCATATTTATGTGATAACTGATAGCGAACACATGTCATCACATCGAATTTGTTTATTTATTTTAAATACCACAAATTATGATTATCAATTCGAAAGCAAAAACACGCAAATTCTTAATACAGACGTTTTGCTGACGCTTTCGAATTGTATCTCAAAATTTGAGCTATGAAGGTTTTTATTTTTTTTTAATTTATTCAAAAAATAAAAAGAATTCTTTGTCTATCAAACATGTTTTCCTCTAATAAATGTATAAATGTCCAATAAATGAAGATTGAAAAGATGGGGTCAGATAGGTTCGGAGCCCAACTACCAGATCCATGTACCAGACAATTCTTAAAAAAAATAATTGGGCTTCCGGATTGAAGGGTCGCGTGTCGGAAAATACATATTTTCACATGTCTTTATCTCCTAATGTAGAATTTCTAGCTGAATATATTTTACACTGTCAGAAAGGTACTGAGTCCAACTACCAGATCCATGTACCAGATATTTCTTTAAAAAATAACTGCTCCTCCAGGAGCGGATTGAAATCGCGTGTCAGAAAATACATTTTTTCACTCAAAACTTCACGTGCCTATATTTCGTAATTTGGAGGTTCTAGGTATATAATTTTTGCACTGTCTGATAGGTATTGAATTAAGCTATCTGGTCAATACACCATAAAACTGTGCCTTCAGGAGCGGATTGAAGGGTCGCGTGTGGAATTTTTTTAGGGAAATTTGGAAAATTACCTTTTTTTCCAATGGCCTTATCTTGGTAAAAAAATTGACATACAAATATGTTTGAATAGTCAATAGTGTAGGAAATTGTATGGTCTACAAAATATATCTGAACGTAAAGGAAAAAAGTTATTAATGAAAAACCAAAGTTTTCCCCCTCCCCATATTTTTTTTCACAGGGTCGTCTGGGTCACAAAATTTGAGAAAATGTTAAATAACCATCCCTGAAAAATATACCAAAATTCAATTAAGTTCCGATTTTTTTTTCATGTAAAAGTAGCGTTTTAGAGGTATAGAACTTTAAAACACACAATGGCGGCCATTTTGTCAGCTGTCAAGTGATTTATTTTTAGTTTGGTTATGGCATTTCAACATGAATAGACTGACGCCCGGACAAAGCTTGTAAATTGTGCAAATTTATTTTGAAAATTATGGTTTTGTTCGAAATACGAAATAAGCGAATTTGGTTTAGCGATTAAGCTCACTTTTGGTTGAATGGATACGTCAATAAATCAAACTGTCGTATTTGGAGTGATGATAATCCTCAAGTTTATTTTGAGACACCGTTACATCTACAAAAACTGCCTGAACCGATTGACCACTTGCAGGACAACATTCGCGGCGTTATTGCCGATATACGGCCACAAATTTTGGAAAAATTCATCGAAAATTGGAATTCCAGGTTAGATTACGTCCGAGCCAGTCGTAGCGGTAATTAAATTTCCAACAAGATTGATTATGAGGACTTTTGCGCTTAATCCAACAGTTACAAAGTTATTGCGCTTTAAAGTAAAAAAAATTCAAATTTTTAAAAAAGTTCTCAAAATTAGAGCATTTTTGGCTGCTTCGTAGTTCCGCTGCAATTGGTTGTACAAAAATACTGTATATATACCAAATATGTAAAAAAAATTATTTACTACAAGTTGGCATATGAAGACATTTTGCGTTAAAATGCACCAAAAAGGTCAATTGTGAAGGGGCGGAGGGGGCGTGGTTGTGGAATTTTGTTTTTTTTTTTGTATCTACAGGGCATCCCAAACAACATATAAAAAAATCACAACAACCCCTACCTTTTGTACGATAAAACATCTTTATTTACTGGGCTTATAAATACATGTATGTATTTACGAGACTATAAGTTTTATTATAATTGCTTAAATCGTTTTTGAAATTAGCTTAATAAGTATAGTTAATTTGAAAATGGATCTGGCTTTTGTTTGTACTGTACCTACGTACCACATTTGGTTGCAGTTTGTTTTGTATGCAGATAAAAAACCGGACACCGATGATTTTTTTTAAAGTCTTCAAAACCCTCTGTAATTTACAGTATATAGGACTAAATTCATAAATAAACAAAAAAAAAACTACAGAAACCTGAAGAATTACCTTCTTAACGTATCTAGAACGCACATGACAGCAATAAATTGAACATTAATTTATTACAATCCTCTATTCAACAACAGTGCAGCGCAACTTTTTAATCTCCACTTTAATACAACACAGTTGTGTTCTCTTATTTGAGTAATAAATTTTATTCCACAATGTTATTATGTTAACGTAAAGTGTATACTATTTTCTTTATAAAATTAAGAGTATATATTTTTAACGTCATCCAAGTTTCTTCGCGCTCGCATGCTGCTTGGGTTTGTTTATGTCTACATAGAAGATGGCCAAAGTGTAATGAATTGGTTTTTTTTATCTTAATAAAACGAAAATGGCACAACATCACGCTATATTTTTTCAGGTCAAGGGATAAGGACTAAAATTTCATTGCATGTTGCTCTCAAAAAATTGGTCCACTTCCTGTTTAAAAAAAAAAATAAAAACAAATGCATAAACAAGGATTTCCAAGATCCAACGATCGTAGATAGAGAATGTTTATTTAAAGAACGAGATCGCAAAGGGAAACAAGCAAGAAAGCATGGTTGCCAGGATCTTTTTTTTTTAAGTTAATTGGAACCAAAATAGTTGAAAATTAGTAGATATAAAAAAGGAGTGATTACAATTTATTAACAATGAAATGACTTGATGTGTATTGTATTATTTACATTGGGATATTGTTTACATTGATTATCAAAAATTACCTTTCTTAACACTAGAACCCTACCTAGAGTGCTGTAGCACCCTGTGCTCAATTTAATTTACTATATTTTTAAAACAAGTAGGAGCACAATTTCGTTATTTTTTTAAGTTCGTATTCTACGATTTTTGATAGTCGTCAATTGGTTGTTAGACCGGTAAGTTATATATAAATAATAATTGAAGGGTGCTGTAGCTGGGTAGTTAAATTGTTAATAATTAGAAAAGCATTTCGTTGCAATTATGTATGTTTTATGGCCTACTGAACGCAGTAAGAATAAATTCTATGATATTGATTAAGTTTAGCTCGGCACAAAACAAAGACAAAAATCATAACAGACGAATTTATTTGAAGACTTTGGCAATGGAACTTATAAAACCGTGGCTTGAGGAACGAAAAAAATGGTCCAATTTACGTACAAATCTCCACCAAAGGATTGATGCAATTTTGAAGATACCTGAGATCCCAAAACCACCAGCACCTTAAGTTCCAAAACAAGGAAGATTTGGGTTTTGTCGTACTCGGAGGACCGAAAAATTAAGTCTTTTTGCAACAGTTCCAAAACATCCATCTGTGTCGGCCATACAATTAAAATGTGTGCCAAATGTATTAAATAGACATTTGCTATAAACTTTAGTGATTTTCTATTTAAATATTTACAAAAGAAAAAAGTGCAAATATTAAAAATGTTAAGACTTGTACGAAACAGAGCTTTCGAAATTTAAATCTAACAATTTGATTTTGAGACATTAACTTTAGTAAGATGCTCAATCAGTAAAGTCAAACGATCACAAACGCAAACAAAATCGCATCACTGTACACTTCAACTGTTTATTATTGCAAAGTTTCGTAAACTGATGCGCAAAAATTAAACAAAAAAGCATCATATCGTAAAAAGTTGTTGATGCCGATGATCGATTGATTTAAATATGGAGAAGGAAAACGAAAAGTGAACAATTTAAAAACAAATTATTATAAAGTTAATATTCTCAAGATTCGTTTATTGATTTCAATTATTAGGGGGTAATTTAGCAAAGCCGGAATAAAATTGCTAATAAGAACCATATATTTGTATGAAATGTATTTACATATATATGCGGAAATGTTCTTTCAGAAATGAGTCACAAATATGAAAAACTTAAACATGAAACTACTATACTATAAACTCACATAATTAAAAGCAAGTGTTTTTAACATCAAACAAATAATCGATCAGCATTGCATCGGTATCAGCATCGCAAAAAAGCAGTAATGCCGTATCGCTGCTCAAAAATAGTTTTGGAATAAGCAGTATATTGGCGAGAATCGTCCTAGTTTTAAATTGTGTTATCTTTTTGGTAGGTAAAAGCATTCGGAGACCTTCTTATGTTTTACCACGAATTGATTCTATGTGGTTGTCCAAGGAAATCTGGACTGTTAAAAGTTAATCTAGGATTATTGCCGAGAAGACTAATTTCAAAACAATTTGTGGAAGGTATCAAGGAATGTTTTCAAATTATGTTTTAAGTCACACAGACTTCAGATTATCAATTTGTTTGAATCAATTTGGAATTAAAAATGTTCAACCGACCGTATCACGGATAACAATGAATTACTTACAATACTTTAGTGTTGAAAAAGTGTATTTCTAATTGATTAGATTAGATTAGATTTTTATTTACAAACATTAATAATCATTGTTACAAAATAATATGAATGAATAAAGAAATTAAGTTAAATAGAGTTGTGGCTATGGCGTTGCCGTCTGTCTAATTGAATCGTCTATCTAATAGTATTTCAGATTCGGCGTATATGTATGAAAAAGTAAGTGAAAATGTCAATGAACTCGAATGGGTCGCAATTTCTTGCCCTTATGAGCCTTGTCACATTGGAAGCAAGATCTTTAACAGAAACAATAACATAACAAGAAAAATAACATCTTTAAAATGTCCAAACCACAACACTTAACGGTTTTTAGTAGTAAAAATAGAATAAACCATCACACGTCTTAAATGCAGTTTTTAGAGCTTATTAATACATATATTTACAAATTTAAAATACAATTTGTCGATAAGTTCCAAAAATATTGATAAGTTAATAAAAAAAAAATATTTATAAATAGAATATAAGTTATTAAAAATGTTGGCATACGCAGAATTAATTTGGCTGCGTAGATCTTTTCAAATGTAAAATTTGATAGAATTTCAATGAGCGGGATCATGAGTCACGTTATCTCGAATGACAAAAATCTTGAAAAAACAAATTTTTAATCTAGAATCCACAAAAATCTCGAATGGGTAACAATATCAAAAGACTATATCTTGATAAAAATCTAGAAAAAAAATAATTCGAGACTTTTTTTATAACATTTTAAAAAGTTTAAACTTAAATAAAAGTAATTATGCATACACCCAAGTAGGAGGGTTGCAGGGGGAAGCATGCCCCCATACCTATCTCACTGACATATTTCTCAAAACCGACTGATTTCATTTAATAAGAGTGTATTTTGAGAGCATATTTTAAGAGGGGATATTTTTAAGAAGCACATTTTTTCCGAGGACATTTTGGCAGCGGATAATACAGAGGTTATTATTATTATTTTTACAGGTTATAAGCAGAGGTAATCTAAAATTCTAGATTTTCGAATTCGAGATTTTTGTAGTTCGGGATTATGCTTTCTAGATTTTTTTAATTCTAGATTTTTACTTCCGAGTTTTTTGTTTTCTGGATTATTGATTTCTAGATATCATAATAAACATTCAAGAAATGCTTCAGAAATTTCAGAAAAAAATTAGAAATGTTTTTTAAACAAATTCTTGTTTAATGTGGACACACCTTTAGAGATAAGCATTCAAATGATTCGTAGACATTTTCCATGCTTTATCTAGCAACACTATTATTTTGACATTTGAAAGTTTTTAAGCCTTTGTCGTATTGCAATCAATTAAAGTTTAAAGGCATTTGTTAATAAAGTTTCAAAATTCAAAATTTCTAAAAATATACAAAACGTAAATTGGGTTAATGAAATAATTTTTTTATCATGTTTTTATTTCTAATTTCGCTACTATTATTTTGATCAAAGCTGTACATTCAAATGGACAGGCAGATAGACAGCAGGTACTTTTTTCAGCCCTCTGTATGATCGTAATGTCATGTTTGATTTTTTGTATATTCACCTTATGGTAGGTACCTATAATCACAAGTAAAAACACGAACTTTTAGTAAAATGTAACTTATTATTATTACGTTTAATAACGTATAAACAACGATTTTCTAAGTAATGAGAACCAAGCAGATCAAAACAAAAAAAAAATCTTCGTCATATGAACTTAAATAATTTTTCTAATACAATATTGTAGTTTTTTGCCAAGTTTCATGAAATTTTACAAAAATATTATTAGTACGAACGAAGAAGTATTCTTGAAAAAAATATTATCATAGGAAGATATTTTATAAAAACAACGGCTTAAAATTTGGTACAATTTGGGAATAAAGAGCCTGGCCCTGGTCCTGTAAAAAAGGAAACTGAAGAGATATGGTGACAAAATTAATATTTTCTATGCCTGAAAAAATAAGAATTACAGGCTGACCAAAAACATGACGTATAGGCAACGTGAACGCTAGCTACCTTTTTATATTTATTCTGATTGGTTACCACAAATGTGTTATAATGTGTACGCAATTATTGCCAAAAGTCAAAGCCTTCATAACTATTTCTTACATCACATCACATTTTAATCTTGAGTTATGTAATTCCTAGTAAGCCTCATAAATTAATTAGGTATTGCTTTTGTCTATCAAATTTGAATAGAATACTTATATACATATTTCGTATTACTAATTAAATTATTTAACTTTTGGTAAAAAACAAATGTTACGTATTGAAGTATGAATCTTAAGGTTGTTTATAAATGACTTTTAGTTCGAAAAGGTTTGATATCTTTTAGTTTTTTTGAGAAAATTAAAAATCTCAAATCATTCAATCAATCTTGCTATAATACCTCAGCCTTCTAGAAGAAAAATCTTACTCACGTGGCAACCATGTACAAAACAAGTAAACGGAAAGATTCTTATCTGTATTTACAACTTCACACAATTCATCTCTGTGGTTGTCATCAATTCAATTTATAAACATTTCCACATCCATACATGGCCAAGTATACCAGTAATACAAGGTGACCAGTTTTTATTTTTTTACGGATTCCAAAAAAAAAGAAAGAATCCCAAGCTCGAAATTACAAAATATTTTTGTAATTTTTTTCGTTTCGTTTTTGAATGCTCAAAGGTGTACGTGTTTCGTGGCACTTAGCTTGGCATGTATCAGAATTGCAATAAAAAAAAAAAAACAAAAACATTAAACTCCTCCCGTGTAAACTGTTCAGTCAAGGTGACTTTGGAAGTGGACAGAGAAAGAGAGAGGCAGTAATGGATTGGCTCCAAAGCTGGTCGCTTTCCAGATTTTATATACATTTTTTTAACCTTTCAATTATTTCTATCTTCTGCAAATAATAATAAAGAAAAAAATAAACATCAAAAAAGATTACCGCTGTTTTTATTTTTGTGTTTGTTTTCGTTTTACTTGGCCTCTATCTGTCTTTCTCCTTTCAGGTGTGTTCAATTAACTTGTATTTTTATTTTATTTTGAAATCAACATTTTGTTATGCAGCTTGATGCAAGTTTTAATGCACTTTTATTTTATTTTGATCCCATAAAAAATAAAAATCCGATTGAGATTTAGGGGGAGGTTTTTTTTTTTTTAAGTCATTGCTTCTCGTAAATGAACTCAAAAGTAGCAAAGGGAAACGAAGGAATTGACTTGATGATGATGGCCATCCTTGGGGACAGATTTGAGAGAAAATTCAAAGAAAATCGTTGGACAAGAAGTGGAAACTTATCTACTTCAAGGAGGACAAGAAAAATTTCTATTCGAAATAAATGTTAAGATTTTCTTCAGGTGTTATTGATTTTTTTTACCTTTTTTGGATTTATTGCCTGCAAGTGGTTAGGTATTACTTTCAATGACTTTTTTGCAAATGGAATTAAATGGAATTACTAAGTCCTTTCTTTCTTCTTAAAAGTGATTCTTAATAGAGATGAGTTTTCTTTATAGAGCTGCGGTGAGGCTTAAATTGTTGGAAAATGAATGGACTTAAAAAGTACTTTTGTTTGTCGAAAAACGCATCAAGTTTTGCGATTTTAACCTTTTTAGTGTCGATTTCTAATGGGCTACATAGGCTGCAATAGTTTTCAAGAGATCATTTAGGACAATGGTCCTACGACATTATCGTTGCAAGTAGCAGGCTCCCGCGTAAAGATATCTACGAAGACATCTGGTTATCACCTAATGGAGCCATACGCAACCAAATTGATCAAGAGTTGAGAAATCGTCGCCACTATTTGAACCTGATGAAGATAAGTACGAATCGCAGTGCCAACATTGAAGCGCATCATTGCTCTGCGAAGAAGTAATGCACCGGCAGCTCAGGTTCGAATCAACACGGATACTCTACGCGATGAAAACAAAAGCACATCTACAGTTCCGCGCTAGGACTCGCCCTAGCGCAGCTCGACGAAGGAAGAGTAAGTCCTGGGGACAGAGTGCCGGGCATAGAGGAAAAATGGCCACGCCTTAAGAACAAAGTCATTAGTAGGTACTGCTTATACCATGTTAGGCAGTATAGTCGCAGAGATCGGAGCGACTTGTTTGATGATTAATGCAAACTTGCTTGCAAACATATAAATACTGCATACCGAGCAATGCAGTAGTTCCATAGAGGATGTTTATAAACAGCTGAGAGGAACAGAAAAAGGACATCACAGTTAAAAAAGCCAGCCTGGGAGAAAAAACATGCATGGTCTATTCAATGGGGAAAAAAATAGAAAGGGGGTCTTCACCAGGCGCGGAATTTCTCAATCCTTTAGAATTGTATCGCAATATGCACCACGACGTACATACTAAGGACGGAGAGGCAAATGTGACCTCCGATTTTAACGATATTCTGAAGCGATGGGAAGTGTACATTAATAGAGAAAGAGACCTCATGCCGCCACCAAGATTTGAAGAAATACAAAAGACGAATATTCAGCTTGAAAATAACAAGGCTTCGGGAGCCGATGGTATACCTGCCGAGCTAGTGGTTTCATACTAGAACTTAACCATTAGGTAGGCAGGTCATGAAAAAATTAGGTAGCCAGGTGATGGAATTTATCAACTTTCCAACATACTATATTTTTATGGATTTGAAAGCAGCGTACGATAGCATAGCCTGGGTAGAACTTAGTGAGGCAATTAGAGAATTTGGCATCTCAAATGGCTTCCGTCAAGCAAATGGTCTGGACCTGGTACCTGTCTTTGGATAAAGCAATTCGTGACTCTAACTTAAGCACATCAACAAGAGGGACTATCGTCACCAAGTGCAGTCAGATACTAGCTTACGGAGATAACATAGAAATTACAGGTATAAATCAACTTGCTGTACAATATTCCTTCATCCAAGATCGAAAAGTAGGCACAACACCTGGGGCTGCACATTAATGAAAGGAAACCCTAGTACATGGTGGCTGCATCTGCGAGAAATTTGGAATCCTTCATAATGTGTCAAAAGAAGTAGCCGATAGTAATATGGAAGAAGAAATACGCGGTTGATTGATAAAATCCAACGGAATCTACTATTGTCTGTCGAGATTCTTCAAATCCATAAATCTTACTACAAAACTAAGCTACTGCTGATGTACAAACTATGGTCCAATTGGTTGTATGTGGTTACTAAAAGGCACTCGTATCTCTTATCCGCGTTCGAGAGGAAAGCCTTACGGAGAATTGTTGCCCCGAGTTTGAGGAAGCACAATTCCGGAGAAGATACAATAATCAATTGTATAAAATCTACCTCTAAGCAGTTTTTTTGTTTTTGGAAAAAATAAAGTTCGGTAGACTTCGATGGCCGGGGCACCTATCTTGTATGAGCGAAGAGGAACCAGCTGGAAAATCTTTTGCAGTTATTTTTATGGTAGAACGCAACGTGGCAGGATTTGCATACTTTGAAAAGATGGCGAAGACCAGGACGCCCGAACCCTTTGTTGGCGAAACTATGAGACTTATTAAGATCCATTTCGCCATGGTCAACATATCGATCCTGAATGACTATTATTGACTTGACTTCTTAACAATATTAAATAAGTTCAAATCAATAAAAACTATATTGAAATAAACATATTTATCGCACCTGCTGACAGCTTACACTATAAACTACTTACATGCAGAGAATACTAAACAAAGAACTAAATTGAGTCCTTGTATGTATATAGTTTCTCTGCTGTAATGATTCTTATTATGATGTCGAAAAGCATCTGTTTGTGACACAAAACACCGACAAATTGGTTGAAGTACCCCCTCTTCACAGCCACCACACCTCACTGACTGAATGTATGCACTTCCCCACCAGTCATTCTCTTCATCGTCAATCCAAAAGATACACAACCAGCCACTTGACACACTTTCATATATGCGTTTTCACAGGTAGTAGAGTAAAGTAGCAAAGCCATATTTTGGAGGCAAGTGACAGCTGAGTACTAAATAAAATATATATAAAAATTGCCTTTGACTCAAGTAAAAAACTTGATTTCTGTCAACAAAAAAAATACCTTCTTGGCTTGAAGAGTAGTTTCCAAAAAAAAAACAGGGTTAACTCATTTCTTTCAACAAAATACCAGTACCAGCATATAAGCGTAAACAAAAAAACGCGATACTCGAGTGAGTGAGCAAAATCCTTGGGATTAAGTGTTATTTATATCTTTTTCTCAGCTCGTCGAACATTAAGAGAGAAAAAAAAGCCCGAGAATGCAAATTTGAGGTCATAAAAAGTGTGTGAGTAGAGGAGCCCTAATTTTCGTGAAAAATTTCCATCATTACTCGCATGTTTCCTTCGATTTCGACCTTTCATCATATATTGACTTGTGATTGTGAGGTGTGTGGAAAACTATCTATCGAATACGCATAAACAAATTAACAGATCAAAGCTGTAGACAGCAAAACAATAAATAAAATTCAAATAAATTGCTTCAACGATAAGATACAGATGTGTCTCTATACTACGGATGCCGGCTTTAGGAGAGCCTTAGTTGTGGGGGAATAGCATTAGCTGACAGAAGTTGTAACAAACAAATGATTTTTTTTCTCACTCGATTCCCGATGAATTGGCAAAGAAAATAAATGTGGGCGCCATCACTAATCAAACATATCTTTACATACACGAACACATGTGGTAAAGAAAAAATAATTGGCAATACGACCTAGAATCGTCCTTGATTTCGAATGTCTATTGCCCTCAGTTGGGTAAGTCGTAAGTGTAAATGCAAAGAACACGGCTGGGTCGCATGCGTTTAGTCATAGGCGACATGTAATGCTTTTAAGCGAATGCTTTTAATAAAATAGTTTACCAGAAAAAAATGTAGATAGCCAGCCATACAAATTTATTAGGAAGGTTGCAGGTTTCTTTCAACGTCCCAACATGGGACGTTTTTAAAATGAATGTTTGATGTTTTCGCTTCCCGTCGTGGTGATAACTCTTGATTTAAAAAATATGTACATATTTAAATTTTCGGAACTTGAATTTATGGGAAAACAACAATTATACACAAATAAAACGATAAAGGAACCATAAAAACACACCATTATTGGTATTTTGTTAATTAAAAAAAATCTGCACGAATTCAATAAAGTGGGATCTTTGAATTTCTATTTCAACTAAAATAAAAGTATATTCCTACGCTACAATACCTTTGCCTTAGGGAATTCATTAAAAAGAAGTTTCTTTATACCTATAGATACGAGGAAGATTCATCGAGCTATCGAACAGTTGATGGCGGGCAAAGGCATTTTCCGCCGCACCCGCTGCCCTCGTTTTACATTATTCCACGTTGGATGTGCGAGTCCAATTTCTGTGCACATTGTAAATAATTCTATTCTATAGTCGGCCATGAGGTAACCAAACCATTATTTCATAATAGACGTTGTTTTACTGAACCTAGTTCTCGTGAGTGAGGGTTATACCATGTACAGTACAGTGAATACTCAATCCCTTGCTATACCTACAAACATACCTGTTGTGAGTATATTTATATCTTTTTAATTCTAAGATACGAATCGAGTTAATATCAATTTTACAAGTTTACAAACGAAGAACAACTTCAGCATGTGTATTAAAGAAGATCAATTAAAAACATTTTAATTGCTAAACATGATACAACTATAAAATATTTTAATTGAAGGTTTTGAATTTTTTTTGAAGATTCGTGAAATAGATTGGAGTTGTTAAAATTTTGTTTTGGTATCCATTGGTGAAGTTTTCAAAAAAAAAAAAAAAAAACAATATCAATCAGAGAACGGTTATCAAGTGGTTATGCTAACTAATCTAGATTGTTTTACATTCTAGTAGCAACACCCAATTCGTAAAAACAATTTTTTTTTCATTTTGATTTGCAAACTTGCAAACAAAAATTCGACTTTTTTTGTTTTAAAAAGGACTAACTGACACAACAGGATACATGGGTAAGGGTATATTGGTTATCCTCTAGTTTGGAGATGAAATATAAAGTTTTTGGTTTGTTTTGTTTGTTTTTTTTTCTCTTTGACTTTTACGAGATAATTTGAATATTTTATGATTCAAATGGAAAGAGAGTAGACCTTGAAGGTAATTAGATGGAGAGAACTTCAAAAAATATTTCACTTCTTCTTGCGAAAAAGGGATTTCAGTTCTATGAAATGGTGGCAAAGTGGAAAATAACCAAATTTGTTAAATTAGATAACTTGGTCTCTGATGCTTCCTCTTTTTGACCATGGAGTTTGGGATAATAATTGTGAGACTTAAAAATAAGTTCTAAAAATCCTTTTGACGGCCCCGCAGACCATTGAGCAAATTATTAAAAGAAAAATGAAACATAATGAGTTCTGCAGTACTTTTAGTTGAAACTAAAAGGAACTTATTTTTGAAATTGGTGCTCTTTTAAGTGTAAAGGCAGAAGGTAATCGGTTTATAAGATTGGCAACAAAAAACCAGTATTGATCAAATAACCCATTTTAACAAAATCAAAAACTATAAACAAAACCACACGGGCTTAGAATAAATTTTATGTGATTACCGCCTTAGGAGACCCATTGCTCGCGGTGCATCAGACATGAATTACTTACAACCTCGCTAGAGGCGTAACACATTAAAATGCTTATATTCTGCGTGTAATTTCTTTTGATAAGCATTGTGAGTCGTTAGATAATTTCATCATTATTATTATCGTTCAAACAACTATGACATCCCGATTGCTGGTCGACGCCGTTTAGTTTCGCACCCCAAGTCTTCCTGCGTCCTGGTCTACGTCATCCTTCCAACGTAGGTAAACTCTGCCACTTTGCTTTATACCATAAAAAAAAACACTTCAAAAGGCTTTCCGAGGTGGTTCCTCTACACTCATACGAGCTAGGTGCCCAGCCCACATCTGCTTTGAGGCAGATTTCAAACAACTCATGATTGTGGTGTCTCGGGATTCGTCCTCCTTCGCACACGGGCCCACAATTTTAAGTAAGACTTTCCTCCAAAACGCGGTTAAGAGATCAGAGATTATAGTAAGCACCCAAGTCTCAGATCTGTGTGTGAGTACTGTTAAGAATGTATAGTCTAACACAACAGCAGCTTTGTTTTTATGGTAAGATTTCTATGTTTGAAGAGCCTCCACAGGCTACAGTAGCTTCTGTTGTATTTTAGTAGCCCGCTTCAGTATAATTGGCTGCTACTTCAAATTCATAATCCACTGTCTTATAGTTGGACGCAGTCACCATGTGCTTGGTTTTCCGTTTTCTCTTCATTAATATACAGCACCAGGTTTTGTGCCGCCGCCCAGGCTCGATCTGGATGAAGGAGTCCTACACAGCCTTGTTGAATTCTGCCGATAATATCGATGTCTTCTGCGTAAGCCAATAGTTGGCTCGATTGGTGACGTAATTGCCTCATGTTGACGTTTCAGAGCCAAGGATTGCTTTCTCCAACGCCAGGTTGAAGAGGATGCAAGCCAGACCATCCCCTTGCCGGAGTCCATTAAAGATGTTGATTGGTCTGGACAACAAACCGTCTACATTTACTTGGCTGGTAATGTTGGTCATGGTCAGCCTACACAGTCGTGTCAATTTAATTGGAATGCCAAATTCTCTCATGGCCTCATAAAGTATTAACATGGATATGCAATACATAAAGTGCTTGTTGAACAAGTGACATTCAACAACTTTTTAAAAAAATTGTAACACGGAATAATAACAAGTCTAGGAGAACTATAAGAATTGTTTTGCCTCTTTTGAACAAGTGTTTATTTTTTCTAAAAGTGACCTAAGAACTACTTGTAGACAGTAGAATTATCTACTAAACAACATATTAACGATTTCTATACGTAGTTTTTTTGACGTGATAACGTCTTATAAACAAGGCTGCCAATCTACTTCATATGTAGTAGATCTACTTCATTTATTTATTTGTATCCAATCCATCTACTACGTAGCAACTCAATTCTGCTTCGTTTTATTTGTGTTTACGAAACGATACAAATTTCACATCATATATATCATTTTTGCAAATCGAAAAAGTCACTTGCTCGATCTGAATGCATTCATCTAAAATTCTACTACAATCATTGCACATTTTCGTTATACTACGTTTCCACCTGAGGAGTGACGATAATCTAGATTTCATTCCAGTAAGATTAAAAATAATCTAGTGGTGTTTCCACATGAATTACAGAGATTAAATTTGACATTTAAAATCTGACCTACGTATGTACCCTAAAACTGAAACAAAAGAAAAGAGATGCTTACTTTACGTGTGACGTCACAAACTGATCTTTTTTCTGGGATACTTAAGAAAGTTATAAATTTGCTGGTTTTTATTGTATTTTTATATCTATAATTCTTATAATCATAAAAGAAATTGTTAATATCTTCAATTCCAAGTCATAGTTTTCAGTTAAAAAATAAAATAATATTAAAAGATGTTTGTGACATTAGAAAAAACCTAGAAGGTGGTTTGTATGTGCACACTCTCGTATTTCTGTGTTTTATGTTGTTTTCTTCAGTTTGATTTAACCGACAAAAAGTTAGAATTATTACAACTTTTGGATCCAAACGAAATACAAACTGAATAATATTCGACAATCCTTAAACTTGTAAATAGTTTCTCTTATTTTGATAGTAATAAAACAAGCTTAGAATCTCTGAAATCCGAGTTTAGAACGCTTATGTTTGCCAAAAAATCAAAATGGAGGACGACGAAGATGTTGTTGACTTTCGGACGCGTAGATATTTTTCTAAATTTAACTAAATTAAATGAGATAAGACTCATGACTCATGCTAACCGCGATACTGTGGTTCTTTAAACCGAAATTCCCAAAATATAATTCTACTTAAATTCAAAAAGTACAAGAGAAAAAGAAATACAAAATAGGCGGAGTTTGTTAAAGTAGAAAGTAGATGTAATAATGGGATGTGTGTGTGTGGATTTAACGAGAGTTTGTGGGTGTGAGATAACGGGCTGTATGTTGGTGTTGCTGCCATCAATGTTTTCTTTTGACATTATCACGTAAAATAATCGTCCGTAAACCGACTTTACAGACAACCAACTCTTTTTTTAAGTTATAGCAGTCCAAAGTTCAATTTTTCGTCAATGTTTTTTTGTCAATAATGATTACGAAACAGAAATACATCTGGAAAATGAGTTCACTTAATTTAATTTTGGTTTTTTTTATCAATTTTTGATTTTTATAAGTGGAAAATGATTTAAATTTAGTTTTGTTTGGAATAATTTTTCATTTTCAAGATAATAAAAACGCGCCCGGAATGAACTTTGGACCGCTATGACTTAAGAACGAATAAGGTCGTTTTTTTTCTAGTTTTCCTGAACTATCTTATGTATGTATTATATCAAATTTTCTACTGCAGAAATTATGTATAAGCTCTTTGAAAATGAAAATATCTCCTGCCTTTAATCTACTTTTTTTGTTTAAGCTATTTAATCAGAAAAATCACCAACAAAAATTTGTTTTCTCTGATTTTTGACTAAATGATTATTTTTTTCTTCGGAAAACTTGTAAAACTGATTCAACAAGTGAAGGGAATTTTTTGTATTGACAATTGTTATGGTTTTTATTGTGTTACAGAAAAGATTTCCACTTGTTAAACAAGCATAGTTAAACAAGTGGTTGTTGACTATGACTTGTCGTTCTGTGTTATAGGCCCCCGCTCGACCGGTAAGGCACCGGCTCCCTTGTTATCCCTTGTTGTCCTTGTTATCTTTGAGCCTATAATATATCGCGGTTTGTACATTCTCAATGCTTGAAGGCTGCAGCATGTCGTATTCCGATGATAATGATGGAATCTCCGTTTCTTCCGTGAGCTGACCGTTCAACCATTCATTAAAGTACCTACGCTTCCCATCACCCCAGAATGCCTTTATAGGATCGGTAATCTGATTTCCCTATCACTTCCTACAGTATAAGTACATCTGGGTGTATTACGAAAGACGAAATCAAATAGTTCGCTATAACAATGCTTATGGAAACCCTTTCGGTTAGATTTGACATGTTAAAAAAATAAAAAAAAACAAGTTTTACAAGTAAAACCTTTTATCAAGATCCTTATCTAGTACTTTTGAAAATATAATAATAAAAATTTATTCGTTTATGAAATTCTGCTAAAAATTACTCAGAACAACCTTATTAAAATTCACATTGTGTCCCAAGACATTACGCTTATTTGGATAAAATAATACATTTTAAGGAAAAAGAAACGTAGTCTCGTTAGAATACATTCTCACTGCCTTAAAAACCATAAAACATAAAACGATACAAAATACGTCAAATTTACATATTCTTTACTGTATGTGCACACGGTTGACAGTAACAACGTACACGTTAGGAATATTTTGTTCATTCAAAAATAAAATGAATTTAAAATTTCCATGGACAAACCCCAACAACGCCGCTCGGCGTTCCACAGTCCCCTATCATCGTTATCAATCGAGTCACAGACTGAATTATTAGCAGCTCTTCAATCAATTTCGCAAACATTGATGTGATGAGCTCCGTTCATGTATTTTATGACTTTTTTTTAACACATTGTTCCCTTCCCTTTCTTCATTGAGTTCTTTCTAGTTATCTTCTGACTACGTGAATAAATAAAAGAAGAACAACAAAAAAATCGACATAGAAAAACAATTTGTTTACAAAAATGAACAAAAAAAATCCACCAACAAACGCTGGCGCTGGATGGAGCACGAACACCACACATTCAATATTCCCGCCCTGACCTTGTGGCCCAATCAAAATGTCAGTCTCATTGAAATAGAAAAAAAAATCAAATTAAATAGTTAAATATTTAATTCATGAATAAAACCGTCATTCTGGTGGTGTCAAAGTTAAGTTATATTTTTTTTTTATGTTTTCTTATTCAAATTTATTTTTTCCTTGTGCATTATTAAGCTGAATAATCAAAATTAATTCCAGTAAATAATTTGGCCGCTCGGTGGTGGTTAGAATAGAAGCGAGATTCACCACCGCCACCGTCGCCATATTCACCAAGCCACATGACAGCAATATAACAGCTCGTGTTCTTATCATTTGTATCTTTTTTTTAACTTAACCGCTAAACTGCGATTTATTCTTTAAAATATGCGTCGCAGTTGTTTGGTTTATGTGGTGACTTTTTTTTACTGTGGGGAACTTTTTCCAGAGTGGTTGGCAACAACGGCTGAAAGTATGTTCCAGAGTTCAAAAAATATTTTGTTTTTTGCTGCCTTCACTTGGATTAATCAATTAAATTAAATAAAAAAAAAACAAGAAAGGGGAAAATTATATATTTTATCGATGGCAAATGGCAATCGAACAGAAAACAAGATAAACAGTAAACACAAGATAGTGCTAGTTCAATAGTTGGGGCTTTCGAATGAGCACGTAGCACGTACTACCTTCCTTTCGGTTGGAAAGCAAAGAGAAAGAACAGGCAAGTAAACAGCCAAACACAACGCAATAATACTAGAAATAAAACAAAAACAAATTAAACAAGTTTATCTTTTTCTGTATTTCTGGTATTCATGCAAAAAAAAAAAAAACGAAAATAAAAAAAAACAAAAATAAAAAAAATATACAAAAACTCAAAAACATTTTGATAGCTTTCCAAAGATAGAAATAGAAAGATGCAGAGAGCAGAGATACGGATACGTATTTTTGTCTTTTGGGTAAAAAGCATGTGTCGTGGTGGCGCTGACAAGAAAAAATAAAATTAAAACTTGAAAACATGAATATCTTTATTTTTTATGCTTACGTCTGCTTCACTTATATTTCGATGAAATTCTACCAAAAACTATATACAGTGGGCTCTTTTGGAGAGAAATTCATGTTAAATTTAAATTTTGGATGGAGGAATTCCGACAATTAGGTTGCCTTGCCTACAAATATTATGGTAAAGAACTTCGTATTGGTTTAAAGTTTTATTATTTTGTAAGGTAAAGGGTGTTTTTTTTTTAGACGTGAGGTTTTCAAGAAGAAATAAAACGCATATTTGTTTTTCTAACGGGTGATTTTTTTGAGGTTAGAACTTTTTTTTTTTAAAAAACGCATAAAATTTGCAAAATCTCATCGGTTCTTTATTTGAAACGTTAGATTGGTCCATGACATTTACTTTTTGAAGATAATTTCATTTAAATGTTGACCGCGGCTGCGTCTTAGGTGGTCCATTCGGAAAGTCCAATTTTGGGCAACTTTTTCGAGCATTTCGGCCGGAATAGCCCGAATTTCTTCGGAAATGTTGTCTTCCAAAGCTGGAATAGTTGCTGGCTTATTTCTGTAGACTTTAGACTTAACGTAGCCCCACAAAAAATAATCTAAAGGCGTCAAATCGCATGATCTTGGTGGCCAACTTACCGGTCCATTTCTTGAGATGAATTGTTCTCCGAAGTTTTCCCTCAAAATGGCCATAGAATCGCGAGCTGTGTGGCATGTAGCGCCATCTTGTTGAAACCACATGTCAACCAAGTTCAGTTCTTCCATTTTTGGCAACAAAAAGTTTGTTAGCATCGAACGATAGCGATCGCCATTCACCGTAACGTTGCGTCCAACAGCATCTTTGAAAAAATACGGTCCAATGATTCCACCAGCGTACAAACCACACCAAACAGTGCATTTTTCGGGATGCATGGGCAGTTCTTGAACGGCTTCTGGTTGCTCTTCACTCCAAATGCGGCAACTTTGCTTATTTACGTAGCCATTCAACCAGAAATGAGCCTCATCGCTGAACAAAATTTGTCGATAAAAAAGCGGATTTTCTGCCAACTTTTCTAGGGCCCATTCACTGAAAATTCGACGTTGTGGCAGATCGTTCGGCTTCAGTTCTTGCACGAGCTGTATTTTATACGGTTTTACACCAAGATCTTTGCGTAAAATCTTCCATGTGGTCGAATAACACAAACCCAATTGCTGCGAACGGCGACGAATCGACATTTCACGGTCTTCAGCAACACTCTCAGAAACAGACGCAATATTCTCTTCTGTACGCACTGTACGCATTCGTGTGGTTGGTTTTAATGTCCAATAAAGTAAACTAAGTGCGAAACTTGGTCACAATCGCATTAATTGTTTGCTCACTTGGTCGCTTATGTAGACCATAAATCGGACGTAAAGCGCGAAACACATTTCGAACCGAACACTGATTTTGGTAATAAAATTCAATGATTTGCAAGCGTTGCTCGTTAGTAAGTCTATTCATGATGAAATGTCAAAGCATACTGAGCATCTTTCTCTTTGACACCATGTCTGAAATCCCGCGTGATCTGTCAAATACTAATGCATGAAAATCCTAACCTCAAAAAAATCACCCGTTATAACTAGCCCGCACTAAAGGGATTTTGACTACCCTTATAATGTTAATTAAACACAGCGAGGGCTTTAGGAAAATAGGGAAGGATGTGAAAGTTTTAAAGTTCTGCGCTTCAAAGTGGGAGGGAAAAACAGAGTCTGGCAAGGCATTCCACATTCGCGTAGTACGACTAAAAAAAAAAGACTCCCTGTACTTGACAGTATTTCCGAAGTTGGGCTCAAGGGTATACTGGACATTCCTTGCAGTGCGAGTATTACGGTTGAATCGTTTCAGGGGAGGAATGCAACTGGCTATTTCGCTAGAGCATTGTTTATGGAAGTAGCGATAAAATAATGAAAGGCAGGAGACATTACGTCTGTGCTCAAGAAATATAAATGTTTCTGTTATTGTTCGATCGCCTATCATTTTTGAAGCTCTTTTTTGTATTGTATCTGGAAAACTTAAGTGGGTTACAGGAGCACCTGCCCAAATTTGGGAATTATACTCAAGTTTAGGGCAAATATATGCTTTATATACTGTAGCCAGATCAGACGGGGTGAAGAACTTCTTGCATCTGCGTAGGAAACCTAACCATCTCGCAGCATTTTTGGCAACGTCAAATATGTGGTCATTCCACAGAAGGTGGTCTTTAATGCACATACCGAGAACTGAGAGGTGATTGGTTTCCTCTATGCAAGTGTCACTCCTGGGTAGTGGCATTTGGGGTACATTTATTTCGCTTTAACGACAAAAGGCAACATTGTGTTTTCGAAGGATTAAATTCTACGCGGTTTCTTATTCCCCATTGCTGTCAAGATCAGAATTTAATGAACTTAAGTCGTTGATAAATATAAGAAGAAAGGTAATTACTAATCCAAAGAAGAAGAGATTCGTCGAGTCCAAATGCACGCATTTTCGATAAAAGAGCTAGATGCCAAACTCTATCAAATGCTTTAGGAATATCAAGTGCAATAATTTTGATTTCCCCAAAACGATGGAGAAATTGGTTCCACTTTTCTGTGAGATATACTATCAAATCACCGGTGGACCTGTTGCTACGAAAACCGTACTGACGGTCACTAAGAAGCTTTCGGTTCTCAATATATTTCTTTAGCTGAAAATTAATCAGCGTTTCCATGACCTTGGAAAGAAGGGACGTAAGTGCAATTGGTAGATAGTTTGAGGGCGAAGAAGATTCGCCTTTTTTAGGGATAGGCTGGAAAAATGCTGTTTTCCATCCACTCGGAATGAGACCAGAGGAATGGGACAGATGGAAGATCTTACGCAATGGTTTTGCCAGCGTTGAAGAACACCTCTTCAGCACAATAGCGGGGATATTATCCGGGCCAGCGGATTTGTGTATGTTAAGGTCTTTTAATACTCTTGCGACTGTACGAGTGCGAAAGAAGATTGGTTCCATGAAATCATTTACGCTTTCGAGTAGAGGAGGAGTTCTAACACCTGCAAGCAGCGTTGAGTTAGCAGCAAATTGGGCTGCAATCAGATCAGCTTTTGCTTGAGAACTGACAACAGGAGTATCATTGAAGACAAGCGTAGGAACCGATGATGACGAAGACCACTTTGCGGTTAATAGTTAATAGCTTATGCATTGGCTGCACTTTTTCAAGAGTGGCCGGTGCTGCTGCGTGTTTGGTTGAAAATCAAAAATATAAAAATAAAAAGGATCGCAAATTTTGGCCACGTAAATGGATCGAAAGAAGACAACATATTGCAAGAAATTGAAATTGAGGACCAAGAAGCATACGAAAATTTCTTGCGAATGTCTTTGTCCAATTTCAAATGCTTATTAGAAAAAGTTACCCCATACAATTATACATATATGTATACATTCTCTATAGAATTCTCATGTTTTCATGAGATGGCCGTCTGGCCATATTCCTGGTTGATTCGTAACTAACTAAATAGTGGAGACGAGAACATTTACCGATATTTTACCAGTATTTAATACACTTTTGTCGTTTGTTCTTATTCTATATCCACACCAATTGGCAATTTCAGCGCCACTCATTGCGACTTGATTCACAATTAAAAAATTATGCTTCATGATAGTACTATATACAGTGTATATACAAAATACAAAGCCCATACATACAAAATAAAGATACACAACACAACTCCAAAAATCAATTCCTGCTGGTGAAAGATAAGCGGTGACCTTGACACATATATTGAATTGATTTTTCTACTTTTTTTTTTCTTTTAAGGTTATTTTACTACCAAATCGAAATAACAAAAAATTCATTGTTATATTGGAACTAACAATTCCCATAGCATTTTTCCTGCCCATAAGGCAAAATATCAGTATAAATTTTGTGTAGAGCTCTCTCTTCAGCTTATCGAATAGAGCGTAAAGAGTACTCTAGAACTCTACTTAAGGTGTTTACATTACAAAAAAATCTCGCCTTAAAACTCTAGCGTTGAGTGACTGTATCTAAACTTTCGCTATACCGATAGCGAGTATTTACATTTCTCTAGGGAGATTTTCCTCTAGCTCTACTTATTTTTCTCTACAGTGTACACAATGCTTTTCAATTAAGAATTGAGATATCTTCGGAAAACCCTGCGAGTTGAGTTACAACCATAATATTTGAAATTTGTATTCCTTTTCCCAATGACTTATATGTATAAAAGCATAAGTTTCATTTCATTCCAATGAACTTTAATTTTGAAATGATGTTATTTAACATTTTTTTTTTTTTTTTCAAACAAAAAACACCATCGACACCAATGTGATACGTTTACACCAACTAAAGTTGCAAATAAAAACAAAACTAGCAATTTACTACTTGACTAGTTCAACTACGCAGTGGTTTCATGTTATAGTTTTGTGTGGATTACTTCGTGACTTGTTGTAGATTTCTTTCTTTTTTTTCTTGTCTTCGTGTGAAATACAAAACTTGAACAAAAATAATGTACCTCTCAAAGAATTTTTTTTCCGCAGATACTTGACCGAAAATATTAAAAAAAAGACCAAATGACAGTGGGAAAACAATGCGGGGATATCAATTAAGGCAACATACTCACTCTTGGGGCATGTTTACATTGACATTTACTTTGTTATCATCACTGAGTGGATTCCATCAGAAAAGCACTCAAAAAATACATATAAAGAGCCGATGAAACCTAAGCAGGACAAAATGTAAACCGGCGTTCACATGTATATCTGAGTTTTGTTTAACTAAAAGCTGATTTTTTTATCTGCCGAAGATGAACGAGTTAACTCATCCAGTCCTGTATTTAGTTTGGTAAGGAAGTATGTATTTTCGTGTGAAAGATCCGATTACAGTTAGTAATCGAATTTAGTTGAATATGTCTTCAAATATTAGCATATTGCTGGCCTTCACAATTTTAAGATGGCCAAAGGAATTTAATCTGACAATCCATGATTTCTGAAGAAATAATTTTTTTTAGAAAAAAAACACGCGAAAAATGTGTAAACCAGCTTTACTTTCTATTAACTAATTGGATTGAAAACACTTATCCTATAAATTACAAGCCCTTAAAGACTATTGCGTTTTACTAAGAACTTAAGCCATCGCATTGAGAACCAAATTCTTGACGAAAAACTAAAACAAAAGAATTTACAATGTCCAAATAATATAGTAAAAATCTTTGGAAATTTATAAAACACTGTGCTCAATAATAGTTGCATAGGATAAATTCTGTTTTGAGTTCGTGCAGCTGTTAAATTGCTCAGAGATTTCGATAGTCACAAATCCACTGGCCCTGATATTGTTCTGAAGAGGTGCTCTTCTACGCTGGAAAAAGCACTGCGTAACCTTTTAAATTTGTCCTATCTCTACACGTGTAGATGGAAAACGGCAATTGTACAGCACATCCCTTAAAAAGGGGAATCTTCTTTTCTTCACCATCCATTAAAATACTATTCCTTCTTTCCAACGCCATGATATATTTTCAGCTGATGAAATATCTTGAAGGTCGAAAGCTTCTTAATGACTCGCTCTTCTTTCGAAAAATCGTATTTTTGGTATTGATTAATTCATCTTCTTCGTTGGATAAAAAATAACCTTTGCGACCATCAAATACAAGTCAAATTTGATGGCTTTAAGTCTGAAACTCACAAAATAAATGCTGGTGTGCCTCAATGCTCCGTTTTGTCTCCATTACTCTTTCTGATCTTCACTCTGAACCCTCTAACCCACTAAATTTTTTTTGCCGACGACAGTATTATATGGTAAGTTTCGTCAGAATTTACCAAAAAGAAGTGTACAAGTTTAGAAATTTCTTGTGAAATATCAAATTTGCCCATCATGAATATTATGCAATGACATGTGATTACATTTGCCAAATCTTTTGATGAATGTTACAAACATTTCACTCTTAGGAAAATATCTCGTAATTAAAGAAATCATCCGCTTTGGCAAACAAAACTTATAATAAGCCTCAAGAGATAAGAGACCGCAGATTAAACGGCTCTTTGAAGGTTCAGTCAACCTTTGTTCATTTCGTAATCCCACCAATGGATGTCACAAGATGGCAAATATCCCTAACCATTTGCCATCCATCCACACCTCGAAACCTTTCACACACCCTGCTCATATGTTTACTTGTCACCATCGCTTTAAGTTGCTTGATTAATTTCTCTCCAGGTGAATATATTTTGGCCAACAACAAGCAGGTATCAGCGTGGCTTGGAGTTACTGACTTGTCATCACATTTTACCTTCTTTACCTATACGTACTTTCGCCACGCCCTAGCTTTCTTGGCATTTATCCCAAAAAAAAGATAAAAAAAAAGAACAAATTATGCTCAATGGGCATGCATTTTGTACGTGCCACTAAGAAACAAAATCCTTTCTAGACCTATTTTTATATTTTTTCTGTTTTTTGTCCGTCAATGGTTTTACATAAAAATATATTTCGGGTGAAAAAAAGCAAAAATAAAAACATCCACCTAAGAGCTGTGGGAAAAAAAACTATAGTGAGACAAATTACAAAAACGCCTGGCATTAAATACATTTTCGATTTCGAAATTCATATTAAAGTTTTCCGCCCTATGTCCTCCTCCTCATTGGTGTGGGTATTTGAATCGTCGCACTCGGTGTGAAAATTAAATGACTTTTATTTCACATTTCCCCTTTTGCGTCTCCTCACCACCACCCCCCGGATAGTCGTTGATAGTTCTTTTATTTTCAAATTTATAAATTATTGCCCATGGGTAATTTTCTGACTGATGATAAGTTTGAACTATTTTCTTCGAAAACGAGGACGAGTGGTGGTTGTTGAAAACAGGAAAAAGGCCACTGAATTTTCAGCTAATTTTCCCATGTCAATTTTGTATTAAAATTGTTTCCGCGACTAATGTTTGTCAGCAGAGGTTCTGCCAGCGAGAAGAGAAATTTTCCAACAATATAATTTCCTAGGGTTTTTTTAGGAAAATTCGTCATAATGCTATTGCATTTCCAAGATAATGCTACTTTTATCGATTTTGTTTGGCCTTTTAAGTCCCAGAGAGGACATTCATATATATATTTTCTACGTTGCGTGTGGTTAAGTAGAAATCGTTGATATTTTTAAAACTGATGATTCATTTTAACAAACAACGGAAATTTTCAAATTAGTTGGAAAATCTATGTTGAATTTGATGCATGTTGTAGAGAAAGCTATTCGAACGAAATATAAATTGATTATTCTGTCAAAGAACTCAAGCCTATTATAAGAAAAACGAAAAATACTTTAAACCATGAATTAATGTGCCGTACTGCCAGAGTGCTAATAACGTTATTCGGCCCATTAACATCCCTGTTTTACGATCTCAAGATCGTGTTATTTTCTTTACGATGTTTTAGTAACAAAATTCACAATAACGTTAAATGCATTTGAAATGTTTTGTGTTTAAATGCACGACATCGTAACAAGTTCGAATATATGTATACACAGTGATTATTTTTTGGTAAAACGATAACTAAAATAAAGCTGATAGTGATGTATTGCTAACTACTTCAAACAAGTATCGCCCCAAGGCATTACTTTTATATTTTATTGACACCATTCCATTACATTATATTTTACATCAAAGTTCACTTAGGTTGCTTGTTGTTTTAGTTAAAGTAGCAATATTGGTATGTACATATATAAGTTTTTCGTTTACAACATGTTCAAAGGAAACCATAAAATAAAATGCGAAAATTATTTGTTTACAAAAAAATATTGAAAACAAAAGTAGAAGCACAGAGTATAAACGTTAATATGTTTATTTTTTTATTTTAATGGAGTTTTACACAATTAACAAAATAGAAACCTATTTGTTGCATCAGCTCCAGCAACAAATCAATTAGTAGTATTGTAGGTGCTTCCACGCTTCCAGCAACAATTCTTCTCTACTTCTTCTTGCAAACAGCTGGCTTTAGAGGACTCAACTCACACTGCTCCGTAACAATTGCCTGACCCCTGAACTAAATCACGTACCTGGACTTGTTCAACAATATTCATGGAAAAGTTCATAAAACCACCGGTTTTTTATGATACTTTTTTATAAACTTTTAAATATAAGTCTGCAATCTTTATCCCATTTGATAAAATTGATTTATTTATTGTCTTTTTTCAATTGTCAAACTGACGTTTGGTTGCTACTCTTTTCTGCCTTCAAAAATTTCTTGAGCAGAAATTCGCAGGGTGGGGAAATTATTTTCTCTCTCACAAGCTCTCTCTCTGCGAATTTCACCCTCATCAGACATAAGATTAATACTCACTGCTCTAACCTGCTCTAGAAAAACTCATGGAAACGCAAATCCGAAAAATTGAGAGCAGTTTAGAGCAGAAAGTCCTCACTGGGTAGCAAAATATTGCTCTTTTCTGCATGCCTAGAACAGTTTAAAGCAGTTTGATAAACTTAAAATATATTTTAATGGTTTTGAGTCATGTTTTTTAATTAATTTGACAAGTCATTTGTGTCTGTAAATACGTGATGTCAAAAATAAACTTTTAATTATCATTCTAACAGGAAATTCCACCACATGAAAAAATATATGAATATAACATAACAAAAAACTTACATAAATTAAGTATTCAAAATTAAAAAGGTTTTTTAAACTAAAATCTTAAAAAAATTACGAATTTTATTGTACTTTTAATATAATAGTTTATGTATGCTTTTAACATTTATTATTATGTCTTTCACTCGTCACTCGAGTGCTCATTTTCTCTTTTTACTATTATCCAACTACGAAATGGAAATCATGTTTTTCGAACTCAAATCATACCTTAAAACTATAGGTTTGTTGCAATTTGTGTGCGAAACTGTAAAATTCGACAAAAATCACCGAAAAACTTTCAAATGTTGTTCCATCTTGATATCACATACATTTTTGGAAGTTTTTCACAGAAGAGAGAGCTCACGAGGGAGTAAAATATGTCCAGTCTGCACCCTGCAAATTGCTGCTTCAAAAATGTCTGTGCACAAAAAATTGAAGCCTGACAAAATAAAAAAAAAACATTTGACAGTTTACTATATACCTAAGTTTTGGCTGTTCTCTTGCATTTCTGTGATTATCTGTTCAAAGTCGTTTCACCATTTTTTGTACAATTTTCCTCTCACTGAGAGATAATTACCCCCCCCCCCCCCCCCTCCAGAAAACTTAGTGTGAATTTCTGTGCGCAAATTAATTGGAACAGACTTTAAAAAAGCTAGTATTAGTTAGTTGGGATATCCCAAGACAGCTGGCATATAAACGAGCATCATATGTTGAAATGAAGGATCAATTGCGAAGCGCGTACAAAAAAGTCCGTAAGAGTTAATACAAAGCAGAATAATATGGATAGTCGCACAGATGACGCAGAAAACGCTAGAGCAGAGATAAAAGTTCTAAAATAAGTGTTCAAAATAAGATTCCATGGCTTTAATATGGTGCCCCTGTAGGAGTAGTTATTCTAGTTATTCAACCTAGCGAAAGGTTCTACACCTTTGCGCTAAATTTCAGTTTACAATCTTCTTCTTTTAATCGACAACCATAAATAAAAAATCATATATGTTTACGCACTTAGTACAATAAAGAACGTGACTTCGGTTGGTTGGAAACAGGCTCAACCAAAAAATTTTTTTTCAAAAAAATGCAATCCAATAAATTTAATGAAAGAGGACATCAACCAACTTCAAGTACAAAAGTGGAAGCAGCCGGAGGAAGTTCAACAAATGCCGCGCCAGCTGGAACAAATCTCTAGAGGAGGATTGATGTTTTAAGCCCAGGTGTTGTAGTTTTTTATATTAAAACTATGGACACTGAAAAGCTTACATCAGCCACGAGTGGGTCACGCATATGAAACACTCTTAAAGTAAAGAAATAAATTCTTCCACCCCAACTCGAAAGTGATCGTTTCTATTGAACACAACAGCCACGTTTATTTTATCGAATATAAGACCGCCAAGGCTTAGAAAGATGATATACGATCTTTAAGGTAATGCAACATTCTTTAACCCTTAAGAATTATTCTTAAGAACTTCTGCATCTGTAACGTATGTGGTAACAGTTCGGTATGATTTTTGACCAGAAGGGTTATAATTACAGCCCCCTCACCATAATTTATCAAAAAAAAAAAATTGCATTATTAAAAAACTTCTTTCCATTATATAATGGAAACAAAACGAATAACAGCTTTGAAATAATACCTAAGATTCTGTTAATAAATTATTAATACTTATTTTAACAAATGGTGTCAAAATTACTTGCATCTGCTTACGAAACTTCGCCTCAGAAAAAGTTCATTAATTTCAAACAATAATTTGCAATTTTACACCCATTTTCTCTGCCATTATGTACAAATGAATACACACAAAACATTTTTAACAACACATTGCTTGATATTTCATCATCAGGTGGTGGATGTTTTATAATGGTTTGGTTGGTTCAACAGTTTCACAAAGGATTCCAACATTTCTCAGTTCCTTGCAGAACATGATACCTACCCAAAATTAACATGACAGGAATAAATTAAAGTTGCAAATTATATACACGTACCTATCTGCCTTTTAAATTTTTCATTTGTTAGCTCTAAATCCATCCTTATATGTATTAAGTACGACAACAATTCACCCAGGAATTGGATACGAAAAATTGTTAAGATAATCTATGTAAATAAAGGAGGAAAGCATTAAACAGTCCATTTAATTGGCAACTTCGCCATAAGGTGTACATTTTCTCATTGTTAATATTTAAATTTCTAATATTCATCTCTTAAGGGTTCGCCGGAAACTTTAAAAAAACTTTCGTGTTTTTACCACGAAACGTATTGTTTTTTTTTCTTTTTGAAACATACATACAAATTTATGTTCATACGTATGGCACAACTCATTTGGATTTCTAGTATATTCAGACAAATTATCACTGAAGAGAAGACAGTACTAGTACTGCCAATCACTGAGGCAAAACCAAGTACTTACATATGTGTTATCAGCGCCAATTACACTAAAAGGTATTTAGAGACTTAATTCATCTTGAATCCGCTATAAAATCTTAAAACAACTCTTTTCTTCGAGCTAAGATATGAATCTAGGGGCAAACAAGGAAACTCTATTTATTAGATGATCGTAGTGAAATCGCCGTCGATGCTGAGAATATGGAAAAACCACTTCTGCATACTGTTTAACGGCGATGACGAAACGAATTCCCCTGTCAAGCAGAATGATCTATTCTACAAATAATTCCGCCCACCCCATCTGCATAAAGTAAAGTAAAGTAATCCTGAACTGAACTGCACCAACTACAAAGGGATCAGTCTCCTCAACATCGCCTGCAAGATCTTTTCTGCTGTATTGTTTGTACACTTAGAGCCATTCGTCAACATTCGACAGGAAAGCCCACCACCGACGAAATATTCACATTACGGCAGAACTTGGGAAAAAGCCCAGAAACTTCAAATCGATACCCACCAACTTTTTATCGATTTCAAATCCGCGTACGACAGTATTAACAGAAACCAGCTATATACAAACTTGTTATATTCGTTCGCATGTCCAAAATGACACACTGTTCCGCCAAGGTCGGTAAAGACTTTAACGAACCTTTGAAGTCAAAAAAGAATTAAGCCAAGGCGATGCACTGTCGACATCATACTTGAAAGAATAGTGCAGAAATCTCAAGCCAACATCAGAGGCACATCTTTCTAAAGTCCGTCCAATTACTCGCATACGTCGACGATTTTGATATAGCCGGAATAATACAGCTTGATGTCAGTAGCGCTTTTGTGAGTATTGAGACGTAAGCAGCGAAGTTGGGTTAAGCATCAAGAAGAAACGCACAACATCATAATACAAAAGACAACTTTAACTTTGAAGTAGTTAGAGATTTTGTCTACCTGGTTTCCACTGAAAGAACAACACCAGCACTGAAATCAAAAAAAGAATAATTCTTCCCAATCGCTGCTTCTTCGGGCTAAGAAGGCAATTGATTAGCAAAGCCATCTCTCGGGGAGCTAAATTGTACCTCTTTCATAAGGCCCTCATCATCCCAGTCCTGCTTTATGGTGCAGACGCATGGACTTCACGTACAAAACTGAAGGCAGCTAGCTATGGACCGAGCTGTCTGGAGAAGTTTGTTGAGGCCCAGGTCCACCCGCCTGTAGGGTCACCTAAGGAAGGATAAAATCCTTGATGATCCATGTCGTGGTTTAAAGCGCAGCGACGTTGACTCTATTAAAAGCAGTAAGAACATCCTTGTAGTGCCCCGTGGCTTAGTGGTTTGTGTGTCGGACTGCTAAGCGAATGAGCCTGGGTTCGAATCCAGCTCATAGCCATCTTCTTTTTCGGGGTACTGCCTCTTGCGAGGAACTGACAAAACCTCCAAGAGTAAAATTTGTCTCGAAAAAGTGCATCTCATGTAGCCGTTCGTACTCAACGATAAACTGTAGGTCCCTTCCATTCTTGCAGATTAACAACAAACACACAGGAATGGTTAAGTATAAGTCACTAGGCCTTGGCTCCTTAAGAAGCTGTCGCGACAATAAATTTGTTTATTTATTTATTTTTAAGAACATCCTTAGACAATTCGAGCAAATCCGCAAGATTTTCTTGGTTGATTCAGAGAAAGTATAAACATATTCCAAACAAAGTCAGATATATCGCATGTTTGAAATGCCCCACATTTATCTCAGAAGGAAAGAAAGCACAGTGAAGAAAGACATTGCTTTAGGTGAACGCACAATATACCTAACTCCAAAAAATACGGATTTTACAGCATGATGTATCTATCTAAGGTCTAAGCTATATATAGAAGCTTGTTGATTGAGTCCCAGGTTCGTTTTAATTAAACTGAAGCACTGGCCACTTAAGGAAGTTTGAAGGACTTTAGCTTACATCATATAAAAGCCTTAAATATCTCTAAGGGATAAGGATCAGCAGTATTTTCCTACAAAACAGGTTTTTTCAGAAATAGGATGTCAGTTGAAGTGTCCTTGCCTTGCTGTTCCATTGCATACTTATAACCACAAAAAAAGACATATTAATAATTAATTATAATAATCTTAGTATACGTCACACATGTCATATATTTTTATCCATCAGTGGATATAGATTCTCCCAAGCAGCGCATGTTTAATTGATGCATTAAAATATACTCACAGCTCCTGTTAGGTCTTTTCCTTAACCTATAAGTTAAAACCCCAATTGTGTCATAAAACTTAATATCCCTTACTTGCATCTGGTTCCCAGATTGCCAAACAGTTATAATTAAACATTTTCTAGGATAAAACCGACTCATGCAAATATTTTTATCCGTCAACGAACCCGGATATCCTGCCTCATAAATATAAACATTTTCTTGTATAAATAATGTATTTTTTTAATATTAAAAAAAATATATATATATATATATAAAATTTCCAACTCACCTTTGTCACGCTTCCTTTTGCTTGCCTTGTGTAGCTGGTGTTGTTGTTGTTGTTGTAGCAGCAACTGTTGCTGTTGATGCTGTTGGTATTTATTTGTTAAAGCACGTATATCTGTCTTCTCAGTTGCTCCTGTTGCTGATGATGTCTTCACCAACAACTGGCTGTTTTCATATTTTTCAGACTTGTCCAGAAAAATTATTCCGGGACGCTGCTGTTGATGATTATTATTATTATTATTGCTACCTGTCAGACTACCGTTATGAGGTAGGACTTGTTGCTGTGAATGTTGGGGCGTAGGCGCAACAGCTGAATGTACGGACTTGTATGAGGAAGCTGCACTTAATGGTGGAACAGCACCGATATCATTACTGTTAGTGGCCTTAATTTGACCAGCAGCGACTTGAGTGTGCGTCGACAATGGCGACGGCAAAGAGTCTACTAGTGGTAGCTCGGAGTTTACAAGATGATGATTTGTTCTGTTAGCAGCACCTCTTTCTATTACAGTTGCTGATGATGATGATGATGATGAGTACTGTTGTTGTTGATGAAGAGGAGTTTGCTGATGATTCACTTCAACTGGGTATTGCTCATTCAAATTATTTTCGTGCTGCTGCTGATAGACACTGGCAATGGTTCCTGCCTCATCTGATGACAAACCAAATTGTTGCTGCTGCAGTTGTTGTTCGTCTGATTGTATTTGCTGCTGCTCCTGCTGCTGTTGATCGCCACTATCGCTTGGATAAATTAACGACGACAATGAAGAGACAATTTGGTAATTGTTATTATCTTCTGGACAATTGTTAGTGTTGCTGGTCTGGCACTCGCCCTGTATATTGGGGCGACTAGGAAAGTCGTAGTTGGACGACAAAAAATGCGAAGTTTTCATTTGCGTTCAAAGATTCCAAGCGAATAATTAATTTTTTTTCTACTTCGTCTAAATAACGTCGTTGTCTCAACTTGGTTAAATTATGAGATCTTTTTCTTGTTAAAAAACACGTTTTTTTCTAAGCACAAACCGAAAGACTTTTTATTGACTTTTTTCTTTTTCAATTTGTCACTCACACACAATTATTGAATTCCAAAAACAAATGAAAATGGAAAAGCTGAAAGAAATTTTAGAAATTTATTAGTTATCGGGAGCAATTTTTATTATTGTTTGTTGCTGAGGAGAATATCTTTGATGTACACTCCCTGAAGAACACAGAACTTTGATGGGGAAGGTCGTTTCAGAAGGGAAAATATACGCAATATTTTCACACCAGACTGCTAATGAGTTCTGGATTGGGTGCTTTTACCGCTTCAGACGCGCCGCATAGTTTCTTTTTATTTTCGGTTAGAAGAATATACCTACAGTACGGCGGGTTAGAGAAAAAAAATTATACTGCGTCGTAGGTCTCTATACCGTTATGCTTTTACCTAGTGCCAATGTTTTTTTTTTTTTTTGTTTTATTGGGAGAAAATGTGTGTGTACACTGTGCCGACACTTGTGAATGGAGGATAGGGAATCCCTATGAGTCCTTCGTGCCGTATTGTTATGATTCATTCGGAGACTTGCGCAGTTGAGGATGGAGATATGGCCTCGTAGGGAGGGTGTGAGTGTTGCCAGACATGATGAAATTACTGAATTCGGTATACCAACACTTTGAGGGTGGGTGGTTTAAGGGGAGACGAAATTGAATGAAATTATTGCATAAAATTATGTACAATGTTTATTGGATTGGAGAAGAATTCATAGCCAGGCTCTGGAACTACTGAATATTTTTATACGTAGAGACAATTATTAAAGATTACTATCTAGATTATGATAATTAATTGCAAAAAAATTATATGAAAAAACGGCTATGGTGTATGTCATTCAAGGGATTTCGAATTTTCGTAAATGACGACTTCGATCATCTCATATTGAAACAAATTATACCAGATATTTAAGAATTCCGGAAAATTGTGCTTTAAAATCTATGGGTTTATAAAATGTTTGAAAGCTCCTGGATATATGGAGTACTCCTTCCCGGGGAAAGTAATTTACTTGTGGCAAAGAAAGCAACACAGGAGAAAGAAGAAGATCTGATGAGATTAAAGAGTGAGGAATTGAAACGTTGGAAAAATTATAAGTACCTAAACTCAAAAAACGAAAACTTAAGAGGTTGAAAATACAAAAACAACATAAATGTTCTAAGCAAATATGGTAATTGATTGATACAGATACAGTTATGATAAGCAAATATAATGTGGCCCCAAAGGCTGGTATAAAATGTCCACAAACTAATAGACAAAGAAACCTATTTAAAGTGAACCCTTCGGCTTAAGTAACTTAAATAGAGTCTCGAAGTAAAAGAAAAGCAAATCTTTACAAGGTTCGCTTGGGGAAGATGGGAACAAAATAATCTTTATAATAGATACATGGAGGAAAAGAAAAAATTGGTTCAGATTCGGAATTATGTACTGAAGTAGACGTTAGGAAAATAAGGAAGCATAAGTAGGGAGATACCGACTCACATTTGTTTTAAAGTTCTGCATGCCAACATGGAAGAGAAAAGCAGATTCGGCAAGGCATTCCACATTCGCGTGGTACGGCTAAAGAAAGAATCTCTGCATTTGTCTGTACGTCCGATGTCAGGGCCAAGGGTAAATTTATGCGCATTTCTTACCGTCAGTTTCAGGGGAGGCTGGCTTTTTCTTTAGAGCCTTGTTTATAAAAATCGCGATAAAATAACGAAAGGCGTGATACCTTTATTATGTCGGTACTCAAGAGATGTACCTAAATATTTTTTTAAAGCTCTTCTTTGAAATCTATCCAAAGAATTTAATTTCCCAGGTATGGGAATTATACTAAGTTTTGGCCGAATAAACGCTTTATAGACCCTAGCCAGGGGGACCTGTGGCGTGATTAATCGGGTAGTTGTTGACAATGCCTACAATTTGGATTAAGCCAACAATACAACTTTTAATCACGGCGCAGTTCTAGCTTTATCTTCTCGCAAGCGCTTGTCCTCTAAAGGTTGGCGAAAGGCTGGTAACATCTCCGAACAAAAACCCACTCAGAACCCGACAAAAAGCCTCGGAAATAATCTGATTACACGACGAACACCACCTGCTCGGGGTAGGCTATGACGGTATTCAGGTGTATATAGCCTCCCATAGTTTGCATGAGAACACTAAGGACAATAGACGACGAGTCATAGAAATGGCAGCATCATCGAAATTGGTATCCAGGTGCTAGCAAAGCATTGACTCGGACCACTATCTTGTTGGTATGGTGTTGCGAGGGCGGATTGCTCTGCGAAGAAGTATTGCAACCGGCGCTCAGGTTTTAATTAACACGGCTGCCCTACGCGATTAAAACAAAAACAAAACATACAGTCGCGCGATAAGAAGAGTATAATTTTTGTATTCTTTAAGTACCTACTTTTTTTATGAAAATGCCCCTACTGACCAAACGGGGGGAGATAGACCACCCCCCCCCTCCCATAGAAAAAAATTCTTGTATTGAACTGTTCTACTAAAAACCGTAATCATTTCTTGGCGCCTAAGTTATCGTACTCTCCCCCCGGCGCCGGTCGTAGAGGAAAAATGGTCACGCCTTAAGAACAAAGTCATTAGCACGGCTGATACCATAGTAGAGAGATAAGTCTAACGGATAATTGGTGGCCCCATGTGAGAGGGAGAACGAATGAATTGTATGAAATCTATTTCGAAGCAGATGTGGACAAAATAAAGCTCGGTAGACTCCGGGGGGCTAGGCACCTAACTCGTGTGAGCGAAGAGGAACCATGGAGTCATTTGCGGTTTTTTGTCAACATGACAACATGGCTGACCTTGCTTACGTTGGAAGCAATCGGCATACATGGAATAATTTGTTAGATGAGGCTCGGACCGGATCCCAATTGTTGCCCCCATGATGATGAGGATGATTAAGGATATCATCAGCACCCCATTTTACCATGGTCCAAAGCATAAATAATAGCATATATAAACTCAAACTCAACGGGCGCACAGCCTTATTGCCTACGGTCTCAGTTGACTTAGTGTAAATGATTAGGAAGGACAGTCTAGGGTTACAGCTGGAAAGGATCTGGAGCAACGCGCTACGTAGCGTCAATAAAAATAAAAAATCTCTTCGTAAAAGCTTTTCAAAATGAAAATTACCAGTTCCAAAGGATTTAAATTCTCCTTTATTTTGAAAACCGCTTCTTCAAATTAATTGCTTCGCCAGGACCGTGGTACCAAAACAGATTTCATGATGGAAAGCATAAAATACGAATTTTACTCTTTTATACGCCACCATAATATCGTGGGAAGAGGCAAGAAGTTTGGACATTTATCAGGTGAAAGGTTATATTAAATTTCTATAACTAGGTAGGTAAGTTCAAACTTTATTTCTTTTCTATCCTAGCGTAAGCCCTGATTCATAGAGGTCAAACACAAACACAATATCTTCGCTCCATATGTTAGTTAAGAATTATTACCAAAGCCTGGCAAACAAATAATCGCAACGAACTTTCATTTAACCCCAACGAACAATACATTCAAGTGATTTACTTCAAAATTACACCGACCTTCTTACCAACATGCCACCAACTCAACCAACTCAATGGCAAAACTATTCTGCCCATCCATATGGAAGACAACAAACCTTCTCTCACAACTCAACCGTTGGCAACACCTTTTTTTGAAGCAGCAAAAATAAAAGCCGTGGGCGCCAAGCAGCCTTTCGCCATTCTCTCTACAGAGGTAGAAGAACCTCCTTCTGATAGTCCACATTTAAGCTAACTTATTGTTATGAGGTTACCTTCAATTCCGGGCAGCCACCTCACCATATCGTCTTCTTTAGGTTGTGCCAGGCCGAAAGAACCCACCAGTTCCCATATAAAAATATAAATTCTGTATGCGTGGCGGGTATGAATAACTTTCATGAAAATTATCTCAATGAATGTCGCCGTTCATTCTTGTTATTTTTATTTAGGAGCAATATGCTCGGCTGATATCAAGACTAATCGAGGACGGCAACAGTAATTATAGGTAACAGGTGTGCTACCATATGGAAACTTTATTTGTCCACCAATCGACCGACCCTGGGATCTTTTTTCAGCAGTCACGGCCGAAAGCCGGCTTCGTTGTTATGAAAAAAATAGAAAAAAAAAAAAAACTGTCAACCAGGGTTATACTGGGCAGCAGACTCACCTAGAAGAGGAGAACGTTAGTGGCACTGGCACCACAAACAAAAAATACCATACTGCTGTTGTTTTCTTTATTTTCTTTCCAATTGTTTTTTTCTGCCGCCGTATGTTCGTTTTGTCATTGAGCGAAAATAAACTTTGTATCTTTTAGGTCGTTTTCGTTTTGCTTAATTAATTCTCACTACTTTTATGCAATACACTGTTATTTTTGTGAAATTAAAACCACAGCACACACGTTTTCGCTTGTTTTGTTCTTCGAGAAGAGTGACAGCTGCGAGGAAAGACGACAACGACGATGACGACGAACGAAACAAAATTCGATGGTGGATGGTCCGCCCGGGAAAAAATGCGACCGCTCCCGAAAAAAATTCGATCTTCCTCCCTGACGTTTCTAAACAAGATATACACACACACAGGCAATTATCCAACAAATAAAAAGGGGCAACGTTCAAATATAGGAACAAACAAGCTAGAGCAAGTGTGTGTTGGTTGATGGTAGTGGTGGAAAATATTTTATCCGTTTCCCCTAGGAGTGTACAAAGAAGAGATTCCTCCTCGTTTTTCTAGTTCACCATAGAAGATTCTTTTTATTACTTTTATTTTTTTTTAATTCGTAGAAAAAAAACACTTACAAGTAAAATTTAAGTTGAAGAAAATAATCAATTTTTCAACGTAATCAGAATCACCATTCACTAGAAAAATCGAATTTACGCTTACAGATTTTTCTTTTTTAGATCACAAAATGTAGAGAAATTTGTTTCACCACGCATTCCAAATAAATGAGAAGGAAAAAAACTGATTAAAAAAACTTATTTAGAGAAAATAATATGATAAAATAAAACGTGGGTCACTATTTTAAGTATAATTTTGTAATTTATTTAATTTTTAATGCGTTTGTTCGTCAACGCTGGCCATTTTTCTTTTTTTTCTTTCACAACACGATTTTCTTCGCGTAGCGTACACCGACGATGGTCACCACACAGTCCCGTCTCACATTCGTTTGTGTGGTTAAAAATTTTTGATGCTCAGGCTTTCCTCCTAGTTTTTTGTCACGAAGTTCGAAGAAGACGAGGTGGTGTGAAATTCGAAACAACTGCCCGAACAATATGGCCGCTGTGACGTTTCTGAGGTGAGTTTAGAGAGTGACATCTATTGATGAGAAATAACGCTTGAGTAAGGACATAAACCGAAATGAGAAATGTAGTAGAATAATTGCGAAAAGTATTTTGTTATCACTTTGAAGAAATAATAGCAATAGTGCAACCAAATTGCTTTAATGTAATCTAAGATGATTAAGAAAAATGTATTCTTCTCTTGTTCCCCTAAATTTGCGGGTCTTATGCTGGATTTACACTATTCTGCAACTTGACTTCTACAAAAAAGTAGGATATAACATTTAAAAATCTTACTCGTTCGATAGAGAGGGAAGATAAAAATCAAGAACATCTTGATAAATCAAGATTATTGGAAAAAGGAGAAATCAAGATCAATATTTTGGTGAAGACGATGATGTTTATTATGAGTATAACAGGTTCTTCTGCATTTGGAGGTCCCTATAATTTCCATAGTTCAGGTGAACAGTTTTTCTCGTTTTTACAAAAAAAATCAAATTTTCATGTTTAAAATTGAAATTTTTGCCTCTGAATGCTATTAACCTGAACGCAACAAAGCCAACAACTCTCAATTTTTTTTCAATAATTACCAAATTATAAGGAAAGAAATGGAAAATACGAAAAGATTTAAAAGTAAGTAATAATAAATTATTTTTATTAACTATTATTCATATTTTTGATGGTTTGATTTTGACTTCTGTCAACGAGCTATACAAAATTATAGCAAGTAAATACGAATACGTATAATGTATATTCCTTCACTCTTTTGTAAAATGACGTATATCTCCCCCGTTCCAATTTTCTTGTTTTTGCAGAGCAAGACGTTGCAGAACAATGAAAATCAACCATTACACGGCGCATGAAATTAATGGACTGTGTTTTAGTAATCAGTATTTACAAAAATAAAGGGTCCGCCAAATAACTTCTTTGTTCATGAAAATGCTTCATGAACATCGAGTGTAGCTTCGGCTGTGTGGCACGTAGCGCCGTCCTGTTGAAACCAAATGTTGCTTATATCCTCCTCTTCAATTTTTGTTTGCTCATTTTCGAAAAATAGCCCAATTATACCTCTGTACCAAAATCCGCACCAAACAGTGACTCGTTTTGGGTGTATCAGCTTTTCAATGTATGCGTGCGGGTTTTCTGTGCCCCAAATGCAGTAATGTCACAATATTTCTCAGCGTATACACAACCATATTCGTTCAGCGAAAGGATAAAACTAATTATCTATCAAATCAGACATGAGCTAAGTATTACCATTCACGAAATAAGCACTAGTTGAAAAAAACGTTAGATTGCGGACCCGTTAAATTAATGACAAATAAAAGTGAATTTAGATTAAAATTATTATTGAAAACTTAATGAATGAAAAATAAATGAAAAGAAACTAATTCCATACCCCATTTAAATTCTGCGGCCATTATACATATCGTCGCTAGAAAAGCAAACTGACATATATCAACATTTGGCGATTTTGAGTTAAGTATACAGAACGAATCGCAGAATAGACTAAACATTTTCTACTAAACCGTCATAACTATAACTTTTAAACTGACAGCGTGAGGGCGTAAGTGTCGTTTCGCATTTAAGAAAATATCTCTGTTCTTTTTTCCAGCAAAATGCCTTTTTTTTAGTTTCGCTTTCGTATCAGTTGTCGCTGTGAGTGGTTGTGTTTGTTGCTGCAAAAAGTCAGTATGGTTTTTTATTTTCGACACTTTAAATTAGTTTCTAGAAAAGTGACACTTTTCGTTTTGTGTCATATTTCTACCAAACGAAATTAGTTGATGAACTGCAAAGTTCGTTTGATTACTTTTAGAAGTGTCACTTAACCAATAACCTAGGTATTATTTTATATTTTTATTTTTAAAGATTGCCTTTTAATCGATCCGGTCAGGCTGGCACGAAGTAAAAATAGTAATGCCCAAGAATGGACGATATTCCGCAATGAAACCCCATCACGTCGAAATGTCCCACAAAATAATTCTGACAACATAACCTTGGAAAATACTGTAAGTAATAAATATTTTTTAACCAGCTTATCTATGCAGGTTTGCGGTTATGAGTAAATTATACTGTGAAAATAACTTGCAGAACAAAGTTTTACCATTTCTCGGCTGCGACCTTGTCATGTCTACTGAATCAGCTGATACATCAATGGAGAACAATCCATCTTCTGGAAATGTTCATCCTCTGTTGAATGCCCATACCCCAAATTTCGAAGAAGAAAATAAATGAAGAGAACAGATTAGGTACAAATATTCAATAAATATTGGCAGTACGAATGTACAGAAAAACAACGAAACTTTGTTGCAGCTTCAATGGTTGAAGTAAAACCTAAATATAGGTATACTCGAGTACGAGTTGAAGAAGGGTCCAATCAATGATAATATTAGAAAGCCTCGCCAAAACAATAATGCATTTTATTTTTCCGTTGAAAACTCAAGAATTAGAGTCTGCAAAATACTTTTTAAATCAACTCAATCAGAATCAATGACATACCTATTAGGACCGTTCTAGAAAAGAGGGACCAATGTGTCACTAATACTGTCGAATGTGATTTCAGAGGTAAGCACACCCCTTCAAATAAAACTGATGTCAATGTCCTTAAAGGTATTAAGGCATTCCAAGCCATTATTGCAGAGCAAACTCAAATAAACAATTTATCGATGGGGGTATAAGTATTGCAGAAATACACAAAACTACGTTAAACTGTGCAAAGTTAAAAGTGTTCTTTTTGCAAAGTATAAAGCATTCCACAAAGTTTTCGTGAATAACTACAATATAGCTTTTCATCACCTCAAAAAAGACCAGTGTGAGGACTGCATTGCCTTTGAAAACAGTGAAAATAAAGATACAATGCGAGATAAGTATGATCAACACTTTTTCAGAGAAAATACTTTCTAGGGAAGAAAAAGACTAAGAATCTTCCAACGATACCAACATCGTGGCTGTTTATGACCTCCAGGCTGTTCTGCAGTGTCCTAAAAGAGAGTCTAGCAATTTTTATTATGTATCCAAGCTTAATATTTTCAACTTTACTCTCTGTGAGCTGAATAGTAAAGAAGTCAACTGCTTTGAATGGCGCGAGGGAAATGCCGGAAGGGGAGCCAACGAAATCGGTTCTTGTGTTTTTATACCTGAAAAGCCTCCAGGAAAATTCAACCCAATTGTTTGATGTAGTGTTTTAGTCTGACAATTGTTGTGAGCAGCAAGAATACAAGTTTATGATTGCATTGTATACTTATGCTGTTCAAATATTTCCTAATTTGAACAGTAGAAGCCATAAATCAAAGGACATACCCAAAACGAAGGTGGATCGATTTACTCTCCTGACCAATATTTTACAGTTATTCGTACGGCTAGGAAAACTGGAAACCATAAACATAAAAGACTTGACTTTGAGAATTGGATCAAACTACAATATGGATGCCCAAAAAAATCAAATTAAAATGACAGATATCAAAATAATGAAATTTGAAAAAGATTCACCTTTGATTTTTTATGTTAAAATGTCATACGCCGAAAAAGAATTTCGCCGCATCAAATCAGATTAAACACCAGGTCTTTCGAGCCAACAGTCAATATCATTCTGGACACGTTAGAAAACTGCGATAGAGGTATATCTTCACAAAAAAGAAGGGGTTTTAAAACTATACGAACAAAAACAGATTCCAGCTTTTTATAAGGATTTTTTATATTAAATTAAAAAGTTATTAAGCTAAGTAGTAATATTGAACAAAACTCTTCCATAAGTGCAAATCGTTTATTTAATTTTCGATATTTTTAAAAAGGAAAAACCTTATTGTTACCATGTAACAACATATCCATTGAAGTTCCTATACTTAGGTAATATTATTTACAGTAGATTGTTTTAACAAAAAACACACAAAAACTGACGAATAGTATTATTTTTGTTAAATAATCTTTATTTTTTTAGTTTTTTTAAGTACTTCTATACTAATTTTAATAAATAATTAATTCCTTCGCTGTAATAAAAAAATTAATGTTGTTTGTAAAACACAATTTATTTAAAAAAAAAGAACACTGCTGAACAGTTGTTTAAGTTTTACATAATGGTTATGTTTGTCCTGGTTATTTCTTTAATAAAATTTAACTTATTTTAAGTTATTAATAAAAAAATGTATTTTTTGACGATTAAAATAAGTAGCTAAATTGATGCAAAATAACATAAGTCAAACTTTTTTTTTAAACGTTTTTTGTTAAAACTTTATTATACCAAAGAGTTTTTAAAGTAATGAAAAACTTCAAATAGCGTTTCAGAAAAGTATAAATTTTGACATTTTTGTTTGCTTTTCAGGCGACGATATTTTCTGTCATTTTGCGTGATGTGGTAAATAAATTTTTTCTTTGGCGAATTTACAAAGTTTTAGTTATTTTATTGGAAATAACTGTGTTCTATATTTTTCTGAAGTAAATATCCTATTTATTTAAAAAAAATCGTTAAAATTCATTTTGTCAATCTCGCGTGAACGCAGATCGAAACTGCTTCAATTTTATTATATAATAGTGAAATAGTCATGATGATTAAGACATTAAATAGCCATTTAAATGGTCAACACTTCTTTTGTTTTTTTGGTTTTATATTTATCGAGGTTTTGAGAGATGTTGAAGCCCACTCAAAAGTTATTCTATCCAAATTTGTCGAGGTCGCGAGTTCATTTGTGTCACAACACAACCTTTGTTTCTGCTTAATTATAAGCTGTTTTCATTATTGCCACTCAAGTGACAGCTTGTGATCTACCAATTCTGTGAACGTCATCTCCATCTGGGGGTCAATTCCAATTCCTGAAAATGTGGAATGATAAACTTATTATTTCAGTTTTCATAGAGACTTTTCATTTTATCATTTCATCAACTCGGTTTTTTCGATTCCCGATCTCATTTGTGATAAATGGCTTTTAAAATGTATACTAAAAAGTACTATATGGAAATGCTGTTGATTTTTTTCAGATTCTTTTGCTTATAGTGCATTAGAAGTGTTATTAATCAATATTTATTAATTAAACCTACACAAAGGTCGCAAAAAATATAAATAAATTTCATGAATGGATCGCACGTACTTGCTCATCTGTGCGGTCACAGTATGTTGAATATAATTTGATAAATATTAGAAGGTATTCAAAGTTTTTATTTTATTTTTGTGACCTTTAGATTGTTCGAAAAAAGTTTTCGAAAATATTTTAATTCGTGATTATAAATTTTTGATCTCCAGAAAGTCGAATAAAAAAAACTTCCTAATGGGTGGTACTATTTTTAGCCCACCATCTTACATATTTGTTCATCAAAATATGGTCCTCAACTGCAATAGGTTATAAGGCAGGAACCGGTAATATCGAACTTATCTCCAGGTGCCTTCTCATTTTCAGCAGTTGATATATTCACAGTTAGCAACACAATTTTCTCAATAAAGTCTAAGTGTGTTGGTTCAGATAAGATCCACCCCGAGTTCATAAAAAATCTTATTCCGAAAGTACTTCAGCACATAACTTAAATTTTTAATTTCATCTTAACCACTTCCATCTATCCGACCGTATGGAAACGGGTAAAGATAGTTCCCATACCGAAGAGCTCAAGATCTGTGAATGATTATCGATGATAGCTATTTTGTGTTACTTGTCGAAAGTCTTTAACGTAATTGTCAGCAAAAAAATCAAGGAACATATTGAAAGCTTAAATTTATTAAATCCTTCTCAATCTGGTCACAGCTGCATAACGGCCTTGTTGAAGGTCTCAGATTATTTTCGAGAAGCGATAAATAAAAATAATTTAACCCTAGTTACGCTGTTAGACTTTTCAAAGGCATTTGATTCTTTCAAACCATCTACCTTATGTAACAAGCAATCTTATCTGTTCAATTTTTCTCATAGTTCAGTTAAATTATTTTGTTGTTATTTAAATAATCGTGTTCAGACCATTTCGTATAACGGGGACCTCTACTTTTCTCCCTATTTATTATAAATGATCTGCCATCCGTAATTAACCACTGCAACTACCATATTTTTATGCTGACGATGTGCAGTTGTATTTCGACTTCTCTACCAGTCTTGTTGTAGATGCCATTGCATCTGGATCTAGCATCAATAGTTGAGTGGTCAATCCAAAACAAGCTGCTATTAAATCCTGATAAAACAAAATGTTTACCAATTGGAAGGCGCCAACCAATTTTGTTAAATGGATCACAGGTTGAAATGGTCTTGAAAGTTAAAAACCTTGGAATAATCTTTAACAGTACGCTGTCTTGGAGCGACCATGTTAATAGCATTATTGGTAAAGTATACGGTTCACTACGCAGTGAAACTCGAGTATAATTCCCATATTTGGGCAGGTGCTCCTATAACCCACTTGGGTTTTCTAGATAGAATTCAAAAAAGAGCTTTGAAAATGATAGGCGACCGAACAATAACAGAAACGTTTACATCTCTTGAGCACCGCCGAAATGTTTCGTGCCTTTCGTTATTTTTACAAACAATGCTCTAGCGAAATAGCCAGCTGCATTCCTCCCCTGAAACGATTCAACCGTAATACTCGAACTGCTAGAAATGCCCATCAGTTTACCCTTGAGCCTAACTTCTGACGTACTGTTAAGTATAGAGATTCTTTCTTTAGTCGTACCACACGAATGTGGAATGCTTTGCCAGGCTCTGTTTTTCCCTCCCATTTTGATATGCAGAACTTTAAAACTAATGTGCATCGGTATCTCCTCTTTTATCCCTTCTCATTTCCCTAATGCTCGTGCGGTGTTTAAACATTTTAAGGGTACACACAAACCCCTTTCGCGCGTGTAAATTATATATAAAAAAAAAAAAAAAGTCCCCCACTGGACCATTTTTACCCGTAGAGGTCAAGATTCAACTACTAAGCGAGATTTTTGCCGACTTAGACTCAGCTTCATTGCGTAAACTTCAATTGGCCTTTAATGCCGTGACCCGGTTTGTCTTTGACCGCCGGCGCCGTAGGTTTGACCACGTTTCCGAATTCTCTAGAAAAATCATAGGATGCATTGTTTTCTTCGCTTCAAATGCATTTCCTTTATCGTCAAAATTATAAAAAGAAAAACTCATCTTTTTGAAAAATTAACTTTTTCACAGTCAATACGAGGTATGACCTTAAGACCTAGCACGTTCACATGTCTGACATCGCGACGTCACCCTGTAAGTCTTTGGAACCACCTCCCCTTCTCTCTAAGAAACAAAATAGAACATAGCCAGTTTTTAAATGTCGTTTACTCATTTTTATCACAGGATGATTCTCTTTCCGCACCGTAATTTAATTTTTTTCCTAAATAGTTTAATTTTAATTCCTTCTGGTTCTCATTTTGATCACCTTCTTTTTAAAATCACGTTCAAATATTATTTGTACTATGAGTTTAAATTGTTTATCTATTCTCTATCTTATAAGATTTATTTCTACCTGTACTACTTTAAGAATTTATTCTCTTTGTGCAGCGATAAATAAAATAAATAATTACTAAAATAAATACTAAAAATAAATATTTGAGCTAATAAAAAAATTAAAATAGTCCTCTGTAGGATGTCAAAATAACATAACAGCTTCTAAATTTGAAGCTGATTGGCCCAACCGTTCAGGCTTTGCTGTAAAATACATCCATACAGGTAACTCAAATATGTTTCTCTATCATCGTAATGTCATGTTTGATTGTTATCTCAATTTTTTCTGCACGAATGCATAACTAGCATTATAGTACCTATAATTGCAAGTAAAAAGGGTATAATTAAGTAGATAAATAAAAAAAAGTTGGTTATCTGTAAAGTCGGTTTACGGACGATAATCATAAGGAAACATTGATGGCAGCAACACCAACATACAGCCCGTTAACTTACACCCACAAACCACAAACCCTATCGTCAAATCCACACACATACACCCCAATACCTACATCTACCTTCTACTTAAAAAAAAAAACTTCGCCTATTTTGTATTTCTATTTCTCTTCTTGTTCTTTTTGAATTTTAGTGGAATTATTTTGAGAATTTGCGCCTGTTATTTTTCATGTTTGCCTGGTGCTCAGAATACGTTTGCGATCGAATTTGGTTAAAATAAATTGCACGACTGGATCCGCACGTACTTGCTCATATGTGCATCACATTGTAGAATAAAATTTAAGAAAATTAAAATGAATATCAAAGCATTTATTCGATTTTTGTGACTTTTGATTGATTGATAAAACTGTTTTTTTTAACAACTTTTTTTAAAAAATTAAAAAAACAATTCAAAAATACAAACTGAAGCACAAAAATAACGTAAATGTAAATAACAAAATTTAAAAAAAAATCACCTACCCGTTTTCAAAATATTGATTTTTCAAAAAAAAAAAAAATTTTTAATTATTAAAAATACAAAATAAAAGTTTTCGAAAAAAATTAATGCAAAATTACTTAGGCTACCTACATCTTATTGAATATCAATTTTGATTGTAATCGGATTACCAGTTTTCGAGAAAGTCGAAGAAAAAAAAACCGGTCCTATGGGAGGTACCGTTTTAAGCCCACCATATTAATTTTTTTGTTACCAAAACATAATGCATACCTACAGTACACTGATTTTTTTCTAAAAATTCTTCGAGCTGTTTTCGAGAAATATAAGCTTTTACATAACGGTTATATGACAGGTACCGTTAATTTTTGAGCTAAAAAAAAATTGAAAAAAACTCCTCTGTAGAAAATAACCTTAGGTTCAAAATTTGAAGACGATTGGCTTAACCGTTTAGGCTGCAGTCTAAAATACATCCGTACAGACAGACAGACATATGGACAGAATTTTGCCAGTAACTCAAATATGTTTCTCTGTCATCGTAATGCCATGTTTGATTGTTATCTCAATTTTTTTTTGTTGTATGAATGCCTAACTTGTATTATAGTACCTATAATCGCAAGTAAAAAATAAACTACAAACCCTCTCGTTAAATCCACACACAATTACACACCCCATCGCAATCGTATTCTGAGCACCAGGCGAACATAAAACAGAACAGGCGCAAATTCCCAAAATAATTGAAAAGAAGAAGAAGAAGAAGAAATAGGCAGAGTTTTGTATTTCTTTTTATCTTCTTGTTCTTTTTGAATTATTTTGGAAATTCGCTCCTGTTCGCGCCTGGTGCTTGCGATCGATTTTGGTTGAAATAACCACAGTATCGCAGCGTGCGTCACTTTTCTTATCAGCATGAGTCTTATCAGCATTACCAGCATGAGTCTTATCAGCATTACCAGCATGAGTCTTATCAGCATGAGTCATGTTATTTCTTATGTGAAGCCTGTCATCGATGTATAAGACGTTATCACGTGAAAAAATGGAAATTGACTTAGTATGGACCAGTTCTCCAACATTTGTCTTTGCTACACAATGTTGCTTGATCTCAAAATTGCGGTGCTTTTCACGGTATGATTTGGTTGTGAAAAGTAATTTACAGGGTGGGCCAAAAGAAGTCATCCATCCGATGTTGTTTGGCTCTCTTGTTTTTCTAAATGAAAAACTTCGATTCAGTTTTTTGATTATGTTTATTTGAACCTTTAGAATTGTATTGGGTGCCCCGTGGCTTAGTGGTTGGTGTTTCGAACTGCTAATCAAATGAGCCTGGGTTCGAATCCAGCTCATAGCCTATCTTTTTTCCGGGGTACTGCCTCTTGCGAGGAACTGACAAAACCTCCAAGAGTAAAATTTGTCTCGAAAAAGTGCATCTCATGTAGCCGTTCGGACTTGGCGGTAAACTGTAGGTCCCTTCCATTCTTGCAGATTAACAACACACACACAGGAATGGTTGAGAGTATTAGTCACTAGGCCTTAGCTCCTTAAAGGAGCTGTCGCGCCAATAAATGTATTTATTTATTTAGAATTGTATTGGTCAAGTCGAGAAGATGATATCGGCCAAATGGGCGCCTTCACAATTGATTGATTGATTTATGGCATTTTTCATCACTTCAGCGAGAATTTCGGGCGACAAATTCTCGCACTCGTGTCGAATTTCGTCCTTGAGGGCTTTCAGAGTCTCGGACTTGTTCACGTAAACACGTTATTTCAAAAAACTCCACAAAAAAGCCTGAAAAGGTTAAATCGGGCGATCTTGGGGGGCCAGTGCAAATCGCCAAAACGAGAGATGAGCCGAGCCGGGAAAGCCGCCTTCAGAATATCGGTTCATGTGAGTTCATGTATCGCTCCATCGCTTCTTCACTTGTATTCTGCAACTGTCTATTTTTCTATTAGTAAAAGAGAAAAAAAAAAACTGATTAATAGGTTGAAAAGCTTTTTCGGTAATTTAAAGCATGATCACAGTACTTACTTACTTAGGTGGCGCTACAGTTCGGGACGAACCTGGGCCTCAACCAACATGCCTCTCCAGCCAACTCGGTCTTTGGCTAGCTGCCTCCAGTTTTGCACTCCAAGTTGGTTGAGGTCGTCCTCCACTTGAGCGCGCCACCTAAGGCGAGGTCTTCCTTGACTGCGTCTACCCTCTGGGATGGAATCGAAGATCCTGCGAGCCGGAGCATTGTTGTCCATTCGCTCTACATGACCTAGCCATCTTAAACGTGATATGCGTATTTTTTTGACCAGGTCAATGTCGCTGTACAGCTCGTATAGTTCTTGGTTGAACCTTCTCCTCCAAAGCCCGTTAACGCAGATAGGGCCAAAAATCTTCCGAAGAATCTTACGCTCGAAACGACTAAGGATATCTTCATCCGCTTTAGATAGAGTCCATGCCTCGGCGCCATAGAGCAGGACTGGGATGATTAGGGTCTTATAAAGAGTCTCCTTTGTCTTTCGAGAGAGGGCTTTGCTACTCAATTGCCTTCCTAGCCCATAGAAACAGCGATTGGCAAGAGTAATTCTTCGCTTTATTTCTGACGAGATGTTGTTGTCAGATGTTATAGCGGATCCGAGGTACACAAAGTCCCTAACTACCTCAAAGTTGTACCTGTCTATTGTGATGTTTTGTCCAATCCGCCGGTGTTGTGTGTCCCTTTTTGTGGACAGCAGGTACTTCGTTTTGGCCTCATTGACTGCTAGTCCCATCTTAGCCGCTTCAGCTTCAATGCTAGCAAACGTTCCAGTGACAGCTCGCCGAGTTCTGCCAATGATGTCTATGTCGTCAGCGTATGCTAGCAATTGCACAGACTTGAAAAAAATTGTCCCACTACAATTGACTTGCGAGTTTCTTATAATTTTTTCAAGTATTAAGTTGAAGAAATCGCACGATAGCGCATCACCTTGTCGGAATCCTTTTTTGACGTCAAAAGCTTCTGTGAGGTCAGAACCAACCTTGACGGAGCAGCGAGAGTTCTCCATCGTCATCCTGCACAGTCGGACGAGTTTTGTGGGAATGCCAAAACCTGACATGGCTCTGTATAGCTCGTCTCTATAAATGCTATCGTACGCGGCCTTAAAATCGATAAAGAGGTGGTGGGTATCGATTTGGAATTCTTGGGTGGTTTCCAGGATCTGCCGTAGCGTGAAAATTTGATCGATTGTGGACTTTCCTGGTCTGAAACCACACTGATAGGGGCCAATCAGGTTGCTGACAAAAGGTTTCAGGCGTTCACATAGTACGGCAGAGAGGATCTTGTAGGCGATATTCAGGAGACTTATTCCTCTATAGTTGGCGCAGTTTAGAGGGTCTCCTTTCTTGTGAATCGGGCAAACGATGCTGAGGTTCCATTCATCAGGCATACTTTCTTCTGACCAAACTTTAGAGATGAGTTGGTGTATGCACTCCACCAGGTCATCTCCGGCCGCTTTAAAAAGTTCGGCGGGTAATCCGTCGGGTCCAGCAGCTTTGTTGTTTTTGAGTTTAGATATTGCTATCCTTACTTCATTTTGGTCAGGTGGACGGAAGTTTTGTCTGTCATCATCCATGTTGAATGGTTCATTCTGCCTGACAGCGGGATTTTGGCCTTCATCGCCGTTTAACAGTCTGCAGAAATGGTCCTTCCATGTACTCAGCACCGACTGTGACTCTACTACGAGGTTTCCATTCCTATCTCTACAGGCTTCTGTGCGGAATTTTTTTCCTTGGCATGTTCTTTTTACCTGTTGGTAAAACTTCCGCACGTTGTTCCTGGAGTAGCATCTCTCAATATCTTCGATCGCGCGCTTCTCATGCTCTCTTTTTTTCTTTTGGAGAAGCCGGTGTTCTTCCCGTCTTTTCTGCTCGTAAAGCTCGCGAGCAGCTCTCGTCTTTCTTTGCAGCGTCGCTTTATATGCCTCTTGTTTGGCTGCATGGGCCTGCCTGCATTCGTCATCAAACCAGAGGTTTCGTGGTGGTGGTCTGGTGAAACCTAGCACATCAGTTGCGGCATCTCTGATGGCTTGTTGGCAGTGTTGCCACTGATCTTCGGCACTTGATGCTGGCGGTACTGGATTTCTTGAGAGGTTACGGGATATTCGATCGGCATAGGTTCTGGCGGTTTCTTGCGATTGCAGCTTTCCGACGTCATACTTCCTCACAGTATTACTCCGTTGTTGTGGAGTTCGGGTTATTCGCATTCTTACCTTTGCTGCAACAAGGTAGTGATCCGAGTCGATGTTAGCTGCTCGGAAGGTGCGAACATCCAAGATACTGGAGGCGTGTCTTGCATCGATCGCAACGTGATCAATCTGATTGACGGTTCTTTGATCTGGGTGTCGCCAAGTCCCTTTGTGTATATCGAGATGAGGAAACCGTGTGCTTGCAATGGTGACGTTATGTGCCGCTGCGAAGTCAATTAGCCTAAGTCCGTTTTCAGACGTTGTGTCGTGTAGGCTATGTTTTCCGACAGTCCTACCAAAGATTTCCTCTTTACCTATTTTGGCATTAAAATCGCCTAGTACGATCTTAACGTCGTATTTAGGGCATTGCTCATAGGTTTTTTCGAGGAGCTCATAGAAGTCATCCTTGGTGGCGTCATCTTTGTCCTCTGTGGGGGCATGAGCGCATATTAGGCTAATGTTGGCGAATTTAGCCTTGATACGGATTGTCACAAGTCGCTCACTTACGTGTCGAAAGCCCAAGACTTCTTGCCTAAGTCTACCGCTTATGACGAATCCGCACCCAAATAAACGCTGTGGTCTTCTTGCGCAATCACCGTAGTACACGTCACAGTTTTTCATCCTCCTTTTGCCCGGCCCATTCCATCGCACTTCCTGGATGGCAGTAATTCCTGCTCTGTAGCAGTCTAGGGCCTCCGCTAGTTGTTTGGATGCACGTGGTCTGTTAAGAGTTCTAACATTCCACGTGCAGATCCGAAGGTCGTTGTCCTTGATTCGTTTTTCCGGGTCGTCAACAGTAAATCCGTCCTTTTCCGAGGCTATTGGTCGCTTCGCAACTTTTTCTTTTTTCCGTGGCAGGGTTGTTAACCCCACGCACAACCCCCAACCTGGAGGGCCAGGTCCTTTGTTGGATTCCTTGGACAAAAGGAACCGGAGAATCCGGAGTCAGTAACCCACTTCGGGGATATGAGCGCTGCCGTTGGCCCATTAAGGGTTCATCCGCCACCATCTCTATTTCAATGCCCTGACTTGCATTGAATTGTCCTAATGACCTTATCTCCAAATACGTCGAAGTAGCTCATTAGGGCGTCTGCTTCGTTGACTGTTGACGCCACCGTTGGTCCAATTGGTTGGGCTCATCCGCCGTACGTCCTCTTTCTGAGGGGCTCGTGCAAGACTTCTGCGAATCGATCAGAACAGTCATTAAAGCAGAGCATTATAGTGTTGCTATTTTTTCTGTGTTCAACACTCGCGCTTATAAGTTTAGCAGGAATGTCCGGGTGGACAGACCAGTACCCGGTGGTTACCGCGGGGAGGTAAAATAAGCACAATTGATGTGTACGATATAGTTGCAGCGACTGTGCATCACCAGTTTGATGCCTTTCAGTGCCTACCCTATTCATACAGCACCCAACCACCGATGATCACAGTACATATAAAGATTTGTCCGTCCAACGAACCCGTTCAACACAACAAACAGTGTTCTTTCCAGAGGACACTTTTTTGAAAATATAGAAGGTTAGGGCCCGGTTTCATCATAACTCTCATAAGAAAACCTGAGTGCAACTTTAAGTTTTTAACATAAACAGGTGCTGTTCCAGACTCAACGTTATTTATAACTGTGAAAAGTTTTTGTCGTTTGTTTTCATTTTTTCATAGATCTGGAATCGAATTTATAGCGTGAAGATGCAAAAAATGTATCATTTCACAGTTTTACAGATCGGGAATTGACCCCCTGCATATGCTAGCAATTTGAAGTCAGTGTACCAAATTCTTATCCTAAATTACATGAAAACCTTTAAAATTGTAAGTTATATCGCTTCAAAACCTTCTCTATCAATTGCTTGTAAAATCGAGTAAGATCTTCATTTTTTTTAAATAAAACTTAAAAATACAATTAAAGTTGACTCTAATAATTGACCGCATCATAAATATACCATGTTACCCCAAAGACGAAGCAATTTAATTATTGCAAATAAAAACAAAAGACATTTAATATTTTTGTATGTATAATGTTTCGCAACAAAAATAAAACTATAAAATATCGCAATATTTAAAATTGTTAACATGTTTTGGTTAAATTTGGGCCCTACACCGCATTTGCAAAAATGCATAATTAATGACATTTATTTAGTGTCGCTGGAGCGAACAGAATTGCTATTGGCACACCAAATCACCTACGCGCATCAAAACACTTAACGTCGTCGCGTCTGTCATCAAGAAATTACCCAAGTCGAATCCATATAAATAGGCGGTTCATGTGAACTACTGCGCCATTTATAACCCAATAATCAGCCTCGATACAGATTCTACATCTTGCTTATGATACAAACAAAAGGAAATATGAATAAATTGGTAATAAATTTAACGATAAATAAATATTCATTATTTTAAATTTAAATTTTTTTTAGATTATTTTAGTGGCGTTCGTGGGAAGCTGTTTGGCAATACCCTCGGAAATATTCGACGATAGTTTAGGGATTTCCATTAGAAATATACCGATTAATGAATACCATAGCAGTTCATTGGAGAAGCGTGACGCATCAGAAGCTGAGCTTGCAGTTCCAGAAGTTGCAGGAACGAACATAGACGAGGAAGACCTCGTAAGGATCAGAGAGGTCAATTCATTGGCTGAATGTGACAGGGAAACAAGATCTACAGAGCCAACAAAACAGACGAGAATTGAAACAGGCTTGAAGGATCTTCTTGGCAGGACTTCAATAGTATAGTCTTTCTTATTTTTTGCAAAAAAAAAAAAACAAGAATGTTTATAAGGTTGTGCGAATCTGTTGTTAGTTTTTCTTAATTTATTTTTTAATAAAACTTAAACAAACTTTACTTTAAGCTTAAAGCTTTTCGTTTGAATTTATGTATTTAAAAAAAATATCAAAGGAGATACTTCGTAAATAAATAAGTATATATAAACACCAGAAAACACAAATTAAAGAAAAGTAATTGTTTCAAAGTTGCAACTTGTTCTTCTTTCAATCGACGATTCTTTTGATCTCGATGGAAATCATAATTCACACTTTACTGCATCACTAGTGTGTCCACTAAAAAATGTCAGTGCAGGAAGTTCACCTCTGACTGCAGTGGAATCTCTTAAAACTGTGAGAGAGCGCTAATAATGCACATTTAATATCATTGGTCTTGAAAAGCTTTAAGAAAGCACCAATTGTGAAAGCTCTTTAACACAATCCAAAGTATTATCTACCATGATTTTCATTAACGTAGAAATGGTAGTTCTAAAATGATGTGCTTATTTTCAATACGCACGGAGAGGGTTGTTTTTATTTTTACGTATATATCATCAATAATTCAATAATCCATAATCCATGGGTTTCTCAGTGGTTGGGTTTTAATTTCAGTGGATTTTTCAGGTAGTAAAACCACCAACTGGCACTATTTGCTAAAATAAAGCTCTCCCATAAGGCCTGTATTGGCAACTTTCATTGGTCAGACTATAATTCACTTATTGCCCCACCTGTGAGGTACGCCGTTTTTTTTTGTTCTTTTTTTTATTTATGTAACGTGCATGCTCTGGCCCGTACATCCGTGTAGACAGATAGACAGAATTTTGCCAACAGTTGAATTAGGTTTCTCCACAAACATAATCTTATGTTATGTTTGATTGTTATTTTAATTTTGTTTATCTGCACGAATGCAAAACTGGCCTCAAAATACCTATAATCGAAATTAAAAATACATGCGCATAACTGGGTGGCACGTACTTGCTCTTATGTGTCAAATCACATTGAAAACAAAGATATTTGACAGAAAAATATAAGAAGTATGTAAAAGAATAACACAGTCCTGAACTCATGAATAGTATCAAAACCCCAGAACGTAACGGTTTCTAGTGAAAATGACAAATTTAACAAAAAAAAATATTCATTTTAGAAACAAAACATTTGGAAAATTGATGGGGACTGATTTTGATAAGATCATATTTTAATTTTAAGTTTTAGAACAAAAAGGTCTTGGAAATTGTCGTATGCTGTTTTTAGAGGTTATTAATACACAGTTAATCATAAAACATAAAAAAACATATTAATTCGTTTTAAGACCATTGGAAACTTTTTTTTTAATTATCTTCATATGTATGTATATATTTAATACGTGAACATAAATTTTGTCGTACGCTTTTATCCATACGTACTTGACGGAACTTAGTGACTTGCGTAGATTTTATTTAAAGTTTTGTTGAGTATTTCCGGTGTAATGGGTAATTAATGATATATTTACGTATTCATTCGAAATTAATAATTTACTTTGAAATAAAGTGTTAATCGACGTACTGTGTCGATTTCGTGCATCATACGTATTTGCATTAAAAAATTGTTACACATTCTATACACATAAATAAAAATCAAATGTCTGTTTTTAATATTAAAGTAACAGCTTTAAAATAAGATGCATTTATGAAAGTATATAAACTACTTTATAACGAAAACATAATTTTTTATTTTTTTTTGTCTCTTTGTCTTTCTGTCTGTTTGTTCCGGCTTATCTCGGGAACGGCTGCACTGATTTTGACTGGTCTTTCACAAGCAGATTGCTGATATTCTAGGGAGTAACTTAGGCTATTAAAATTACACACTAGATGGCGCTGGAGTCTTTTTTAAATGTCTTATTCATGGACCCATTTTGACAGAACTTTCACAGGCAGATAGCTGATGTTGTAAGGAGTAACTAAGGCTGTTTTAATCACGTCTTGACGCCGCTGGGGTCGTTTTAAAAGCTGATAGCTAATTTTATAAGAAGTAACTATAGCTATTTTGATTACTAGTTGGCGCCGCGCCGGGGTTGTGTTTTAGAAACAAACGTATGTGCTCCAATTTCGAGAATGGGCGATTCTAGTTTATATAAATAGAAAAAAAACATGCTTGATTTTAGTATGCAGAATTTGTTTGGCAACCTAGATCTTTTCTAATATAAAATTTCAGAAAGTCAAAAATTAAAAAAAAAAATAACAAAACCTTGCACGAAGGTAAGTTGTCCGATGAATTTGAAGTCTAAAATAGAGCCATACATGGCTGCATTCTGCATATTGTTGCTAATACTATATTGTTTTTGTTAGTGATAAGCGATGTTCTGCGCGTAGCCCTTAACAGAAAACGGGAGGATTCGTTTGACTCTGACATCCTATCTGAAACACCTCGATTATGAGGACGACGTATGCTTACTCGCTCATATGATCATGGATCACTACCGAATATCAGCAAGAGTGGAAAGAGAAGCTGAAATCGTAGTTTAGAAAATCAATAGCGGCAAAACAAATATTATCAGCCTCGGAACCCAATCATCCTTTCTAATAAATATTTCTCGACAGCCGCTAGAGAAAGTACAGAGCTTTCAATACCTTGAGCGTATCAGCCCTATCAAAAGCGGAACCGACCAAGTCATCAGCAGTCGTATGTCGGGAAAGAAAATACTGCTTTCAATATTAAACAAAAATAAATTGCATGACTGGATCACACGTACTTGCTCATATGTGCGGTCACATTATAGTATAAAATGTAAGAAAATTAAAGTGAACATCAAAACATTTATTCGATTTTTGTGACTTTTTGATTGTTCGAATAAAATACGTTAAATTGTATTGAGTGAAATATTTTAAACGCCATTTTATCTCTTCAAGAAATGTAAAAAAGTGTGATTTTTTTTCAAAATCGTAGGAGCGGTTTTTAAATAAAACGGTTTTTTCTTGACAACTTTTGTAAATAAATTAAAAAAAATAATTTAAGAATACAAACTTAAACAAAAAAATAACACACATTTAAAAAAAATCATCTATCCGTTTTCAAAATATTGATTTTTCAAAAAAAAAAAAAAAAAAATAAAAATTATTAAAAATAGAAAAAAAAAGTTTTCGAAAAAATTATGCGAAATTACTAAAGCTACCTACATCTTCTTGGATATCAATTTTGATAGTAATCGGATCACCAGTTTTCGAGAAGGTCGAAGAAAAACAAAAACGGTCCGGAGGTACGGTTTTTAGCCCACCGTATTAATTTTTTTTCACCAAAATATAATGCTTACCTACAGTAGTACACTGATTTTTTTTTTATAAAAACTCTTGGAGCCGTTTTCGAGAAAAATAAACTTTTACACAACGGTTATATGACAGGTACCGTTATTTTTTGAGCTAAAAAAAATTGAAAAAATCCTCTGAATGTCAAAATAACCTTAAGTTAAAAATTTGAAGACGATTGGCCCAACCGTTTTGGCTGCAGTCCAAAATAAATCCGTACAGACAGACAGACAGATGGACAGAATTTTGCCAGTAACTCAAAAACGTTTCTCTATCATCGTAATGTCATGTTTGATTGTTATCTCAAAATTTTTAATCTGCACGAATGCATAACTTGCATTATATTACCTATAATCGCAAGTAAACATATATAGGTAATAATTCCCTCAGCAATCCACCTAAACGGGGGAAATAGAACCCAACTTCTTTGTTTTTTGGTGAAAAATTATTGTATTTAGTCGTTCTAAAGGAATCCGTTATTATTTTTGAGCACCAAAGTTACCGTACTTTTGCCCAGGTTTGGGGCCGTCTGGCACCCTTTTTGCCCCCGAATCCTTAAATTGTCCTTATACCATGTACTTATGCATATCGCAAGTTAAAAATTAATTGTTGTTATGTATGCATGTTCATTTGTTCATTTTGATGAGTTATAAAAAACGGCTTGACCGACTTTAATTAAATTTAATAAAAATCTTCAAATTATCCCACCGGATGATACTGTGAAGTTTGGTACCGATTAGATCAACAAATAATTTCTCAATAAAAAAAATAATAAAAAAAAACATTGTATATCCGCTTGCCGAAAAGTATGGGTGGTCGTTAACAAATTGGCGGATAACTTACATATTAAAAGATATATTAACGAAAAACGTTCAATATAATAATTTTTTTTATTTTTCAAAATTGTAAGTAATGAAAAGATATAAATTTACCTTTTTTTGGTTTTTTCTTTGTAATTTAATCGAATTAAATCAATACCGCGAGCAGCTATTCTTAAAAGAATTAAAAATTATCAATTGGCTTTGTAAAAAAAATTACGTTTTTATAGTTTTGTTTTAATTTTTGTATTTGATTTAAACATATTAGCTTTCTATATCAACTTAGAAAACACATGGTACGTATAATAATAATTTGTAATTTTTTTTTAATTTAAATAAAATACATACACAGATAAATGTTTGGGTCTTTAAGATGAGCTAATAAGAGAAATATAATTTTCGTTAAATAACCGACCGTTCGAATAAAGAAAACGGCTCTAATGTTTTTATAACTATAATGTTTTGCGAACATTTTGGTAAGCATTGTTTAAGTTTATTAACTATACTTTTCATATAATAATTATAATACTCATCCTTCTAGGAATGCTCATCACATCAGTTTGCATTGGAGCCCGAATTTCCGTCGTACTTTTAGATACAGAGATTTGTTTTTAAGTCATACCACACGAATGTGTAATGCTCAATTCTGTCTATAGCTATGATTTTTACTTGCGATTATAGGGACTATAAGGCAAGTTTAGGATTCATGAATATTAAAAAATTGAGATAACAATCAAACATGACGATCATAAAGAAGTCTAAGAAAGTTATCGAGAAAAAATGTCTGTCTGTCTGTCTGTCAGTATGTTTAACGAGCTGCATCCTAAACGGCTTAAGCGATTATTTTAAAACTTGGTGTGTGTGATTCTTTTGGCATTCCCCAGAGGGGAAATTGGAATTTTATTTTTAGCCCTAAAAATAACGGTACCTGCCATATGACCGTTAGAAAAATCTTATTTTTCTCGAAAACGGCTCCTACGATTTTAATCAAAATTTTTGAGAATTTTTTTGTTGGTATTGGCTATTATTTGATTAGTACCACATATACGGGAAAAGTCTATTAACGGGGCCTCTCATATAAGGGTTTTTTTGATTTTTGGCTTTCTCGGTTACGGCTCTTTGGATTTCTGTCAAATTTTATATTTAAGAAGATCTAAGTAGCCGAAAAAATTCTGCATATCAAAATTTTGAAAAACTTTTTTTTTCTAATTCAAATTAATTTTTGAATTATTTTTTTTCAAAAATCAATATTTTGAAAACTAATCAAAAATTATTTTAAATTTTATAATCACATGTATTTTAATAAGTTCTAAGAAACTGCATACCAAAATTAAAAAAATATTTTTTTTTCAAAAAACTAAAAATAAAAAACAGGATTTTATCAAAACCGGTCCTACAATTTTCGAAATAATTTTTTCATAAATTCCTTGTTATTTTAGACGTGTGATGGCATACTTTATTTTTACTAAAAACCGTCAAGTATTGTGGTTTTTAATACTTTTTATAAGTTCAAACTGTCTTATTTTCAATACAAATGTTACTTGTTTCTGCCAAAGATCCTGCTTTTCAATGTAATTAGGCACATAAGAGCAAGTACGTGCGACCTATTTTTTAATGCTCCCACTATATCTGTGTCATAATTATTTAGGGTATAAAATTACCTTGAGAGCGCGTTAATCATAAAAAAATATAAATATAAAATATTTACTTAAACGCACTAGAAAACAAGTTATGCAATCGTTCATATAAAAAAAATAGAGATAACAACAAAACATTACAATGAAATTCTGTCAGTATATCTGTACGGATGCATGAAACCTTAACCTGAACGGTGGGGCTTATCGCCTTCAAATTTAGAACATAAAGTTATCTTGACATTTGACATCTAAATATTCAGGAAGAAAATGTAGGAAGCCAAAGTTATTTAACATTTTTTGACGTGATAACGTCTTATAAATAGGCCACACGTAGGATATAACATCACTCATTCTGATAGGAATCATGCTGATAAGACTCATGACTCATCCTAACCGCGATACTGTGGTTCTTTCAACCAAAATCGATCGCAAGCACCAAGCGAACATGAAAAGAACAGGCGCAAATTCCCAAAATAATTCCCCTCAAATTCAAAAAGAACAAGAAGCGAAAAGAAATACAAAATAGGCGGAGTTTTGTTAAAGTAGAAAGTAGATGTAGATATTGGTGTGTGTGTGGATTTAACGAGAGGGTTTGTGGGTGTGAATTAACGGGCTGTATGTTGGTATTGCTACCATCAATGTTTTCTTATTACGTTATCACGTAAAATTATCGTCCGTAAACATATAGTTTAAATAAAATTTATTAAATATATATTTTGCTGAATAAAAATTTAATAAAATCCAGAAAAGGCAGATCCAGTGTGCTATTTTTTGTGCCGTGAAATATAGCCACGTGAAATAACACCGGATCAAAAAATTGTGTGTTATTTCACAATGACAAAGTGAAAAAACGCCGAACCTAGTTTGTGAAATAATGCCGAATTCATACATAAGGCAAAAGATTTTGCAAAGCGACAATTTTTAATTTAGCTGACGCCACTTAAAATTGAAATAGGTGTGGGGGGCATGCTGCGGGATTTCAAGGAGGCTGCATCCCCTTCCATTGCTACTTCAATTTCTAAACGGCGTTAGCTAAATGAAAAATTGTCGGATTTTTTGTGTATCTTAAGGTTTTTATACTTAAATTAAATGCGAAATAAGACCGAATCGGGTTTATTTCATTTTAGCAAAGTGAAATAAGACAGAATGTTGGAAGGCACATCTAAAAAAAAAATAATTTGCACAGCGTTTGCAACTATGCCCCTCTCCAACAGCTATCAGTTTATCCTTAAGAGATTTCTTCTTTAACCGCACCTCATGAATATAGAATATAGAAAACAAATTGATTCTATAAGGTTCTACAAACTCATTATAGAAGGATTGCATCCAAGCAATGTTTTGGATGTTTTTATGTAACATTTGTCCAAAATAACGAAAACTTTAAGCAACGATTTGTAACCATAACTCGTAACCATATTTGCTTAGTGATGTTTTAAAATGTCTATAGGTTAATATTGAAACATTTCAATGTGCAATGATTCAGAAAATCATTGACCATTGCCCCATTCCGCTTAATTTTCGTCTATATGTGAAAATTAATTTCCCAAACAAAATATAAAGATTGAAAAAGCTATTGAGAAGATCACACTTGTGCACTTAAAAAAATAAAAGACTTCACATCCCATATGATCGCATCAACCACAACAATAATAACGATAATGATCGCCAACTTGCTACGTTTGAAAATCTTGTTTTCCCCAGAGTTAGCTGAAAGCTTGACTCATAATTGATTAACAGGTACCATCTAAATTGCGATGACAATACTACGCTTACCACCATGTAAACATGCCCGAGCAAAGTCGTGAGCCATGATTGGCCAAGTGCGCTTTTGTCACTGCGCAAACACTTCAAGATTGAAAAGTGAAAATCAATAAAAAGCCGATTTATTCGCACCCATGGATTCAGATAAAGTTTTGACATTGAATCGTTAATAAGATGCAGAAATTGGTAAGTTGCAGGCTTGAAGTACTTGCCGCGGGGTTCGCTTATAACTTTCAATATGCTTTAGGTCATAATCTTTTCGTTGGTGGCATGCAGTGTTGCTGCTCCAGTGGAAAAAGATTCGGAACTGTCAAAGCCTGTTGCTCTAAGTCGACCCAGCCCTATTAATCCCGATATTCCAAGTGATCCAAAGCCAGAGGAAAAGATAACTCTTATAAGCGATACAGATGTAAAGCCTCCTGTTCTAACTGAACCAGCGAAATTACCTATTCCATGCGTTCTCCCTAAAGACCCTTTGCTGCGGGCAAAACGAGAAGATAAAGATTCTTCTGAGAGTGACGAAAGTAGTAGCGAAGAAGAAAAAAAGTCATCTCGTCCTCTTGCTGGTACACCTGCTAGTATACCACGCAAAAATTCCATTAAAAAGCCAACACCACCTGTTCCAAGTCCTACCAATTCAGCTGATGGAACTACCTTGGGAGCAGGTTTTTCATCAACACCAATTACCCCAACTCACCCTCGGAAGCCATATTCCCCGCATATCCATCAACACAACGAGCATCTATTCAAGCCAACAACAGACTCTCATTTAACTGCTTTATCATCGTCAACTTCCACATCGACCACAATCACAGTGGCTCCTAATCAAGACCACGTTAATGACAAACGTGATATTCCAGTGCCATTGACACCTAAATACCATCACGACGACGACAATGCATCTAAACACAAAGAGGAACCATCATCACCTGCCAAGGTGCCAAAAGAGGAAGTCAAACAGGAAGAGCTGAAAAATGAAGGCCACAAACCAGAGTTGGTAGCGGCGGCGGCAGCAACTCTGCCACAAGTTGCAGTTGCACGTCCCATACCGGTTGCGGAACTTTTTGCAAAGTAAGTAATAATATAATCAATTAAACTAATCACAGATCACTGATTAGCCATTACGCAGAGTGATCTGACCTAATTTGATCGTGATTTTCTTTTAAAGGAAACCTTCAACGGAATGAAGCAAGATGTTAACGAGGTTTGAATTCAGGACATAATGATGAAATTGACTAATTAACCAGTATCTTGTTCTTCATGAAATAAATTATTCGACTTCGGATTAAGGCGGAAAATATAATGAAAAAATAAAATAAATTATTTGACGGAATACTTCTTGGAAATATTTATTGCAATTAACGTTTAATAATCCTTTATGTGCCTGGAAAAAAAAAACTTATTTTTATTTTAGACTTTCTTTAGTCCAAAATGCTGAAACAGAATCATTTTTGAATTTCAGCAGTTTCTTTTATTCATTGTTTATATGTAAGTTGAATATTATTTTTTTCGTTTGGGAAAACTCAAATACGAATTTTAAAATTGAAATAAATTTTTCTGATACAGTTGTTTTCGTCGAAAAATGTTATAATGAATTTAAGAAGTCCTCCAAAAAGTTTATGTAGAATTTTTTTTACATTTTTATTAAGGTTTAATAAGTCTACATTACTAATTTAATTTTCAATGAACAAAATTTCTGCTAAAGTCACTGCAGTCTGTAGTATCAATTTTCCAAAGAAATATGATTTTCGTTCAAATTCGCCTGAAAAATATCTTGTTCATCGGTAATTTTTGTTGACAAAAAATTCTTACAAAGTTGTCTAAATTGTCTCGGAATAATAACTTGATTTCTGGCATCTTCCGCCTGCATTTCCAAATTTAATATATAATAGCCTTAGTTACTCCTTACAACGTCAGCTATCTGCCTGTAAAAGTCACGTCAATATCAGGGCATAAATAGGAATTTTCAAAAAAACAACTACTCCAGCGCCACCTAGGGGTAATTAAAATAGCCTTACTTGCTTCTTATAATATCAGCTATCTGACTGTGAAAATCATCAAAATCGGACAATAAATAGAATTTTCGAATAAAAATGACACCAGCGCAATCTAATGGGCAATTTAAATAGCCTAAGTTACTCCCTAGCATAGAACATCAGCAATCTGCCAGTAAAGGTCCCGTCAAAATCGGTGCAGCCTTTTCCGAGATTAGCCGGAATAAACGGACAGAAAGACACAGAGAAAAAAAATTAAAAATTGTGTTTTTGTTATAAGTATTGTATATACCTCCAGTGCATTTTGTAAAAGCTGTTATTTTGATATTAAAAACAGACACTTCATTTTTACTTGCTGTTATATGTAGGTACTATAATGCAAGTTATAGATTCGTGCAAGAAAAAAGTGGGTCCGGAAATTCCGTCCGTCTGTCTGTCTGTCTGTCTGCCTGTTCGCACCTCTACAACCTAAACGGATGGGCCGATTTGCTTCAAAGTTGGTATTTAGTATTTACTTGGGGGTTGTTTTTCATTTTTGCTCTAGGTCGAAAAATAATGGTACCTGCCATACAATTTTTAACAAAAAGTTTAATTTTCTCGAATACGGCTCTAACGATTTTGATAAAACTTTCAGGGTGCTATTTTTTACAACAATACATCTTTCAGTTAGGATGATTCTTTTTCGAAATTTGTTCTATAACGGTACCTCTCATAGAACAGGTTTTTTTAATGCGGTTTTATCGTAAACCATAATCCCGATTTTAATAAAATTTGCAAACAGGAAATCATTTATAATTTAATTAATATTGCATTTCAAAATTTTTAAAACTTTTTTTTTCGATTTTTTAAAATTTTTTGAACACGGGTTCATTGAATTTTTTTAAATAATTTTTTTCAGATGAAAACTACAGATTTTCTTATAATGATGTACCAAGAAATTTAAAATATTTTTTTTGTTAAAAGTTTTTCAAAAATAAATGATTTAAAAAAAAAAATGCCACTAAGCAATTATCTAGCATAAGGACAAGCTCTTGCGACCCAGTCGTGGATTTTATTAAATTTCATTCGACGATGTGACCGCACATATGAGCAAGTATGTAAGATCCAGTCGTGCAATTTATTATTTATGTGTATAGATTAAAAGAAGTAAGACTTTTATTTTACCTGTTGTTGGGAGGGAAAATCATTGCATGTATGTTGGAATCCGATACAATTGTATCGACTTTTCCATTGTGGAGAATGAAAAAGTATGACTTAAAAGAACTGATGTAATGCAATTCATAAATACTGCAGGTTTGACCAACATCTCCCAAAAAAATACTAATTTTAGCCAATTTTTCAGAACTTCCGTTCTAAAAAAAACTCCCGAAAACTAAAGAAAAACTAAAACTAACTAACCCGGAAATGAAGGCTTTAGCGAAGTTCAAAGTTTGTTCAATGTTTTTGATTACATTCATCTCCAAAATGAAAAAAAAAAATACTACACGAGATTGGAATGGTACAGGAAATAACATCGAAGCATAAAGATAAAGAGGGAACTATCAGTACAACAGTAACTCGAAGAGCCGTATACACTAGTAAGTTATCAAACATCTTGATCTTGAATCGCGTCGGTTTTCTTTGATTATTTGAGTCTTGTAAAACCCCATACCTGCCTCACTCTTTATACACCTTAAACCTAAACCACATTGCGTTAGTTCACTTTTAAATGATTAGATTTTGAGACTTATTTCCCACCAAGGTATAAGCTTTACTGAACAATTTTTTTTTATTTATTCAATAAAATACAAAATAATTGACTTTTGTTTTACTTCTTGGTGGAAGTGGGAATTTATTGCACATTTAAAGGGAATTAAAACCACACGACTTTGTTGGGAGTAAATTCCCACCTTACATGGGTACTTTAGTCCATTTCTTAAAAGTGGACTTAGTTCCCACTAATATTGGGAACTATAAGTACCTCGTCGGAGTTAGCTCCCGGAGACTTATTTCCCCGCACCGATTGAAATCGCCAATTTCTTCATGATATGGGGATGAAAAATATAAGACATTGCTTTTTGAGTTTGAGTCGCGTAACGTTATCTTGTTCATGATCGTCCAAGCCAAAATACAATTTATTGAGAAAAACCACGTTTAAATTGAGAAATTATATTATTACAGCAACTAATCTCTGAATGTTCAAATGTATTTATGTTGAATTACCTAATCGTACTCAGGTGATTTGTTCGATTCATCAAGTTTCGATAAGTTTTGCTTACGGACGTAAACTCCGTTCACGACATTTCCGGGTTTGATTGTTGGCGTCTATAATGAATTTAATTGGACATATAAGCATCTAAATGTCAGTCAATCATTCAGACAATAGAAACATCGTTTGAAATAAAAATTCCAAAACATTTACAAGAGTTCTTTTGCTTTAAAACGAAATTCCTTAAAATTATTCATATTTTTTAAATAACTTAAATGGTATAAATGAGTTAAAGCACAAGAAGACAAAAGCATTACAAAAATGTTTTGACCATATGACGCTCAGAAATTAAGATTTTTTTTGTTTCCGCTTTCATTTGTCGAATTTGTTTGATTTTGCCAGATTGATTTACAATGATGGATGTTTATCATAACCAGAGTCTTGGATTAGACGTTTTTTTTTTTTTGATTTTGCGTTACATGCTTTACATGAGCTCTAAGTAACTAATGTGGGTTAAAAATTCTTTATAAATAAGGATTTACTCAACGTTGAGTAAAGGCTGAGTAAATAAATTGATTTGCTCCAGAACAGGTTAAATTTTAGACAGTCGGCTAAATGTTGACGTCTTGCTTTACTTGTGTAGGTGTAAAAGGGAAGACGATAAGTATGCATTTGTTGTTCGTTGAAATTTTTTTTCTCAATTCATAAGCCAAATCTAGTGTTCATAGACTAGAACAAAAAATTATCAGTGATGGGAATTATTTTACAGAGATTTGGGATTGTTGTTTCAAAAATAAAATTATTAGTGAAAATTCATTCAAAAACAAGTAAAAAATAAACTAATGTGAGTTGATTTTCTATCTTGGTATTGAAATTTTGTTTGGTATTTCACACCACATAAAAAAATAAAAACAATATCTTTGAACGCTTCCTCCAACCAATTTGAATTTCAACCAACTTCACTTTTTTCACTGAGTGTGACTGATGAGTGACATTTCATTTTGTTTTTATAAAAACTACTGACGTGTAGACAAAGCCGACGAATATTTTCCTTACAAACATTTAATTTAATCATGGCAAAAACATTAATAATATTTGCAATTCTGGCATTAATCAATCATGTAAATATACCTTAAAACATTTTAATTTTATTTTCTAATGTATAACCCTCCAGTCCAGCAATGCTGAATTTACAACACAAGACTGCCGTGAATTGGGTTTCATTAAGAGCCAACTAATGTGCTCTTCATGTGATAAATTGGATGAATTTGGACTTGAAAGTCTAAAGTAACATTTTGTTTTTAACATCTCTATTGATAATTGTATCTAACTAACTTTTTAAAATTCTAGATCACATTGCCTGGAATGTTGCCAGGAAGATAAGATTGCACCTTTAGAGAAACGCTATCCCAAGGCAATCCTTGAAGTATGTACATGCAAGTTCCGTGCTTACCCACAAATTCAGGCATTCATAAAGAGCGAACGTCCTGCAAAGTTTCCAAATCTTCAAATAAAATACGTTCGAGGTCTTGATCCTATGATCAAATTAATAGATCACAATGGAAATGTAAAAGAAACTCTTTCAATAACAAAGTGGAACACAGACACAGTTGAAGAGTTCTTTGAGACACACTTAGATAAGATTAGTAACAGCAATGCTGATTATCTTAAAACAAATAAAGTGTGAAGGTAGATTTAGTATTAATAAAAGGGAAAAGAGATTTGTAATGTTTCAAGCTAGACAAACTTAAATCGTTTTCATTTTGGGACATTTACCTCATCAAATACCTAGTATCTCTTAACACCCTAATGGTAATATCTACTATGCTTCGTTAGTAATAAGTTTCCATACTTTTATATAAAAGTCTGAGGTTTGAAAATTCTGAGCATGAGTTGAAATCTAAGCCAGAATTCTATTGGAACCATTTACCATTCAGGCAACACCTCAAATAGGTAGGAAAAAGATGGCGAGAGTTAACTCATGGAATTGCCTCGCGAGTTTTTTTTAAATGTATCGATTTTTTTTTTGGCATATATAAGTTAGTCTAGGCTCTAGTGCTTTCAAGGCTTACCACAAGTCCCGAAGAAAAGGCCAATCCATATTTGGCGTTGTCGAAGGAGAAACATTTTCCAGGACATACCTCGTTGCGCTTGTCTTGAGGCGTGGAAGACCACATATACTGTTCCTTCGTTCTGGAGACTGGCCAAAATTAATTAATATTCTCTATTATTTTGTTTGTACACTCACTAAACGATTCTTACAAACAGGCGTTGTGGTTGTTAAGAAAATAAAATATATGACATGACGTTTAAATATTTCAAAGAGTGAGAGGACCCAAAAAGCCCCCTAAACTGTGGAAAACAAGTTTTGCGCCTATGGTGGGAACATGTTGGGGAGTTTTTGGTAGGAAAGGTGTTGGAAAAGTTGTGCACCGCGTTGCTGTGCTGCATTTTAAAATGCAACGGTGGTCGTTTTGCGCTTAGGTTTTTAAACTCTGAGAGAATCCGCAACGGACGGAATTTTTATCCAATGAAGCGGGATTTTTCCGCTCGCTGGCCATTGTTTAAGTAAAGCGAAAGAGTCGGACGTGACAAACGGATTTTTAAACTAAATTGAAATTCAAATTACAGAATAATTGGTTTGCTTCATTCTCTCCATTTGAACTTAAAGAGTGAAAGTTAATTGTAATTTTGGTCAAAGAAAAATAAAACTTTTTTTAAATGCTAAGTAGAGAACACGAAACGGCGGCAAATAAGGAGGGAAGAGTAACAAGCTAAGGAAGTTATTAGGAAAAAAAGGTTAAGGGCGATTTCTGGCATACTAGGACGGGGATCGCGGCTGTTAACGGCCGGTGTGTAGTCAAATCCAAGAAGATTAAGCAGCGATTGAAGAGGTGCTCCCAGAGAAAAATTAAAGAAGCCCTCAGCCGAGCCCCAAAGAGCCAAAGAACAGCGTCCGTGGGAGACTCGGATGCTCCAAGTAATCCAATTAGTTTTTACCGATTATATCCCACAATCGCCCTTATTTTATAAAAGGGGTTTAACAAAAGTGTAGTTTAAGAAAAAAAACCTTTCAAAATCTGTAAAAAAGGCGAATCGAAGCAATATAAATTAACAAATAAAGGGACTAGAGAATAGTGGAGAGAACGCTGTATTGAGGACCGTCCCGTTGGAATATCCCGCAAACAGGATTAATAAATAGAAAGGAATAAAAGCGCTCCCTAGGTAGCGGAACCAAAGGAAGCTTCAAGGCGTGATAGTTTTTTTTTTAATCCTTTGAATCAGTTATTTGGTGCATTAGTTTTAGATATTTATATATATATATACTTTTAACTTATTTAATTTTTTTATTTTCATAGTCTTGATTAGATTTTTGTGATTTTTTTTTGTGGTGTCGAATTTGGGATTGAAGTGGTCGCGGGTGTATATGTTTTTTTTTTGGTTTTCTATACATAAATGCAAAGGAGGAATAGGCTCGTGAAAGCCCCGATAAACACGAGCAAGTTTCTGTTGCAATTTAACCCCGGAATACTTAACGAGAGTTCTTGCTAGGTAGGATCAAGCAGGGATCAGAAACCGCAAACCAAAAGAGGCGATCGAAAACTAGGCGGTGTTTAAGTGGTCCATCCTCCGAGGACCAAATCTAATATCAAAGAATTCGATCTTTTCACATAACCCACCCACTTTGTCTAAAATCTCGAACCTTGATAAAAATTTTAATTTTTTAACCATCAGGGGTTTCTGGTTAGTTTTTTTTTGATTTTTTAGCATGTTTCTATGTTTTTGAGAGAGGTGAGGTCTGACTGTGGGGGCAAGATCCCCCCTATTCTGGCGAGCTAAACCGTGCTTGCAAGCATGCCACTGCTCCTACAGCGGACAGTCTAACCATTCCTGTCCCCTCCTCTCTCGGTTCTATCCTGCATTTTATTTCTACTGTATACTTACTCTACATCCTTGTTTTTTGCAACCAAAATCGCTCATGTACTCAGCCATAATATGGTCAACATAATTCTAAGCAATATTCGGGGAAATTTGTTACAAAGTTGTTGCATAATGTCAACAATTAGGTGGAAACTCTATCAGGCGGTTACTTACTAAGTCGTTACGTGTACTGAAATTTTGCGATAGAAAAATGAAACAAAATTCATTGAAATTCCAATGAATCTCACTTGATTAGCTTGAAATAATTGTGAACAAAATATTGAGTTTAATTCAATTGAAATGACGAAACGAAAAGGACACGAATCGTATTGTGCAATGGCAAGTGGATCAACAATGCCACCTGAAGGTTTTTCAAATCATCAATGTCAATGTGCATCGACATGTGTTTTATATACAGATATTTATATTATTTTATATATATAATAAAATGACCATTATATTACGAATCCATCAAATTCGAACGTTCTATTCTCGAGTTATGTATGAATGCACATACGGACCACTTTAGTTTACTCTTTTTCAAGCAATCATGATTTAACTCCTTAAAGCCCTTTTTTCTTATTTTTTTTTAATTAGCCCGCACTTAAAATTAAAACTTATTAGCTAGTCTAATAGTTGTAGTAATAGTAGCTAGCCCCTATCTTCCTAATGCCCGCGCAGTGTGCTCTACATTAAACAAATAGTCACTTGTGAGCGCGTTAGTTAATTGGAGATAGATGCAAGAGGAGCTACCGATGCACATTCCTTTTAAAGTTCTGCATTTCAAAACGGTATAAAAATCAAAGCCGGTAAGACTTTGCACATTTGTGTTGTACGGCTGAGGAAACAATATCTGAAGTTGACTCGAGACTAAACTGATAGGCATTCCTTGCAGTGCGAATATTATGGTTGAATTGTATCAGTGAATAAAAAGGGCTATTTCGCTAAAGCATTGTTCATAGAAATACCGATAAAATAGTAAAAAATATATCAAATTAAATTCTGGATTGTGACTGCTCATAAGATCAAGTACGTGTAATCCAGGTAAGGATTTTACTTTTGAACGCATAACTAGTCTTAATAAAGAATGTTTTAATGCTATTTTATATTTTAACGTTCTTGGAATCCTCACACTAAAATATTACGGGCGATTTCAAAGCCAACTGGGACGGTCTCAAAAATTTGTTCAGCACCTTTAACTGGTCACTATGCTTCCTTGATATTGACGAAGAAGAAAGTATAGGTATGGTAACAAATATTATTCTTTTAGGAATGAGAAATTTTATCCCGAACAGGTCAAAAAGTATCAAACCTAAAGATATGTAAATGTTGGTCTTTTGTAAAAAAATATTCGGAATTCTTCGTCTTCATCGGTTCCAACGATCGCCTTCGACGATAGACCTGCTGTTAATTCACAAGAAAAAGCAGATCTGCTTGCAGCCCTATTCGCAGCAAACTCAATGCTGCCAGCAGGTGTTATCAATCCACCTGCACTCGTTCAGTTGAAAGGGTTTTAAAAGATCTTAACATTCACAAATCCGTTGGCCCGGATAGCATTCCCGCTATTGTTCTGAAGAGGTGTTCTTCAACTCTGGCAAAACCTCTGCGTAAGCTTTTCTATTCCTATTCTTCTGGGCTCTTTCCCAGTGGATGGAACACAGCTTTTGTGCAGCCTATCCCAATACAAGTTGTTTTTGACGGATTCAGGTCTGACTCTCACAAATTAAATGCTGGTGTGCCCAGGGTTCCGTTTTTTCCCCGACTCTTTCTCATTTTAATTCGGATTCAAGTCTGATATTAATCAGTGTATATGAATTGCTATAGTACTATCATGAGACGAGAAAAAATCTTTTTCCCTAGAGCCGCTTGGAACGCCACCGTCCACCGGTCGTCATGACAGTACTATAGCAGTCTATATACAATGATATTAATAAAATAAATGCTGGAATGCTCAATGTTGTCTTTTGTCGTTACAGCGAAACAGACCTCCAATTCCACTTTCCATGAGTGGCACTTGCATCGAAGAAACCTCAGACTTATCAGTTCTCGGTAAATGCATTACCTTCTTTGGAAATGACCACATATTTGACGTTGCTAAGAATGCTGACACGATGTCTAGGTTTTCTTCAAAGATGCAAGAAATTTGTCTGATTACCCACTTGAGCCAGCTGCAATCTTATCCTCTGAAACGATTCAACCGTAATACTCGCACTGCTGGGAATGCCTATAAACTTATCTTTGAGCCGAACTTCGGACTTACAGTCAAATACAGGGATTTTTTTTAGACGCCCGCCCCGGATGTGTTTAACCAATATTATAGGGGTAACCAAAATCCCGTTTGCACTGGTCAAAAAAATAAAACTCTGGTAATTGAAATAAGGTATACTACTTTGTTTGTTTATAATTTTTGATTTAATGCAAGAGAATGGATTTTATATTGATAAATGCTTTATTTAATGTCGGCAATTATGTATGGAATACAATATCAGGTAAATGTCCGCTTCTGTTAGTCTCACAAATGAGAGCATTTTTCAGATAATTTTTCATTATATTCTCACACATTTCACGCGGTATTTCATTAAGTTTATCACGAATATTTTGTTTGAGTTTCTCAAGCGTTTCTGGTTTGTTTGCTTTTCATATATCCCAAAAAGAAGTCCGGAGCAGTCAAATCAGGCGACCGTGGAGGCCAATCAACATCACTATTTCTTGAAATATCTTGTTGTGGAAAGAGGATGTATGCGATGTGTGAATGCATATGTGTGTTCGGCGGCGTAAATGGTCTTGTGGAAGAATCTCTTGTGTCAACTGAATCTTAAATGGAAACAAATGCAAATCCTTGTGCAAAATTGTGGCCAAAGTTGTTTTTTGAACATCAAGCTCCTGAGCATGGCGTCGGATTGAGGTTGATGGATTTTTTTGAACACTTCCTTGAGCTGCAGTAATGTTTTCAGCCGATCTTGCAGTACGTTGTGGTCCATGCTTGGGCCTATCACCTACAGACCCTCTTTCTTCGAAATCATTCACTTCACGATAAATAGTGCGTTTTGTTGGCACGTTGTTTGTCCCAAAAATTTCACGTAACTTTCTCATCGTCACAGTAATCGATGACTGATTTTGATAAAATGTTTTAACGGTTAAACACGTTCGTTTACCGAATATTTTTCTATAATAAATTAGCCACGTGTCTACTTCACGACTGCCAAATATGAACTGTCAAGACTAATGTTTACCAAAATGGCGGCAAAACAAAGTAGTATACCTTCCCGGCGGACACCCTGTATATGATCCACGCCTACAATATTACACTGATATTTTTTCATAAATATTCTTGAAGCCGTTTCCAAGAAAAAAAAAGCTTTTATTTAAGGTTATATGGTAGGTACCGTTAATATTTGAGCTACAAAAAAATCTAAAAAAAGTCGTCTTAGAATGTCAAAATAAAACCTTACTTTCTAAATTTGAAAACGATTGACCCAACCGTTTATACTACAGTTACAGTCCAAAATACATCCGTACAGACAGAAAGACAGACAGAATTTTGCCAGTAACTCAAATATGTTTCTCTATCAACGTAATGCCATGTTTGATTGTTATCTCATTTTTTTCTGCACGAATGCGTAACTTGCATTATAGTAAGCAAGTAAAAAATTGCCATAAGGCCTTTAAATGTGAGTTTTTGAAGCTCTATACAAAGGTTTAAAATGGTCAGTATAAGACATTCTAAAGATGTTTACTGAAAACTTAAACATAATAGCTGCTATAAGACTCTCCACGACAAGTCAATGCAAACAAATTCAAAATCCAAAGCAAACTATAAGCCAAAAGGCGTGACCTTTTCTACCATCCAAGAAAAGTTATAAGCATTTAGCGGTCATAAAATGGCTTACTGAGAAAAGCTAAGTACATTTCATGGAAAGCTATTTGCTGCTACAACACCTTTCAACAAAAGCCTTAGAGCAGTTAAAAAGCTTTATTAATGTACACTAAAATTACTAGTATATATTTATATATGTATATATAAGGCCTTTTGTAAAATAAAATAATAATAAAAAAATTATACAAGTTAAATTTTTAGTAGGGATATAAATTTAATTTGTTCAAAATCGGTTTAACCGTTCTCACTAAAATTCAACAAATGAAATAGCATATACATACATACGTATGTGATAAATCAACATCGCAATTAGTTAATTAAGTATTAAAAAGTAATTAAATTATAATGAGATACATTTAAGAGTGACCACAAGAATGAATGATAGCATTGCTTTACTAAAGGATGTTCAAAATCATAAATAAAATTTGTCTAATATGCACTTCAGTATTTACAGTTATTTTTATATTTTAAGTCAAAATTTCAATTTCATTCTTTCTTAACTTAAAAAGAAATCTTAAAAGGAATCAACTCAGATTGAAAAACTAGAAACATGGGGTGGTGTAAAAGCCACGTGGCAGCAACATCTTTTAATTTCGAAAAATTAAAAAAAAATATTATTAATAAGTGTCAACTTACATACATATGTATACTGATTATGTTGTTTCATAAAAATAAAAGGCACGACTGGGTCGCACGTACTTGCTCCTGTGTGCTAATCCTTTTTGATTTAATTTTAATGTTTTTTTTTGACGTGCAACTTCTTTAGAAGTTGAAGCTCGAACGAACATGCGTCACGATAAAGAGATAAACACATAAATATATAGGATTTTTAGCTTTTGCAGTTTTTTAGTGTATTATCTTTCCACTTGTTGTTTAATGTTTATAATATAATTTGCTAATTAGAAAGATATAAAGGACTTTTTTCAGCTTAATTTTCATTTTGGTATGGAAAAAATTGAACAACTGGCATAAAGATTCGTGGCAATCAGCAGTAAGGCAATAATGCTAGGTATAGGGACCTATATAGGTCCCAATAACAATAATTTACTTTTTGAAACAAATTAATTAAAAAAGCTTAATTATGTTTGATGGATCGATAAACGAATGGCGTAGGTAGGTATTAATGGAATTTATTAAGGATATTAGGTACCTATAATAAGGTTGGAAGGAAGGTAGGTACTAAAATTAAGATACACATTCCAACTACTGTTAAAAGAGTGGGTATAGACAATATTAAAAGGTAACACAGTGGTTATGTTTATTTAGGGGCAGGTGTAAGCTTTTGTTTTCTCGATTGAAATTTTTGTTAGTTGTTTTTGTGTGTTTATCATAGACTTCCTTATTTATTCTGTGTGCTTTTATGATGATGAAATGCTTTAAAATATGTAGGTATGTATGTAAGTTTTCACCTTCTTTTATTTGACTAATGACTAGGGCTTAGCCGAGCAATATGAAATAAAATTTTGGGGAAAATGTTAAAGAAATAAAATTTTTATGAAATCAAAAAAACCACTATTCATAACGTTTTTTGGAAAAAATGTTGTAAGCCATCTTATTTCTTTTGCTGTTTTCTATTTTATGAATTCTTTATTTCAAAATCGTTCGACCAGTTTTTTTCAAAAAAAATGTTTTTCTTGAAAAACTTTTCGAAAACATATTTAAATTTTTTTTGAGTAAGTCAATTTAAAGAAATCTATAGTTTATACTAGGAGAAAAATTAAAAAAAAAAATCTATAGATCCGTTTTAAAAATATTCAAAAAACAAAATATTTTTTTTTAATTTAATAAGTAATATTTTTTAAATCATAAAACACTATATATTTTGAATTATTTCATCAAAATCCGTCAATTAGTTAACGAGAAAGTCTGATTTTAAAAAAACTGGTCATATGGGAGGTACCGTTATAAAACTTTTTCTGAAAAATCCATTAAAACTAAAAGATAGATTTTGCATAGAAAACCATTCAGAAAGTTTTATCAAAATCGTAGGAGCCGTTTTCGAGAAAAATAAGTTTTTCATTAAAAGTTATATGGCAGGTACCATTAGTTTTGGAGCTACAATGCCAATTCGAAAAACAGTCGGGTAGAGTACTCTAAAAATACTATATACCAAGTTTGAATCAAATCGGCCCAACCGATTAGGCTGTAGGAATCGATACGGACAGACAGACACAGACAGACATTGTTAGATTGATTGTTAGATTTTTTTTTACGAATGCATAACTTGCCTTATAGTCCCTATACATCGCAAGTAAAAAATGCGGTTTTGCCTATTCATTTAACTAGGACTCTGTGGCGTATACTTACTGAGTTTCGCTTTTTGTTGATTTTGTTGAATTAATGACCAATGTTTTATGAAAACTCAAAGGAATATTTCATAAAAATAAAGATTATGGCTTTTTGTAACCTCTAACTGCAATTCTTGATTTATACATGAAATAGTCATATTCCTTAAAGTTTTCATAAAATATTTGTCATTAATTGTAAATCCTTCTTTATTGATGTATTTATATAATGTTTTGGTAAGCTTATTAAAATCATTAACATCACCTTTCCATATTGTAGGAAGGTACTTCCGAAAACTTCCGGAAATGCTTTCCTAACATTCCTTTTTCAAAGGTGTGAATCTATTAGACAAAAGCTAAAATAAATAAAAAAAGTGTAAATAAATCGATTTTGTCGGCTCGCTTTTGGTTGAACATTTACATTCACGGAATCATGTATGATTCACAGGATACCATATTAGCACGCTCTGTCCATTCCACACTAAAAAGAACCCATCCAACGACACCAACTTGTACAGAGGCAGTATTCAATAGCGCAAATAACTCTTCCTTATCTGGATTTAGTTATCTTTCTTTATTGATAGGAATACTTCTATATGATTTATGAATCACATTTACTGAACTGACCCTCCTCTAGCACTCGCATATAAAGTCGTCTTCCAATGCAAGCTTCCATAACATCTTCCCTCCTGATTCGTTTACGTATATATGTGAAATTTGAAAAAAAACGCCGTCTTTAGTTCAAACTTGATACTCGCACACGTGCGCACACTATCCACCTACCCTCCCGCCAAAAAAAGAAGAAATACAAACAAAAACAACAACAAAAGAGTTAATTGTGCTAACAACACATCGCGCGCTCAACTCCACAACTTATCACTATCAGCGAAGCCAATGCCACCAAATTCGAATCCGAATCGCAATTAACGATTCAAATATGAGAATGCATTTCCAGTTGCAAAAATAAGTTTTAATTTATTTATGTTTAATTTTGTTTTGTTGGTTTATTATGTCGTTCGCTTAAATTATTTAATTTAGAATTCCAGCACGTATTATCTAGCTGTGGTTCTGAAGTTATTTTATTCACCTGCGGTGGACACACCCTACAGCAACAGCGAACGGGCCGGCGATTGATAACTATATCGAGGTTCGTTTTGAGGTTTCACTTTCTATGGTCCACAAGATCATTTAAGCTGTGCACATTTCAACTTCGGGAAATCTCGGAGATTCATGACGAGAACAAGTCAAGTTTCCCACTGACATCACAGATTTTCTAGAGATTTATGAGTTCTGACTAAGGTTTTAGTTATAAGCTTGGAAACCTACTATACAACTCGATGGATAAGTCTTCAGAGATCAGAGATGACAGCGTTTAGCGTTGTTGTCCCATTAGATATAGAAGACCGTTGGTATCAGTCTTCTATTTTTAGAAGACGTGTATTTTATTCAAATCGAACTCCTCTCAGAAACCAGATTAATCAGACCTTGGCCATATCGCATCGTTAATATACCCCCTGACGTCCGATAGGGTCTTGTTTTTTGTGCTTAACGACATCGCGCGTTGTTCTGGTGGGTTTGGTATTTGGTTCGGATTGTGCGATTATCATGGCTCAATAATGATTTCGAATCTCATATTAAAATGAATTTAAGTATATGCCACACATAGATTGAAATTTTCGCGCCACATAACCGCATATTTTATATTGGAACTTGTAACAGATACGACAACGGTTTTGTGAGATATTTTTTTTACGACAAACGAATTGATGATTTATTTTTTACATTTGAATAGGGCAAAGGGGTGAAGAGGCGAACAAAAGCTTGAAAAGATGACAAATTATGTATGTAAGTAGGTATATATGTATGTTAACGAAAATGCGCGGGAATGTTTTTCTTATTATTTTTACATAGTTTGAAAAGATTAACAAAACTACGCCTCAAGCTGGTGACTTTGCGACGCGGGAACATTCAGCTTGTTGTTTGTTTGTTGAAACGCTGGTGTTGTTTATTTATTTCTGTTAAAAGATACAAGTTCAACGAATGATTATAGAGTTGCTCGTATGACTCAATTATAATAATAATAGTTTTTCATCTTTTATTGTTGTTTTTTAATAAATTGATAAGACATGTTTTTTAGGACATTTTTATTTAAACGTAAGTAAACAAAAAACAACTTTTTAGTTTAAATATCGTCAGAGTTTTTTTACTTGCGATTATAGGAACTATAATGCAAGTTATGCATTCGTGCAGATTAAAAATTTTGAGATAACAATCAAATATGACATTACGATGATAGAGAAACATATTTGAGTTACTGGCAAAATTCTGTCCGTCTGTCTGTCTGTCTGTACGGATTTATTTCGGACTGCAGCCTAAACGGTTGGGCCAATCGTTTTCAAATTTTGAGCTCAAGGTTATTTTGACATTCTACAGTGGTTTTACATTCTTTTTTAGCTCAAAAATTAACGCTACTCCAAGAATTTTTAAAAAATTCAGTGTACTACTGTAGGTATTTTTTTGGGTTAAAAACAGTACCTCCCATAGGACCGGTTTTTTTTCTTCGACTATCTCGAAAACTGGTGATCCGATTACAAATAAAATTGATATTCAATAAGATGTAGGTAGCCAAAGTAATTTTCCTTTAATTTTTTTTCGAAAACCTTTTTTTTGTATTTTTAATAATTAAAAAAAAAATTTTTTTAAAAATCAATATTTTGAAAAAAAGTTGATTTTCTTTTAAATTTTGTTTTTAAATGTACGTGCTTAAGTTTGTATTCTTGAATTATTTTTTTAATTTTTTTTTTTAAAGTTGTTAAAAAACCCGTTTTATTTAAAAATGGCTCTTACGATTTTGAAAAAAAAATTCACATATTTTTACATTTCCTAAAGAAAGAAAATGGCGTTTAAATTATTTCACCCAATACAATTTAACGTACTTTATTCGAACAATCAAAAGTCACAAAAATCGAATAAACGCTTTGGTGTTCACTTTAATTTTCTTTAATTTTATTCTACAATGTGACCGCACATATGAGCAAGTACGTGCGATCCAGTCGCGCAATTTATTTTTTATTGAGTTCGGTACTACAATTGTTTGTTTTAAATACATTTTTTAATGAAAATTTTCAAATTTTAAGCTTCTGAGCAGTTTTCAATGACAGATACTATTTGCATGGACTGGAAAACTATTTTTTTTCTTTTTAAATTTTGACTTTGTTTCCTAAATATACACTTCATCACAGCCAATCTGAACATTCAACGTTCGTGTGGTTCGGCTTAAAAAAGAAAAACTGTACATAATAACACGTCACAAATGTTGAGTTGATTAAAACAAATTGATTGGCGATGGATTTGTGAAGGGGAAACAGCAACTGGCTATGTATTTCACTGGAGGAAGATTTGTAAAAATATAGATAAAACAATGAAAGACATAAAACGGTGGTCAAGATATGATAATACCTCAGTTGTTGTTTTTTTTGTCACTTAAAATTTGTTTGAATTCAAAGTGGTAGCTTGTAATTCATCATTGAACGATTTCACGACAACAACAAAGACATGATCTTTCAAAAGTCCGTCGAATTACTTGCATACGCCGACGATATTGACATAATCAGAAGAACACAGAGTGATATCAGTAGCACTTTTGTGAGTATTGGGATCGAAGCAGCGAGAAAGATCATCATCATCTCAGTCCTGTTGTCAAAAATAGATGACGCTTTAGGTTGCTTGGAGAGAAATTTTCTCCGATTGATTTCTGGTCCCGTATGCATTAACGCATTAAGGGGATACAACGAGAATTTCTACGGGCTGTACAGCGACACAGACTTAGCCAAAAGAGTCTCAGTTTGCTAGGTAATATAGAGTGGATGAACATCAATGCTTCGGCCTGGAAAATTTTCTATTCCACCTTTAGGGACGCAGTAGTAGATGACTGATGCACACGCTAGTGGAAAAGGGCCTCAACTAACTTCACGTTAAAAATTAGAGGCAGCTATTTATGGACCTATATAACTTGCGAAGCTTCTTGGCTGAAGCCCAGACCCACCTCTGTTTTGTTAACAGAAAAGTAACTGGTTGAAATTTATAAAATTTATACACATATGTATATTTATTTCGTAAGGAAATACATGCCCTTTTATATTTTTTTAATTTTTGTTTGTTGCGCCCCTGTAGGGCATTATTCTAACCATGCTGTAAACCTTCCTTATATGATACAGATTTATATTTCCCCCTTCATTATTACTAATATTGTCTTGAGTTGTTTTCCATCAACGTTTTGACTTTAAACTGCTGCATTTAGAACTTGTTTTGTCGTTCATGATGATACATAATTTATTATATTAAAATTATATAATGAATACAAAAATAATTAAATAAATAAACAAATTAACTTTTTTGAAGCGCTTAAACTCAATTAATCTCCATTAGATTTGTCAACCTAGTTTCAATGATCTTGTTTTTTTTAATTGATTAGTGTGTAAGTTTTCTAACTAAACTAATTATTCCATTTTATTGAAATTTTAACTCACACAATCTAGTCAATTATTTCAAACTACAGGGGGCTTTCAACCGATTGCCTGGCGTACTTATTCTCGGAAGAGCATAATAAAATCTTATTCATATTCATAACCTCATAGCTCAGAGATGTTTTTTCCAACTGAACTCATTCATCTTAGTATTAAGCAATGGTGGCGATGACTATTAATTAACTCGAAGTGTAGAAACGTTGCTGTTAGGCACTTCTGTATAAAATTACCTACTGCTACACTTTGACAATTAAAATTAATAAATTATTTTCTGTTTCAGTCTTTAATGGAATAAATTATAATTTTCCCAAAATGGAACATCATGATAGTTTTTTCTTTCCTGCGGTGTTAGGAGTAAAAAAACTATGTGCTGACTTAATTTAAAGCCCTAGATTATTTCTTAAGCATGAATTAAAATAATTAATTTTCGAACGTTGGGCTCATTTCACCAAGTGAAAGCGATTTTTTAATTTTTTTTTTCATTACCAGATCTTTGGTCATGGCTCGTGGCAAACTTATTCATGTGAGTGGTTCGACTCCTCGTCAGAGACGCCCGTTTTTTCCGGGGTACTGCCTCTTGCGAAGAACTGACAAAACCATCAAGAGTAAAATTTGTCTCGAAAAAGTGTATTTAATGTAACCGTTCAGATTCACCTGCTATAATCTGTTTTTTAAGTAGGATGAGATGCATGTAATAAGAAATGGCAGAATATTATATGGTCCTGTAGAGAAATCATCTTTGATAGGTAAGAACGAGCGCAGGATTATGTCTTTGGCAGTAGGTGTGGTTAAGCCTTAGCAAATTAAAATTAACAAGTGCAGTTTCGGAGTTCCTCATTATGTACTATACGGACTAGGCTGGGCAGCGACTGAAGAATTCGAGATTTCATTGCTATTGTCGGAACTCTTTTGCTGTTTACTACTGGCTGGTTGGCCAGCGAACCTTTGTGGGGTCGATCTACATTCTACAAGTCTGTTTTCAGTTTTTCGGAATTGGGCGGGCACGAAATAGGTGCCACAGGTCAACAGGAGTCCCAGCTAATTACGTGAACGAAGCTCGGTAGCAGCTGCCTGTTGAGTTTCATGGTTGCTGTTGTTATCTCAAAACGAGAACAATAAGGTATTTAAACCTGGTATCGGATTGCTTTCTTCGCAAGAAGATAGTTGAGTTAAGCTAAGGGGATCTTACCAGAGGTGTAGATAGGCCTTGCTCCTAAGCAAGGGGATATCTATGCTACAAACATAGATATAAATTGTTACTAGAGTGGTTTGGTGAGTCACTCTAGTGATATAACACCATATTAATATGGTGTTATAGTTAGAGTGGACTGAAGGTACCACTCTGACTCAGAGTGACTGGAAACCACTCTAGGGATCTGGTCAATACGTATTTGGACTCCAGGTGGGTAGGCCCACTGCCAGATAAAGCCGTGAAGGCAGGTGCTGGCGTAAAGCTTGACCTCTGCAACGGAATCTGGGATAAGTATTTAAAATATTCTTCATCAAAACTTACGACAGACTCATTAAAGAACTTTTAATAATTGTTAGCAAATGCCGTGCAAATGTCAGTAATAGTGCTTTGTTGGAAGCAGTTAGCAAACTTGAAGTTAGTTGCATAAACCGTTACGTTCTACTTATCGCATAATAGGTCCTGTTCAACTTCTTTTCATGGTACAATAATTATAAACTATGTGACCTACGATCCTACGAAACAGGAGAAATAAAAATGAGTTAAATATTTTTGAGTGTTTTACAAATTTAGCAATTTCCATGAAACTCTCTACAAAGACTTTACATCTAACACACAAGCAAATTTAGTTTACCCGGCGAGATTTTCCCTTTCCATTTCAATTCGCAAGCATTCAAAAAAAAAAATTAAGAAATTAAAAATACAAAAAAAGTTTTCGAAAAAAAATTTAACGAAATTACTGAGGCTGCCTACATCTTCTTGAATATCAATTTTGATAATAATCGGAGCACCAGTTTTCGAGAAAGTCGAAGAAAAAAACAGGTCCTATGGGAGGTACCGTTTTTAGCCCACAAAAATATAATACTTGCCTACAGCAGTACACTGATTTTTTTTCATAAAAATTCTTGGAGCCGTTTTCGAGAAAAATAAGCTTTTACATAACGGTTATATGACAGGTACCATTAATTTTTAAGCTAAAAATGAAATTGAAAAATCTCCTCCGTAGAATAACAAAATAACCTTAAGTTCTAAATAGCCCGTTTAGGCTACACTCCAAAATACATCCGTACAGGCAGACAGACGGACAGAATTTTGTCAGTAACTCAAATATGTTTCTCTATCATCGTAATGTCATGTTTGATTGTTATCTCAAAATTTTTAATCTGCACGAATGCATAACTTGCATTATAGTACCTATAATCGCAAGTAAAATAAGATTGTTAATTATTTCATAAGCTAATTAACTATAAGAAACCGTGGTTCCCCTTCTCTTTTCTGCGACAAACAATCATCCAACGATCCATAAACTGTCCCCAATTTATTCGCTAGCTACTTTGAAAATCATTTCCACCTTAGATCCTGACCAGTCCAATGTGAATAATTTCGATATTACCTATACATTTTTCCTTAATGGCCTCCTTGAAATTAAAGAGACAAGTATACTCCAGTTCTCGAAGATATACCTATCATTTTACGTAAAAAAATGTTGCTCGAGTTTGACTCTTCCTTTTACTAGCCTGTTCCAAGATATCCCTATCCACCGGATTTTTTCGAATTTTCCCGACTTAGGCTAGGCGCGCATGAACGATTTTTCACAATTGAAAAAACGGTGAGCTACGTCTACAAGTTTATATGTATACGCGCGCATGGCCGAGTGCCTAACCGGCCGATCTGTAACCAGTCACAAAATTCTCGCCAATCGCGATCGGCGGTAGCCCTATAGAAAATATCAAACAACTTTCTAACTATCGATCCATCGCTAAATTTTCCAATATCCATAAACTCTTTGAAAGCATTAAATAATATATATGATATACTTTCTTTTCAAAGCAAATCCCTGATATCCTCGAACCACCACAGTTTTTGTAAGGGAAGATCATATTTTAACTCTCTGCGATGAAAAAGGTAACGATGTAGACGTCATCACCACAAAACTCAGCAACGTTTTCGACAAAATCTCACATGAATGCAGGATGTAATAAGCCATCCATTCTCTGTTTTATTCCTTACTTTCTTAAATCGTTTTGGTCTTTCGGTTCCTTTTGTAACCACCTCTGGGGTACTCCAAGGTAGCCATCTTGAACCACTTTTGTTTATATTGCCATAAATGATGTCAAGGAGATAATTCAATCACTTTCACTTTTCCTTTATGCTGATGATACAAACATTTTCAAGGTGATCTTCTCTTGCTTCAAAATTACCTGAATTCTTTCGTCACTTGGGTCAGTTAGAATTCTCAAACTTAACATAGCCAAATGTGAGCTAATAACATTTTTTCGAAAAGATAAAAAGCTTTTCCATTAATCGTGTACATGTAAAGCTTATCCGCGATTTAGGCGTCATCTTTGACTGCGAATTAAATTTTCGCTCTGATATCAGAGAAGCTAAATTCGGAACCATTTGTAAAAAGTCCTTTTATATTTCCTTCCAAGTCCTTGTCTAAAAGTCCATCTCTTACAACATCTTATTTACTTATAACTTAAGTTAGTTTAATTAGTTTTTAAGTATAGTAGTTAAAGATTTAATTTTAAGCTTGTATTAAGCCAATGACGCGTTAGGTCCACTAAAATATTTATAGTAACTCATTTATAATAACTCAAAACGAAGATTTAGAATCTTCTTTAGATTTAAGGACAATATTTCCATCAAAAAGCATAAAAGGATTCTCTTGCGTATCCTAAACTCACTCGTTTCCCGATGACTTCCTCGGAGATTCTTAAAGCCCAACCATAATACGCAAAAGAAATAAGAAGCCTGTGTCTAAACCGAACGAAGTTTCAATCCATTTGTCAAATGAGGACATCTACCCTTAATGGACGGAATGCCGCGGAAGTATATGTCAAATTTTCTTCATAACAAACACCATCAGAAGCCAGCTGTCAAGTTTTCGTCCGTAAAATGAGCTTACTAGCAAAGTACGTTCGAATTCTTCAATTATGGTTGGTTCTTTAACTGTACAGCGTTGTTGAATGTCATTGCAAGTCACTGATTTCGCGATCTTTTTCTATTAAAACCATCGATCAATATGTCAAGTTAATAATGCAGTAATATGTAATCTTTACAAAGGTTTTGAGAATCTTGTTGTAAACGCATGGTTGTTCACATCGTCAGGCATTCAAGAGCAAATATTAGATAGCCTTCGGTTGACAGTATGAATATACCATTCACCAATCTGTTCTTGTAGCGCCAACAAAAGCTTTATATTCTAATAAAAACTTCAAATTCTCTTGAGGCATTATCGATAAACAAAACAAGTAGCGCATGCAACATATTTATGTTACCCTGGTTGACCATTAATAAATTATTACTACAACATGTGGGAATTATGTAAGAGTACATGTATACTAATATTACACCGATTACTATTTAATTGTTTCCAAGCTATCATTCCATTCTATTTTAACCAGTCTAGTCTAAAAGCTTTGCCCAATTTCTATTCTACCAACTTAATCATCAATGAACGTTAAAATAATTAATTCCACGCTGCGTTTTCGTCGTAAATCCAACCTAATGAAACCCAAGTTAAAGAGTGTTGCTCATAAATAATTGAAATTCGATTTGCATTCCGCGCACACGCTCACTTGTTTAATAATTTCAATAAAAAAAATAAAAGAAAAACTAATCGACGAAGCCCCTTAACAGACTACAGAACACAATCGAAGATGAGTCTTCTCTATCGCTGTGCTGTTTGCTTATCAATTCCCATACACAGTCTTGATCCAGAAAGAATGCAAACAAAAACAAAAAAACAAAAAACAAAACTCTCGTCTATAGTAGGTACATTTATATATTATTTTATTTAATGTTTTTGGCTAGGAATTATTCTTTTTTTTTTGTGTATTATTTGAAACAAATAACTGTGTTATTTTATGTTTTTATTTTTAAAATTATTACATTTACAATATAGGTACATCGAAAAAATAAAAAAAGAAAAACATTTTTATCTTTAATAATAGTAAATATATATATTTTTTTTTATTTTTTTAAAGTTTTACTTTTACTGGTTGATTTAAGTTCATATAATAGGTTTAGCTAACTCTCGAGTAGCAGAATTTGAAAAAAGCTCCTGCAGTTCGCGTCTTTGACTCGTTTTTTTTGTCTAATAATTAAAATTACTTATTCCTTGTATAATTAATTTATATTTTTGTCGAATGACTTCATTCTTTTTTTTTATTATTATTTTTTTAATGATAATTCTCAGAAAAAAATATTTAATAAGAAAAAAATTTATTTTTAAGCTTAAAATCTTAAATTTAATAAAGTTTGAAACTTTTATCTCGTTTTTGAAATTGTTTTACGTGGTGGTGCTGCGTGGCGACATAGTTAATCATCGATATAATCGTTCTTTAGTTTGCTCCTGTTCTGCGTTCGGTGCTTAGCTTAAAGACTAATAATTGCTTGCAATTTAGCGTTCCTTAACCTTTTTTTGCCTTTGACAAAGTTTGACGATTAAAATAAAACTAACTCACCTTCATCTTCTTTTTGTTCTGCGTCTGATCAGTTGAGGTCTCTTCGAAAACTATCCTCTATGTTGGGATCAGCAATCATAGAACTAGGATCGGATAGCATTTGGAGGCCGGCTGGGTCCATCTGGCCGAGATCCAGGTCCAGAGTGTCAAAGATCTCCTTCGAGTAGTCTGTGGACGAGAAGTCGGAGAACACAATAGACGGGATGTTGGGAGTTGTTGAGGTCGGGGTAGAGTTGTGCATGTTAGAACTGCTGTTGTTGGACCCAACTCCACCTCCGCCGTCGTTCGTATGATGAGACTTTTGTTGCTGTTGCTGCTGTGCTATTGATGCGATGTCATTGACTAAGTTCGAGTTGTTATTGCTGGGACTATGCGGATTAGGACTATGGGGGCTGTGTAAAGGTGAGCAACTGGCGCTGGCTGTTCCTGCTGCCGCAGCCGAGCCTGACGAGGAATTGTTGTTGTTACTGCCGTTGCCTCCCACGTTACCACTACTACTGCCAAGACCCAAATTACTGCTGGTGCAGTTGTTAAGTGAATTTTGATTGCTCAAACTAAGGTAGGGATCTCCGCCGGAGGTGGTCGTGCTTCCAGTGACTTTGGAACCATTTCCGTTTTCTGTACTGAACTGCTGTTGATGGTGGCTGAAGAGTGAGTCGTCAAACTGCAACGACTGCGAGTAACTGTTGTGCGGTGAGTGAAGTTCTTGCTGCAGACTGGTCGGGATGTATTGGGAGTCACTCTGCGCCGTGTCCACCAGCGAAAACTCCGCAAAATGATTGTGGAACGACGGATTTAGGTTGTTGCTTCCATTACTGTAGTCGCCGCTGGGGGAAAACCTGTCATAAGTCTGAATGTTCTTGTCGCTGTACTGCTGCTGTTGTTGTTGCTGCTGGTGCTGATTGTGTCGGATGGGACTGTTGGGGGCACTGTTATGTAGATCATGTGGCGAATTGGCCACCATTAGTCCTGGGCTCGCCGATCCGGCTGGCGAGGGCGGATTGTGGTGTTGGGGATTTCGGTATTCCGTCAGGTTGCTGCTGCTGGTTGCTACATTGTTGGAGGCGGAAATGACATTACCTGCTCCAGCATTTGGCAGATTACCATACGAGCTGTGTAACGTTGATGATATGTTGTTGGGTGATTGATTCACCATCACGGGGAGGTTGCTAAAGGACAAATGCGTCTGGCCACCTCCGCTAGAGTGCTGTTGTTGTTGCTGATGTAGTTGTTGTTGTTGTGGCTGCTGCGGCTGGTACGATTGACTACTGAAAGGACTCTGCGACTGCTCCCGTTCGTTTCGCATGTTGTTTTGTTGCGAGATGGCGGATGGTGAAGGCGATGGCACATTCGAGAAATGCACAGAGGTGAGATCGGGCAGCGAACCCGTGTTGGCCATAGCCATGGCCTGCTCCTGTAACGACTTGTACACACTGTTAGTCGGGGCACACGCATTGAACTGCAACTGCGATTTGACCATCGAACTCTGTTGGTGCGGATGCATGTTATGATTTATCTGTTGCTGCTGATGATTCTGGTGGTGGTGGTTCAGCTTGTGGTGATTGAGTTGGTCCTGCATCTGCATGTGTTGAAGGTTGCTGTTGTTGTGCGACTGCTGGGCCACCATGTGCTGTGCTTTTCTCCTTTGTGCTGTCGGACTTAGACCTACTGAGGCGGCAGGGGAATGAGATCTCTGGTTCGGATGATATTGTTGCTGCTGTAGATAGTGTTGTTGTTGTTGTGTCGTGCTGTATATAGGATTTTCAGGGCCCAGAATCAGACTCTGATGAATGGCCGAGTCCGAGTTTGAACGACGCCAGTTGTTGTCCATTGATGGAGGCGACAAATAAGCCACCTGACTGCTGTACGGTGAACGATCAGTTTTGCGGTCAGAGGGTCGGCGCATCGGACCTACACCAACACTTCGACCACGAGACTCACGATACGCAGTTGGTGACCCACTGCCACCATTACCACCTCCTCCCCCACCACTACCTGGAATAGGAATCCCACCACCAGCACTATTACTAACCCCTCCACCACCACTTTGCTGCTCAGGACTCAGACAACAATCAATACGCTGCTGAGAGGTGGACAAAGGTTCGTCTCTTCTGGTTGCGTAAACTTCTTTCATGATTTTCTCAAACTCCGCCGTGCCCTCAGCTTGTTTTTGTTTTTGCAGAGCGATCTTCTCACTAAATTTGCGCGGATTCGCCATACTGTCAAAATTATCTTCTGCTCACCTTACCTCACAAAAATATATGTCGATTGTCGAGCTTTCTTGCGTCCCTTGTCACTCGTCGTAGCTTCTTCCTTTTCATCCAACGCTGCCACAGAGCAGCGCTTGCTTCCCTCCGTTCCAACAAGCAGCAGCAGCAGCGAAAAAATGTCGCCTCCTTGCCACCGTTTTCTTTTTTTTATATTTTTATTTATTCTTTAACTTGAATCTTCGATTTCTCGTTGTTTTTCTTTATATTTCGGGCCTATTTTTGTTTTTGCCTTTTTATCGCTTAGCTCCGACTGTCCGTGCGTTTGTCGTCGTTTTCAGAGGCTGGTCTTTTTAGTCTTTTGGCTAATATGTCGTTTTAGCTTTGTGGAGCTCTTTTTCAACAAAAATATTTTTCTTATTTGACACACAAAACTAATGACACACACTTGGTTTGGTTGGTTAAAAGGGGGGCTGCTCTTGGTAGAGTTTTTTGTCGAGTCGATAACCAGAGGCCAACACACATCGAGAAGAAAAATATGCGACGAAAGAAAAAAGTAATTCTGCGTGTTCTCACGGGTTGGAGAGGAAAATATATTTATTTTATTTTGGGGGAATATTTTTGTATTGTGTCGTTTCGTTAGGCTGATGTGAGAGGGATTTGCTTTTTTTATTCTTTTTACACTTTTCTAAGTTTTGATTTAACTAAACTACTTGCACTTGCACTCCACTTAGTTCTCACTGGTCATCTCTTGCTTATTTTTGATAGAATTATTTTTGTGTGTTTTAAGGAGACTTCTATCTCTTGCGCACTGAGGGTTTAGAATAAAGTGGGATATAGAATATTTGGAGTACACTAGAGTTTTGTTAGTAGTTTATCTTTTTCTAGACGAGAGAAAACCATGAAAAATTGTTCTTATTGTGGCTGTCAGTTTTGTCGTATTTGTCATGTGAAGTTGGTTGGGGTTGCAAATTGGTAAAAGTTTTCTGGTTCGAGAGGTTGGCAAGTTGTTGGGATATGTTTTGCGCAGTTGATGTTTATACATTTTTTTCATAGGGTAAATAATGTAAATTATTATAGTTTGTTTTTATGCTGAATATAATACAAATTTGAAGTGTATTATATAGGGGAAATTTTACATTGTTTGTATTGAACTATTTTAATAATTCTAAGATGATATTAAACCAAAACTTTCCATCTTCAAACTGTAAAGAAACTTTGTCAACTTACATGCATTTTATTTTTATAATCGGTGAGCAGTCAGGGGTTATTATTACCCTTAGATATTATGAATTAACCCAGTGCTAGCATTAATTTTAGAAGAATTAGGAATTAGAAAAAAGTTTTTTACACGCAATAGATCGAGAATTAGAGGTGACTATTTTCTTATTTAAAACTAAAACCCACGATCGGCATCTAGATTGCACAAGGGGTTTTGAGAAGTTGCTACCCAGCCTAAGACTCGACACTCGATACATCGATACAACATTTTCCATAAAACTTGATATTTTTTTTAAAATGAATGGAGCTGAAATCAGTCCCTATTAAACATGTTGCAAAAAATGAGTAAACAAAAATATTCAATACACAATAAGTGGCGAAATATTTTTTTTTATTTCACTTTATTCCTTTTCATGGGAAATCTGGAGTCCCGTGGGAAGTCACCTTAGTTTACTTAATTTTGTTCTTACTATTTGATACGAAATTAGCTTATTTGGCCTAATGAAAACGTAGTATTAGGCTACTTTATGATCGTTATTTCATGTTTGACTTTTATTTCACTTTTTTATATTCACGAATCCTAAACTTGCCTTAAAGGTACCTATAATCACAAGAAAGTATCAAACGAAATTAGCAAACATTATTTTGTTTAAGTTGTTTTTTTTAAATTATTTTTTGAATTATTTCCCATCGTGAGGTGGAAACAAGAAAGATCATTGTATATAGAAACTATAGTACTATCATGGCGACGCATTTTGCGCACGCCCCCTGTCTCGCTGATTCAGAACTAACTGACAGATTTGAAAAGAGAATTTTAAGAGAATATTTTTTTTAAATAGAGAATAAAGATGAGAGGCAGGTTAGAAATAGACAGGGCTATTTGGAAAAGGAAAAAAATACATACAGTGAGGTGAATTAATTTGTTGTTGCTTTGTTGGGGAAATGTTTGTTGTTATTATGAATTTTTTTTTGTTTTGGTTGCCATGTTCATATTCAGAGGCAAGAAAGTAAATATATATAATATATGCGTATGTACAAACAATTTTAAAGGCAAATTTTATGAGGCGAGTTTTGAATTCGTGAATATAAACAAAAAATTGATATAAATATTAAGCATGAAATCATGACATGGCGATAATAGAGAAGCCTTAAAAGTTAGTGAACAAAATGTATGTATGTCCGTCTGTATTTATAATGAACTGCAGCCTTAACGGCTTAAGTCATATAATTACCTATGGCTTGAACCAATTTATTTGGCAATTCTACTGCGCAGCTCTCTTCAAATTTTCCTTCTCATCACTTGATTTTAAAAGATGGACTTTCTTTACATGAGGTATAACGATGGCTTATTATACATTATGTTCAAGAAAGAAGAAAGTACTTATTTTATATGTATACGTATGAAAGAACACGAATGCATAACTTGCCTTATGCAAGTATCTACATATGTACGGATGTATATTAAACTACAGCCTAAACGGTTTGGCCAATCGTTTTCAAATTTGGAGCATAAGGTTATTTTGACGTTCTACAAACGAGATATTTCAATTTTTTCTTTAGCTCAAAAATTAACGGTAATTGTTATATAACCGTTATGTAAAAGCTTATTTTTTGGAGCCGTTTCCAAGAATTTTTATGAAAAAAATCAGTGTAACTGCTAACTGTAGGTAAGCATTATATTTTGGTGAAAACTGCTGATCCGATTACTATCAAAATTGATATTCAAGAAGATGTAGGTTTTTCGAAAAAATTACTCATTAAAATATACATATGTTATTAAAATATATGTACATATATGTACCTAAATTGAACAAAATATTTGCAATATTAGAAAACTAAGGCTAAATTACAATAGAATGCAACTTGACATACAAATTAACGCAAATAATAGTATCTCCCTTTTTCATCCTAATATTTCTACAAAAAAGTCTTTGTTTACAAATCTAATTTTTACCTATGAATGAAAAGCAAAATTCAAAACAAAAATCCGTTTCTTCAAGGACGTTTGTATAATATGCATAGCAAGAAGTAAGCTTGTGTTTAAATTTTAAGACTGTATGTGTATATTTTCTTACAAACGGCAACGTCCCTTGAGTAAACAAAAATTTAAAAACCTAAAGAATTCAAGCCAATTTCGTACACATGTATAAAATATGTATGTTAGTATAAGTGCTCGTATTCCCTATAAAACAGATGTAAACAAAACCAAATAAACAAAAATTCAAATCGCAGTCAATAGACTAACTGCCTATTCCTACCAACAACAAATTGTGTATTTTTAAAAAAACCGTTGCTGGGGATTTTTATATAGCAACAAGAGGCTTTAGGAAAGTAAGCAAAAATTTTAAAATATCAAAACAAAAAATATCTGGTCTTAGCGAATGTTTTTTTTTTATGAATGAATTGCACTACTGGGTTGCTCGTAGTAGAAGTTATTGTTGTTAATCGTCGTTGTTGTTGTTGTTGTTAATCGTCGAGCCTTTTTTTAAATGTTGACACTGTATGTGTTTATTTACATACATGATACATATACAATGCTAATGCCTTAATCAAAAATATTTTAATGCAGAATTATAAGATAAACCTTTATTATCTTGCATATCAATATATGAACATATCGAATATGTAAATATACATACATATCAAACATGGCATTACGTACGATGATAGAGAAACAAAATGTTAATGGTAAACAAAATTCTGTCCTTCTGAATGTGTAGCTCTTTGCAGCCTAAACGGCTAAAGAGGTAACCTTTAAATTTGGTTTGTGTAGTTCTTTTGACATTCCTCAGAGGGGTTTTTAAAACTGTATTATTCATTATTATTATTACAAATATTATTTTATTTACAAATAAATTGCACAATTGCATCGCACGTACTTGCTCTTCTTTAATATCAATTTTGGTTCTAATCGAATAAAAAAACGGTTCTATGGAAGGTACCGTTCTTAGCCTACTATCTTGAATTTTTTACACCAATACATATCCCGCACCTACAATAGTACACTGATTTTTGTTCATAAAAATTCTTAGAGCCGTTTCCGAGAAAAATAAGCTTTTACTTAATGGTTATATGACAGGTACTGTTAATATTTGAGCTAAAAAAAATTAAAAAGTCCTCTGTAGAATGTCAAAATAACCTTAAGTTCTAAATTTGAAGACGATTGGCAAAAACGTTTAGACTTTAGTCGAAAATACATACTTACAGACAGACAGACATTTATGTTTTTATATCATCGAATGTCATGTTTGATTGTTATCTCAAATTTTTTAATCTACATAATGCATAACTTGCATATAAACGCAAAGTAATAAATATCTGAAGGGTCTGTTAACGGTACCTTTCATGTATTCATAACGTTTTTTTATTTTCACCTCTCTCTAAACGGCTTTTTGAATTTGCACAAAACGTTATATTGAAAAATAAGGTTGACGAATAAATGTTGGCCTCTATATCCATTAAAATTGCGTTTCCCCACACCTAAGAGTATGCAGCACCGGTTATTATGCAACTAGACATTTGCAAGTTATTGTATAAGAGCAAGAATGTAGCACGAATGCATTACTTGCGTTATATTATCTATATTATATGCATATAATCGCAAATTGAAATTGTGATTAGTTATAAAAAATTCTTAATATTTAATTAAAAAAAAAGTCAACAACCACCTATCGACATCCCTTATATGAATATGCAAAAACCTACAAACATATTTGGTCACTAACTTCAAAGTCCTTACTTTCATAATAATGCCATTGTTGATTAGTTTCATTATTAAGAATCCATAACTTGAATCCATAGCTCAACAAAATAACATCTTTTTCCTTTTCTACCCATTATAATTAAAATCCAAGTCCTTGTACCTATGAATTTTCAATAAGAGTTTTCTAACGAAGTTCTATACACAATTTGCCCTTAATTTGCACCTAACGCCTATCGGATTGCGAAGCGAAATTCATAATTTACAAATCAAAACCAAAATCTGTTTCTTCAAGGAAATTAATATATATACAATAAGTAAGATTGTGTTTAAATTTTAAGAATGTGTATGTATTTTTTTCGAAAACGGCAACAAAGCAAGTTGTAGTAAAATAGTAAACAAAAATTTGTAAATCTAAAGAATTCAAAAAATGTAAACAAAAGCTACAAGCAAAGGAAAATAAACAAAAATTAAAATGGTTGTCAGTTTTGTTTACCTTCCTAACTGCCTATTTCTACCAACAACAATTAATTGTTTACCTTAAAAAAACCCGTTGCTAAGGATTTCTACTAGCAACGACTAAAAACGCCTACATCAAAACGATTTTAACCAATGAAAATCCAAAAAAATTAATTCACCTCAGCTAAGCGAAACAAAACACCCTTAATAATCTTCTGGTCTCTTTCTTTTCCTTCCCTCCTTACGTTCTCTTAATTCTCTCTCACAAATCTAGCGGTCACAACTAGCGCCATCACACGAGCTGATTCCACAAGATTTTTTGATGTTCCATAATAGTACTATAGGCAGTGTATATACAATGGAAAGATGTAAAAAAGAAGTAAAAGTTAAGTAAATAAACTTACATGAACTTAATCAAAGAGACAACACTGACAAAAAATACTTAACAGGTAGACACACGGCAAACTCCAGTAGCGATAAAAAAGCTCACAATATTTTGTATCGTCTCATAAAATTGATTCGATATTGTCATTGTATATACACTGCCTATAGTACTATTATGGAACATCAAAAAATCTTGTGGAATCAGCTCGTGTGATGGCGCTAGTTGTGACCGCTAGATTTGTGAGAGAGAATTAAGAGAACGTAAGGAGGGAAGGAAAAGAAAGAGACCAGAAGATTATTAAGGGTGTTTTGTTTCGCTTAGCTGAGGTGAATTAATTTTTTTGGATTTTCATTGGTTAAAATCGTTTTGATGTAGGCGTTTTTAGTCGTTGCTAGTAGAAATCCTTAGCAACGGGTTTTTTTAAGGTAAACAATTAATTGTTGTTGGTAGAAATAGGCAGTTAGGAAGGTAAACAAAACTGACAACCATTTTAATTTTTGTTTATTTTCCTTTGCTTGTAGCTTTTGTTTACATTTTTTGAATTCTTTAGATTTACAAATTTTTGTTTACTATTTTACTACAACTTGCTTTGTTGCCGTTTTCGAAAAAAATACATACACATTCTTAAAATTTAAACACAATCTTACTTATTGTATATATATTAATTTCCTTGAAGAAACAGATTTTGGTTTTGATTTGTAAATTATGAATTTCGCTTCGCAATCCGATAGGCGTTAGGTGCAAATTAAGGGCAAATTGTGTATAGAACTTCGTTAGAAAACTCTTATTGAAAATTCATAGGTACAAGGACTTGGATTTTAATTATAATGGGTAGAAAAGGAAAAAGATGTTATTTTGTTGAGCTATGGATTCAAGTTATGGATTCTTAATAATGAAACTAATCAACAATGGCATTATTATGAAAGTAAGGACTTTGAAGTTAGTGACCAAATATGTTTGTAGGTTTTTGCATATTCATATAAGGGATGTCGATAGGTGGTTGTTGACTTTTTTTTTAATTAAATATTAAGAATTTTTTATAACTAATCACAATTTCAATTTGCGATTATATGCATATAATATAGATAATATAACGCAAGTAATGCATTCGTGCTACATTCTTGCTCTTATACAATAACTTGCAAATGTCTAGTTGCATAATAACCGGTGCTGCATACTCTTAGGTGTGGGGAAACGCAATTTTAATGGATATAGAGGCCAACATTTATTCGTCAACCTTATTTTTCAATATAACGTTTTGTGCAAATTCAAAAAGCCGTTTAGAGAGAGGTGAAAATAAAAAAACGTTATGAATACATGAAAGGTACCGTTAACAGACCCTTCAGATATTTATTACTTTGCGTTTATATGCAAGTTATGCATTATGTAGATTAAAAAATTTGAGATAACAATCAAACATGACATTCGATGATATAAAAACATAAATGTCTGTCTGTCTGTAAGTATGTATTTTCGACTAAAGTCTAAACGTTTTTGCCAATCGTCTTCAAATTTAGAACTTAAGGTTATTTTGACATTCTACAGAGGACTTTTTAATTTTTTTTAGCTCAAATATTAACAGTACCTGTCATATAACCATTAAGTAAAAGCTTATTTTTCTCGGAAACGGCTCTAAGAATTTTTATGAACAAAAATCAGTGTACTATTGTAGGTGCGGGATATGTATTGGTGTAAAAAATTCAAGATAGTAGGCTAAGAACGGTACCTTCCATAGAACCGTTTTTTTATTCGATTAGAACCAAAATTGATATTAAAGAAGAGCAAGTACGTGCGATGCAATTGTGCAATTTATTTGTAAATAAAATAATATTTGTAATAATAATAATGAATAATACAGTTTTAAAAACCCCTCTGAGGAATGTCAAAAGAACTACACAAACCAAATTTAAAGGTTACCTCTTTAGCCGTTTAGGCTGCAAAGAGCTACACATTCAGAAGGACAGAATTTTGTTTACCATTAACATTTTGTTTCTCTATCATCGTACGTAATGCCATGTTTGATATGTATGTATATTTACATATTCGATATGTTCATATATTGATATGCAAGATAATAAAGGTTTATCTTATAATTCTGCATTAAAATATTTTTGATTAAGGCATTAGCATTGTATATGTATCATGTATGTAAATAAACACATACAGTGTCAACATTTAAAAAAAGGCTCGACGATTAACAACAACAACAACAACGACGATTAACAACAATAACTTCTACTACGAGCAACCCAGTAGTGCAATTCATTCATAAAAAAAAAACATTCGCTAAGACCAGATATTTTTTGTTTTGATATTTTAAAATTTTTGCTTACTTTCCTAAAGCCTCTTGTTGCTATATAAAAATCCCCAGCAACGGTTTTTTTAAAAATACACAATTTGTTGTTGGTAGGAATAGGCAGTTAGTCTATTGACTGCGATTTGAATTTTTGTTTATTTGGTTTTGTTTACATCTGTTTTATAGGGAATACGAGCACTTATACTAACATACATATTTTATACATGTGTACGAAATTGGCTTGAATTCTTTAGGTTTTTAAATTTTTGTTTACTCAAGGGACGTTGCCGTTTGTAAGAAAATATACACATACAGTCTTAAAATTTAAACACAAGCTTACTTCTTGCTATGCATATTATACAAACGTCCTTGAAGAAACGGATTTTTGTTTTGAATTTTGCTTTTCATTCATAGGTAAAAATTAGATTTGTAAACAAAGACTTTTTTGTAGAAATATTAGGATGAAAAAGGGAGATACTATTATTTGCGTTAATTTGTATGTCAAGTTGCATTCTATTGTAATTTAGCCTTAGTTTTCTAATATTGCAAATATTTTGTTCAATTTAGGTACATATATGTACATATATTTTAATAACATATGTATATTTTAATGAGTAATTTTTTCGAAAAACCTACATCTTCTTGAATATCAATTTTGATAGTAATCGGATCAGCAGTTTTCACCAAAATATAATGCTTACCTACAGTTAGCAGTTACACTGATTTTTTTCATAAAAATTCTTGGAAACGGCTCCAAAAAATAAGCTTTTACATAACGGTTATATAACAATTACCGTTAATTTTTGAGCTAAAGAAAAAATTGAAATATCTCGTTTGTAGAACGTCAAAATAACCTTATGCTCCAAATTTGAAAACGATTGGCCAAACCGTTTAGGCTGTAGTTTAATATACATCCGTACATATGTAGATACTTGCATAAGGCAAGTTATGCATTCGTGTTCTTTCATACGTATACATATAAAATAAGTACTTTCTTCTTTCTTGAACATAATGTATAATAAGCCATCGTTATACCTCATGTAAAGAAAGTCCATCTTTTAAAATCAAGTGATGAGAAGGAAAATTTGAAGAGAGCTGCGCAGTAGAATTGCCAAATAAATTGGTTCAAGCCATAGGTAATTATATGACTTAAGCCGTTAAGGCTGCAGTTCATTATAAATACAGACGGACATACATACATTTTGTTCACTAACTTTTAAGGCTTCTCTATTATCGCCATGTCATGATTTCATGCTTAATATTTATATCAATTTTTTGTTTATATTCACGAATTCAAAACTCGCCTCATAAAATTTGCCTTTAAAATTGTTTGTACATACGCATATATTATATATATTTACTTTCTTGCCTCTGAATATGAACATGGCAACCAAAACAAAAAAAAATTCATAATAACAACAAACATTTCCCCAACAAAGCAACAACAAATTAATTCACCTCACTGTATGTATTTTTTTCCTTTTCCAAATAGCCCTGTCTATTTCTAACCTGCCTCTCATCTTTATTCTCTATTTAAAAAAAATATTCTCTTAAAATTCTCTTTTCAAATCTGTCAGTTAGTTCTGAATCAGCGAGACAGGGGGCGTGCGCAAAATGCGTCGCCATGATAGTACTATAGTTTCTATATACAATGATATTGTACATTAAAACTTTATTTTTCACGTCCGACGTTTCTTTCTTCTTTGCAAGTTTGAAGCGAGATAAGGCAGTAGCAAGAGTGAGAGAAATGTTAAACTGAGACGCCTGCTTTTGGCACCAGGTAAAATAAATTTATAACAATTTGTGGACTGTATAGATTACTCTCGTCGACGTTAATAAATCGAATGAATATAAAAACATTTGTTTGCTTTAATCTTTCTCTAAATCCTTCATGTTGCTGGTTGTCGGCCACGATTACCGCTATCCAATCCAATATGGCAGTGAGAGAAGCTTAAATACCTGTACTGTGGATTGACATTGATTTCCGCTCTAATTTTAAGTCTCAACAACCGATACTTTTCTCTAAAGTTTGTTCTCTGCGATTTTTGTTGATCTTGTTCTAGATTGCGCCGTAAATTCTATTCTCTGGTGATGATTGTTCTTGGTCTGTTTTTTTTTGTGTTACCGCTGGGCGACTTTAGTCGCATTTTGCGACTTTTTTCAAGCCGTGCAACCTGGCGACAACCTTTTCGCGATTTTTTTAGAAAAACCGAAGAAATAAAAGACAAAAACAATGCATTAATCGTAAATTGTCTTCTGAAACATCTATTTCTTCAAATGCACTCACAACTCTAAACTCAAATATCTAATTTAATGTTAGGTGAATACACCACGATACCGTATTTTGAAAATTAAATTTTGATTTTTATTTTGATGTTCCAAAACCGTATGCTAAAGCGCTTAGGTTGATATTTCTATTATATTTTCAAACGGAATATATCTTTTTGTAGGTGGGTACATATAATGCTGTTGAAAATGACTGTAATTAATAAACTCTAAAATACTTCATACCAAAATCTCAAAAAAAAAAACGAAAAACTGAAAATAAAATCAATGTTTTGTCAAAACCGGTCCTATAATTTTCGAAATAGTTTCTTAGTAAATTTATTATTATTTAAGACTTCTGATGGCATACTCCATTTTTACTAAAAACAGTGTTATATTTCTACGTTCCAAAATGGTACTTCTTTGAGTGAAAGATTTTGCCTTCCAAGATACTTCTATTGAATTAATATTAATTTCTTAAAATTTTGTTGTTAAGGGGTATATGGTTACAAAACATATTTCTGAAATAAATTAAAACAATTAAAGTAAATTAAAACAAAAGAAAAGGTTTATATATTATTATAGACAAAAATACAGAGATAAAATAATGCATTTCATTTATTTTTTTTTTCAAAATTAACTTTAATGAAAAATAAAATGACTACTAAACTAAAAAAACTAAAATTTTTGGAAGATCTGAGTGGCTTTCAGAAAATAAGAGATATGGAGAAACTATATCCACAAAATAATGTTATAATTTTTATTAAATACTGTACTGTATTTATTTTTTAAAGTGCTGTTTTTCGCATCACACAAATATTTAATCAATTTGTTTGGTGACCTGTTTTTTTTAATGCGACTTTTTATGCGACCTTTCAAAAAATTCGAACGGTAACACTCTAACACTCTGGTAATGTTTTTTTTTTTTGTTCAGACCGCGAACATGCATTTAGGTACATATGTGGCTCTGATGTGAAGCTCTATTTTACTATAGAGTACTCTCGTGAAGCAAAATGTTTTAATTGGTTCACAAGCCGCAATGAGTGGCGCTAAAATCGCCAATTGGTCTGAATAAAATAAGAACAAATAACAAAAGTGTATTAAATGTCGTGAAATGTTCTCGTCTACACTATTAAGAGTTACTTACAGCACTGCACAGCCGTGAAGATGACCAGAGGTCAAATGGCATCCATGAGAATACTATAGAGAATGTATATACAATGGTAGTACGGACAGCTTTAGCACGAAGGGATTTGAAACAAGATTAAGCACAGCGATAAGCATTTTATACTATACAATATAGTACGTATACATATAATTCTATTCTTAGACGATTTTCTAGTTTCAAAAGTTATAAATGATCATTGCCTACATACAATGATATTTTTCCATCAAAATAAACTCACTCCACACTGCTCGGGCTGACGAGAAATCTACATATAATACAAGGTGGATAAAAAGAAATCACCGTTTTGGAAGATGCTCTAATTTTTGCAAATGGCCGCCAATGTCAAATCTGTTTTGACATTTGTGGACTAGACAGATGCAAAGTACAAATGAACAAGCCATGGAGTGATACATGAACCGACATGAACCGATATTCTGAAGGCGGTGTTCCCGGGTCGCCTCATCTTTCGTTTTGGCGATTTGCACTGGCCCGCAAGATCACCCGATTTACCCGTTTCAAACTTGTGGGGTTTTTTGAAGTCCCGTGTTAACGTGAACAAGCCCCAGACTCTGGAAAGCCCTCAAGGATAACATTCGACACAAGTGCGAGAATCTGTCGCCCGAAGTTCTCGCTGAAGTGATAAAAAATGCCATAAAACGAGCCCGTATGGCAATCAATTGTGACGGCGCTCATTTGGCCGATATCATCTTCTCGACTTTACTAATATAATTCTAAAGGTTCAAATAAACATAATCAAAAAATAGAATCGAAGTTTTTTCATTTAGAAAAAAAAGAGAGCCAAACAACATCGGATGAATGACTTATTTTGGCCCACCCTTTTACACTGTTTATAACTCAAGAACGGTTGAACCGAATTGGCTGACAATTGGTTGGGAGGTAGCTTAGAACCAGGAAACGGACATAGGATACTTTTTATCCCGTTTGATTGCGTTCACGTGTAATGTGACATAATAATCGATTTGAAATGTAAACAAAAATATATAAAACAAATGACAATAACTGTCAAATCGATTCATCTCAGTGGGAAAGTTCAATGTTTGTCAAAGTGAAATCATTAAACGACAAGCTGACCCATTATATTGTTAAGGTCAACTGCGAGTTGAAAGTTTTTTTTAATAACTTTTTGCCGAAATGTCAACTTAAAGTAATTTAATTTGAGAGCCAATCAATCTGACTTTTAGTAGATACATCGAACGTTAGAAATCATTTTCGAAAATCGCGAGTGTTATTTTTTTATGTTTGTGATTTGTTTAAAAAAAACATATGAAGCTAACTCAGTCGATTTATTTCTTTTGTGCGAGTGTAATTAGTAAACCTTATTGTGCGAGTTTTGTTGATAAAAATGCTCAGAAAATCTAATCTTTCTCAGCAAAGATGAAATGCAATGAAGCTTCGTAACAGGGGCTACTCAATCCAATGAAGAAGAACGACAAATCAGATGAAAGGACCAATACCTTTATATGACCTGACTTCGTGCTTCTCAAACAATAGACCAAACGCCGAGACCGATTTTGGCCCGACAGGTAGCGTTGGAGTGAAAATATTTACGAAAATTTAGTTTTCCCTCTATGAAGTATGAAAATGGTGCCCTTGGTTGTTTTAAGGCATAGTTGGACCCGATAAGTGAAGCTGCTGCATATTTTTAATATGAGTAAAAAGACGCTGTTTTTATGGGTGTTTGCTTACTTGAGACACGGCCAACTATATATCATCCAAAATCTTTAGATACAAATAATATGTGCTTCCCGTCTGAAGCCCTTTGAGATCCTTTAAGATTTAAACCCGATAAGCGACGTTCGGGTGGAGTATTAACGAAAATATAGTTTTCCCTATAAGGACCTATATATTTTCTTATCAACAACATTAAATGTTAAAGGATTAACCGATTTTGAAAACATTTTGTGTGCATGCTAACATGATTACTTGTATGGTCTTTTAGCTATAATTGGACCCAATATGTGGCGCTTTCATCGGTATTCAGAAAACCTATGGTAAACACGAGCAACGCCGGATGGGTCAGCTAGTTATTTCTAAAGAAACAAAGTGTTGCTTTAAATTTTCAATTATATCATCAATTAATTTACTTTTAAAATTAATACTTACTATTTAACTTGCCAACAAAAAAATTAAGTGTCCCTACAATATCAATTGATTATCAAGTCTAAAACATCCTTTATAACATTGACCCAGCTTTTAAATCAATGTTTCTCTTTTAAAATATTGGTACGGATTTACCAAGTTTAGTTTTAGTACATACTAATAATTGACAATAATAATAATAATAATTTGCTCTCGGAGTTTTAATCTAATTTTTATACGTGATTCTAATTTCTATAATTCTATACCTATGTACATATGTACTTCGAAATGGACATACAATCACATAAGCTCTACCCTAAAATTATTAGTAACGTGCTAAAATAAAATTAATAATTGCTTGTTCTTCACCTGTCAGAGTGTAAATTTTGACACTTTATAAAAAACAAAAACAAAAATGGCCATTATTACAAATCCCCCACTCACAAAGCCCTGAAGCCCTATATACAACACACAATATGCGCATAAAGCACATGTACACCGACCGTTGTCGACAATTAATTTGACATAAAAAGGACATATTTGTGCTCGCATGCAATGAACCTTGACCAAATTACGTGCCCTTCCACACTGCTGCCAGTCGTCGTATAAAATCTGCTGAACTTTATTGCATGTCAGATTGGCCAGATCGCAGCACAATCAGCAACAAAAAACAAAAAAGAAACAAAACAAACAAACACACATATGAACCTTCACATCGAAAACATCCACATCCATATCCCCACATATCCTTCATTGCTCCATTGCAGTGGAATATTGATTGGTTGCATTTTCCTGGAATTGTGACCAAAGTCTATGTTTAATGTACGTTGCTCTCTGTGTATAGAATCAACATTCCTGGGTTTTATGAAACAATTCATTTAAAATACAAAAATTGCTTTATAGATTTTTTGCTATTTTATTTTACCAAATGAAGTCGGGGAGTTTAAGGATGCAAAACCCTAAACCCAAAACCACTTTGCAATCCATCCAATTGTTATTCGATTGCAGCCTCGATGCAAACCCAGTAAAAACAACTGAATTGCAAAACTTGAATTATGGATCCGTAAAATGTGTACGCGAACGGTGAAACCAGCGGGACCGGTAATAGTAAAAAAAAACGTAATCCTGTCGATGCACCCAGGGGTTTGTATACCCAAACACACAGTTGGCTATAAAGGATAAGATAACCTGCCTTGCCTTGCCAAGCCCAACCGAAGCTATGTACATACATACATATATATAGATTTTGGTTTTGGAAAACCGGAACACGAATTCATTTTTCGTTCGTTAAATGCAATAATCGCCAACCGCACTCTTGTCTATCAGAGCTTGATGAACCAAATGAATCTGCCCACCATCCCACCGGGACCGCTGTACTGTCTATCCACATTATGGTTTCAGCAATAATGAGAATAAACACAAACAGAAGATACTTCAGATTATCGGAAAAAAGTTCGAAGTTACCTTATGATGTATGATTACAGTTCCGGCACTGCGTTTATCTTTTTAATTCAGAGCGGGACCTGATCTGTCAAAAAATTTAATTGCGTTTCTTTTTTAACTCAAAGAGTTCAAAACTTCAAAAATGGTTTTTTTAGGTCCTGAGCATGTTCAGAGCGCACTCTGTGAGCTCAGAATAAAATAACAGAAGTAAACGGAGTAAAAAAACAGAACATTTAATAGGCGGGAAATTAAAAACCCTCCAGACAATTAAAATAAAAGGAAAATTGGCCACTCTGCTAGAGTACCCTTCTTTGGTATTAGTTTCATATTTTAAAGAGAAACTTATATCAACACTTTCTTCTTTATCCTCTTAATCATCAAACCGTTGTCCATCGTCATGAATTTTTGTTCAAGAACCACTTTTAACTTTCCGTGATAAATTCTTTCATTTGACATTCACTTTGTTCAATGTTGACTAATAAATATCAGAGCAAGTTAGAGCACAAATGTCATTTATGATGTTTCAGAAAAAAATTGCATTAGCCCTCTTCAGACCTATGTAAGTTCAATACGATAAAATTTTTAAATTTCATTTTTATAATCACAACATTTATCTTCTTTTGGCTAATTTAAGTTATTTTGTATGTATTTTTCAATATTTAATTCAAATAAACGCACTTAATGAAAAAATGTGTCACAGATATATTGAAAACATCTGATTTTGACATTTCTACTCGAACTTGATTTCACTTGCTCTACCTCAATAAGCAAGTTTAGAAAATCCTGCTCTAAGTTATTTACTTACTTAGGGGGCGCTACAGTTCGGGACGAACCTGGGCCTCAACCAACATGCCTCTCCAGCCAGCTCGGTCTTTGGCTAGCTGCCTCCAGTTTTGCACTCCAAGTTGGTTAAGGTCGTCCTCCACTTGAGCGCGCCACCTAAGGCGAGGTTTTCCTTGACTGCGTCTACCCTCTGGGATGGAATCGAAGATCCTGCGAGCCGGAGCATTGTTGTCAATTCGCTCTACATGACCTAGTCATCTTAAACATGGTATGCGTATTTTTTGACCAGGTCAATGTCGCTGTACAGCTCGTATAGTTCTTGGTTGAACCTTCTCCTCCAAAGCCCGTTAACGCAGATAGGGCCACAAATCCTCCTAAGAATCTTACGCTCGAAACGACTAAGGATATCTTCATCCGCTTTAGATAGAGTCCATGCCTCGGCGCCATTGTGCAGGACTGGGATGATTAGGGTCTTACAGAGTCTCCTTTGTCTTTTAAGAGAGGGCTTTGCTACTCAATTGCCTTCCTAGCCCATAGAAACAGCGATTGGCAAGAGTAATTCTTCGCTTTATTTCTGAAGAGATGTTGTTGTCAGATGTTAAAGTGGTTCCGAGGTACACAAAGTCCCTAACTACCTCAAAGTTGTACCTGTCTATTGTGATGTTTTGTCCAATCCGCCGGTGTTGTGTGTCCCTTTTTGTGGACAGCAGGTACTTCGTTTTGGCCTCATTGACTGCTAGTCCCATCTTAGCTGCTTGAGCTTCAATGCTAGCAAACGTTCCAGTGACAGTTCGCCGAGTTCTGCCAATGATGTTTATGTCGTCAGCGTATACTAACAATTGCACAGACTTGAAAAAAATTGTCCCACTACAATTGACTTGCGAGTTTCATATAATTTTTTCAATTATTAAGTTGAAGAAATCGCATGATAGCGCATCACCTGTCGGAATCCTTTTTTCACGTCAAAAAGCTTCTGTGAGGTCAGAACCAACCTTGACGTAGCAGCGAGAGTTCTCCATCGTCATCCTGCACAGTCGGACGAGTTTTGTGGGAATGCCAAAACCTGACATGGCTCTGTATAGCTCGTCTCTATAAATGCTATCGTACGCGGCCTTAAAATCCATCAAGAGGTGGTGGGTATCGATTTGAAATTCTTGGGTAGTTTCCAGGATCTGCCGTAGCGTGAAAATTTGATCGATTGTGGACTTTCTTGGTCTGAAACCACACTGATAGGGGCCAATCAGGTTGCTGACGAAAGGTTTCAAGCGTTCACATAGTAAGGCAGAGAGGATCTTGTAGGCGCAGTTTAGAGGGTCTCCTTTCTTGTGGATCAGGCAAACGATGCTGAGGTTCCATTCATCAGGCATTCTTTCTTCTGACCAAAGTTTAGAGATGAGTTGGTGTATGCACTCTACCAAGTCATCTCCGGCCGCTTTAAAAAGTTCGGCGTGTAGTCCGTGGGATCCAGCAGCTTTGTTGATTTTAGTTTAGATATTGCTATCCTCACTTCATTTTGGTCAGGTAGAAGGAAGTTTTGTCTGTCATCGTCCATATTGAATGGTTTATTCTGCCTGACAGCGAGATTTTGGTCTTCATCGCCGTTTAACAGTCTGCAGAAATGGTCCTTCCATGTAGTCAGCACCGACTGTGACTCTAACTACGAGGTTTCCATTCCTATCTCTACATGCTTCTGTGCGGGTTTTTTTTTCCTTGGCACGTTCTTTTTACCTGTTGGTAAAACTTCCCCACTTTGTTCCTGGAGTAGCATCTCTCAATATCTTCGATCGCACGCTTCTCATGCTCTCTCTTTTTCTTTTGGAGAAGCCGGTGTTCTCCCTTTTTTCTGCTCGTAGAGCTCGCGAGCAGCTCTCGTCTTTCTTTGCAGCGCCGCTTTAAATGCCTCTTGTTTGGCTGCATGGGCCTGCCTGCATTCGTCATCGAACCAGAGGTTTCGTGGTGGTGGTCTGGTGAAACCTAGCACATCAGTTGCGGCATCTCTGAGGGCTTGTTGGCAGTGTTGCCACTGGTCTTCGGCACTTGATGCTGGCGGTACTGGATTTCTTGAGAGGTTACGGGATATTCGATCGGCATAGGTTCTGGCGGTTTCTTGCGATTGCAGCTTTCCGACGTCATATTTCTCCACAGTATTACTCCGTTGTTGTGGAGTTCGGGTTATTCGCATTCTTACCTTGAGATGAGGAAACCGTGTGCTTGCAATGGTGACGTTATGTGCCGCTGCGAAGTCAATTAGCTTAAGTCCGTTTTCAGACGTTGTGTCGTGTAGGCTATGTTTTCCGAAAGTCCTACCAAAGATTTCCTCTTTACCTATTTTGGCATTAAAATCGCCTAGTACGATCTTAACGTCGTATTTAGGGCATTGCTCATAAGTTTTGTCGAGGAGCTCATAGAAATCATCCCTGGTGGCGTCATCTTTGTCCTCTGTGGGAGTATAAGCGCATATTAGGCTAATGTTGTCGAATTTAGCCTTGATACGGATTATCACAGGTCGCTCACTTACGTGTCGAAAGCCCAAGAATTCTTGCCTAAGTATACCGCTTATGACGAATCCGCACCCAAATAAACGCTGTGGTCTTCTTGCACAATCACCGTAGTACACGTCACAGATTTTCATCCTCCTTTTGCCCGGCCCATTCCATCGCACTTCCTAGATGGCAGTAATTCCTGCTCTGTAGCAGTCTAGGGCTTCGGCTAGTTTTTTGGCTGCACGTGATCTGTTAAGTTCAATGCTCTCTGTTGCTCTAATAAAAAAAAAATCACTGAATAGCAAATCCGAAAAATTGACACTAGTTTACGTCAGAAAAATCCTCAATGAACAGTAAAATCTCGCTTTTTTCTATCTAGAGCAGCTTAAAGCAGACGTTTATCTGAACATGATGCATTTAAGTGCACAAGTTGTTTCATAAATTGATAATAGAGCTCTGGGCAGTCTGTGTTCAAAACGTTACTCTGTTTGTTCATACTCTGCTCAAAGCACAGCTGAGAGCTATTAAAAAACTTCTTAAATTATTTCTTAGTACGGTATTACACAGTGCTTCATTAGACATGCCTGTTTCTCACATTCCTTTTTTGGTAGAGTTGACTCAAATTAAAAAAAATGTGTTTTCCTGCTTTTGTTTTGTTTCGTTGCTTTAAAAATACCATAAGATATTCAAATTCCACACAAATCTCACGGGGAAGCTTTCTTTTTCCCTCCTTTTTCATTTGATCATTTCTTCTCATTCGCACTTCATTGATGCATGCCTCACGCCACACTGTGTAATTCCGGACTTATATGCTGTCATTTCCCTAACTGGCAATCAAACGTCAACTTCAACTGAAAATTGCAATGGGCTACTTCAATGTGTACATTGACTTTTAGTTAAAGTAAAGGTGAAACTGTCAGGTAAAAGCTACTCAAAAAACCTTGACTAAGTTCTTTATTAAATGTCAACAAAAATCAACTAACTTTTAGGGCACGTGAACTGACTTTTACTCGACACGCATAGAACGCGGAGAATAAATTTTTTTTAGTTATACCAATTCAGCCATCACTATTTGACGTAACCAATATAGACCCACCAAAATGAAATTTTGGACTTTGACAAACGGATTTCAAAATGTTGTTCTTACCAACAAGATTTCAATAAATAAAATTTGTGGTGACTACAGTAGTCTGAGATAGTAAAAGAAGGTTTGACTGTCTTTGTTATAACTCCATTTTGTTGTTTCAGCGGTAAAAAAAAAATTATTGCTGAAAAAAATGTTCGATTTCGGTGAAATATCGCCTTTAGAAATCTCAAAAACATAGAAGAAAATTCGGAAAGTTTGTTTTGGTGGGGATATAGCCCACCAAAAAGATTTATGTATGTACAAATGAATTCAGCAAAAAAAATTAAAACATTTTAAATGGTGTTTAAATACCAGCAAGAAAAATTGCATTAACTATGACAATAGGGGATAATATGAAAAGATTTTACTATCCTCATTCCACGAACATTTGGTGGTATTCAGCAATCTTGATTGATTGATCCGAATTGTTATTCGATTTAACAAATTGCGATATCCAATGGGATTTTCATGAGATTTCGACGTAATCTGGCATTTCTAAACAAACTACGAATGAAAGAAAAGTGAAAATTGAGTTCTTTTTAATTTCATTGCATTTAGTGAAATTCTTAAAAAGATATTCTGATTATTTTGACATATACAATGACATTTGTTTTTTTTTTCAAATGTTTACTGTGTAATTATGACTAAGACTTAGAAAACGTTAATTTTTTAACATTTTTAAGAGAAATAGTCATCTTCAAACAATGCAATGCTAACAACTTTATAACAGTACATTACAGAATGACATATCTTAATGTCAAACTGATTGTATAAAACTCAATTTACCCTATTTTAAGTAAGGGCTCTGAAAATCCAAAAATATGCCTGACCAAGGCACACAACCGTGCGGAAAGAGAATTTCATTAACGCCGCGTGTTAACGGTATTTGGTAAATTTTCGGACATTTTCACTTCTTTCTCTCTACTCTCTCTATCAGAACTTGATCGAAAATGCCAAAAGCAATTTTTGCCCAAATTGAAATCCATGTTCTGCCTATGTCCTGACCTACCCCAATGTATGAACACATGTCGGCCGCAAAGTTCTAGAATGCGTGTAGATTGAATATGTCCTGGTCCATGCCATGGATGCATTTTTAAATGATTATATTCATATGCAAGGACACACCATGCCACACGCTATACCTGGGTGTCAAAAGGAGAGGGATAATTTGATGATAATCATTATATCTGGTCTCAATTGTTGTTATGATGGAATTGAGCAAAAAAATAAACCGGACAAGTCAATTGAGCCACAAAGGATTATAATGCTCATTTCATAGGCGGGAAAAAATTACTTTTTTTTTCCAAAAGGATATATTGATTATTTTAACTGAAATGTGGATCAATTATTTTTAATAAATTACGGCAGTCATCTTAATTAAAATTGAATGTGAAAAAAATAAAGTTTGGTGGATACGAGGTGAAATACTGCGCTGCAGAAATATAATATACGAATAAATAAATACGCATACGCCCGAGTGGCCGGAATGACTTTATTGGCATATTGGCTGTTTGTTGAAGACTTATGCGGCGAATAAATTTGTTTATTTTCTTGTTGTTGTGCGGAAATAAATTAACAAAAAAAGCAATCTCTCATTGAATGGGACAACAGCGTAAAAAAGCATTGATTGCGATTGATCCGCAATCCGCGATGAAAATTGAGGACAATTTTGTGAGAGCAAATAATAAAAGAACGCACCAGGCTTTAATGATTTCAAACACAATAGCGTGAATGGAGAATTATGCAATATTAAAGTTTTCCCTGAAATTGTCATCGGAAGAATGATAAATAAATTGATGTTTTTTCGAACACAATACAAAATAAAATATTTTATTTCGAACTTTGGAAAATAAATTACATATATGTACGTTGAAATCTATAGAACAGAATGGTTAATAAATTTAATATGGCATACAATTTTGGAATGAATTAATTGGTTAATAATATTGCCCAATTTTTGTGTAAATAAAACAAATTTATGCTGAAATGAAATGTTGGTTTTTTAATTACAAATATTAATTTAAAAACGTAGTTTTCCTTTGCATAATTATTAGTTTAATAAATTTACTGTTACAAATCAATGTTTGTAAGCTCGACCATTTAAAGTTTTTGTTCTGTTGGTCTTGTATTGATTGTTCTCTGTCACCAACCTGGTTTAAGTCCAGTTTCTCGTAAGTTCCTTAAATATATGTAAGTGAATTTACAGAAAAACCCATTGTCAATAAATCGCATTCTATAGAAATCCATTAAGGAACATCTGATACTTCCAAATGCATGCTTACGTAGTTAAGCTGTTTACGCGTATACCTATTTCAAAAAAAAAAAAAACTAAACAAATCGATATAGAGTGCTCATTTTGCACCGCAACGACTTAAGGAAAATGAAAGAATTCTGCTTTTAAAACGCCCTTATACGTACCCAAATGGCAATGCAGGTGTTACGGTGCACACATCTTACTTTCCTCCTACCACAAACCCCACAAAAGCTACATGATACTTTTATGGATGATGTTTAAAGGGAGCGTTCTCTTTAAAATCTAAGAAAAAATCAACAAATAAAAAATCCAAAACAACACCAAGTGCATTCCAATTTAAGGACCAAAATAAAAGCCATCATCTCCCAAGGGTGACGCAACCAATCCAGGCATTCCAAGTGATGGTAGTGCTGTGCAAAAAGTCTCTGAATGGAGCAAAAAAAAAAAAAGATGCCTGGCTTATCTTACCCTTGAGGTGAATTTTTGCTGAGCTTTTTGCTTCCATCGGGTTTTCCTGATTTTTCGTTTTAGTCAAGCGATTGCGAAACATTTCCATTTTCTTTATTTTTCTCATAGTCGAGTGCAAACAAACATAAATAAGGATCCTTATCGGGACAAAATCAGTGAAAGAAAAGTGGAACCCAAAGAGGGGCCAGACCAGATCCAGCAACGCAGAAAAAGCTACATGCAAATCCCTTGGAGTGTGGTTGAATGCGAGTGTGAAAATTGCTGCAGCTCACTATATAAAATATGAATAGGGAACACTTTTAGCAGTTAGCTGGAATGGAAACGTTGCTCGCTAGAAGTTTTGCGGGATTTTATTCTGGCAGCTCTAGGATAGCTGGCCTCAGGAGATGTATCCTATTTGGATGAATGATGTCATGCAAATCAACAGTATGCCACAAGGGTGCGGGCTGTGAATGTGTCATTCAAGTTGATATCCTGAAGCACCTTTTACTTGACGCGTCGCGATGCGGCGTAAGCTGATATCAATAATATACAGATATATAATGGAAAATAATTATGCCTGTTTCCGGTGTGGAAAGTCATCCATGGAGTTAATTTGCAAACGCAGTGCGGTTTATGTTTTTATCCTGTTTCTATAGCTTTTGTTGGCAGGATTTACGATCATTACAATTTCGCTTTTCTTTTCAGGAGAAAAGAGGAAAAATCATTCAATGTATGGTTTTTTCTGATTGTTTTTGAAGTTTTATATATGGCGGATGGGTTTTTTGAAACAGAACAATTTCAATGTTACATATTCATCTGTCGCATGGGATGTGGAAAAATTTTGAAACACAACTGAATTGTTGATTCAACTGCTAAAGAGGAGAGAGCAAATGAAAATTGGAATAAAATAATAAATTGGAAAATGGAATTGTTCACCAGGTGGTACGTCGAAAAGTTTGAATTGATTAATAACACTCATATTCTTAATGTTGTCGGGAAATTCGAAGGAAATTTGTAAATGCATCTTTTGTGAATTGAAGTAAAAAAAGAATAATATATAAACTTTTGAATTAATTCACAATTGTTGTCATCGCGATGAGTTAGAATATTCTGCTCCAATTAATACATTTTTTTAGGTTTTTCATTTTCTTCCTCGGTACAAATAAAACGCTTCAAATTACTTCTACTTCTTTTGGGCGATTATTGCAGTCAATCAAAGAAAGAAAATAAAAATACGCACCTAAACTTTAATGAACAATAGTTTATTTAATTGATCAATTTGAACACTTTTATACTGTATTTGATTTTTTCTACTTTAATTTTCACAAGATCGGTTTTATAAATTGGGAATATAAGAAATAGATGCTAGTTAACTTTTCGCGTCTTCCGATTTTTACTTCTCGCGTCGGCTATTCAACTTCAACTAACTCTCGTGTTCATACGTTCTTGTCTGTCATCGTCGTCGTCGTTCGTTTTAGTCCCCTATTCGTATATTGGTTTTATTGTCGGTGTGTAAGTATATTATGGTCTCGTCTTCGTTCGTTAATGTACTCGTGTTTATCAAAACGAGATCCTACATTCGGCCATCCTGATTAGTCATTCGCTGCCATCAGCAGCAGCAGTGGTACACCCCGGCCCAGAATGGTCCCCAATCTTCTCAACCTCATACCGATTATGCTTGCACACTTTTGTGATATTATACGGCCCAAGATACTTTGCTTTCAGTTTTATACCCGGCCCAAATTGTGTTCTTCGAACAGCCACTAGATCGTTCATCTTGTACTCTACAGCCTCCTTACGTTTCCTTAGGTTATACAGATAATGTTCCTTTTGAAGCTCTGAGATATTTTCTTTCGCTTCAGCCCTGATTCGCTTCCTTTCAGTATTCAGTTCCTCGTAGATCTCTTCGTTGAGTATCTCTTGGATGTTCAGGATCTCTATCAATCGCATGTCGCGTCCAGTTAGGATTCTGATTGGTGCGAATTTCGTGCTTCTCGGCGGCGTATTATTTATTATTTGTTGCGCTCTATCGACGTTCTTATACCATAGTCCAGGATCTTCGAGCGTCATCTTTGTCAACAGTGGTATGAGTATTTTGTTGACGCGCTCTACTTGGCCATTTCCTCTCGGCACTCCCGTCGTTATAACTAAGTGTACTATTTCTTGGGCTTCACAGTACTCTTCAAATGCTTTCGAAGTAAAAGCTGTGCCACGATCTGAAATAATTCTTTTCGGATTACCGAAAATTGCTGCCTGCTTTTGAAGTCTTTCCAAAACCTCCTCTGTGCCTGTACTCTTAGTGGGATACAGCCACACGAACTTGGAAAAAGCATCAGTAACCACCAGTATGTGATTATACTTCTTCTTGGTTTCCTCCATTGGTCCTATATGATCGACATGGTACGTCTCAAAGGGGCAGCTTCCTTTGTCTATTGGAGTCAATAGTCCTTCTGGCTTGGCAATTTTTGAAGACTCTCATTATTTTTGTCTTCGCAATTCGAATGAAATAGGACTTCTCCAATATCTCTTGTGTCTTTTTGGCGGCAAAGTGACCTTCTTTGTGTATCATTGTTATAATTTCTTCTTCCATAGACGATGGTATAACGACCAACTCCAGGGTAGGATCCTTACATACGATGCGTTCTTAATGAAAAAGTCCTCATAAGATTTCTGCTTTAGAACCTCTGTGATGACCTTCAGATAATCGTCCTGCGCTTGAGCCTCTTTAATTCTATACGACAAAGTACCTACTATGACCATGCCCACCCGACTTAGGGCGTCGACGTGTCGCATCTTTGCTCCGCTCCTATGAACAATCTCATAGTCATATTCCTGTAGGAACATTGCCCATCTGGTAACTCTCAATGGAACTTCTCTTTTGTTCATCATCATCGTAAAGGCGTTACAGTCGGTGATGATTTTAACGTGCCGTCCCATGACATAAACTTGCCACTTCTTCAATGCTCCAACCACTGCCAGAACTTCTAGTTCATAAGAGTGATATTTTTCTTCTTGCAGACTCGTTTTGCGGCTCATGAATTGGACCGGATGAAATTCTTGGTCATCGTTATCTCTTTGCAAAAGTACAGCTCCGTATCCATATTTGCTGGCGTCTGCATGAATCTCGGTGACGGCTTCCGGGTCAAACAGTTTGAGGACTGGTGATTCCGTGAGCACGCCCTTCAACCATGCGAAAGCTTGACACTGCTCTTCTCCAAATACAAACGGAGTATTTTTCCGCAACAGGTCGGTAAGCGATTTCGCCCTTATAGCATAACTCTCCACAAATCGTCGAAAATAGGATATAAGGCCCAAGAATCATTTCTTGTCCTTTGGTAACGGATAGTTTCTTACAGCTTCGGTTTTTTCTTCTGAAGGCTTTATCGTCCCGTTTTCTATTTGGTATCCCAAAAAATTTATTCGTCGTTGAAGAAACTTGCATTTCTTCCAGTTCAGCTCGAGTCCATTCCTACTAGCTAGGTCATATACCCTTTCCAATCGTCTGTATTCTTCTTCATAATTCTCAGCCGCTATTATCACGTCGTCCATATAAATTTGCACCACGCAAATTTACCATTTACCAGGTCGAGTGTCGTAAATATTTTTGCCTTTTGCAGTTGTTCCAATATATCATCGATTAACGGCATGGGGAAATGATCCTTTACCATCCTTGCATTAAGCCTTCGATAGTCGCAACACATCCGCTTTTCCCCATTCTTCTTCGGTACTAGGACAACCGGCGATGCAAATTCGGATCTGCTCTCCTGTATAATACCCTTCTTTATCCACTCACCAACCTGCCTCTTAACTTCTTCTTTATCCTGCGGTGACATCCTTCTAGCCCTCTCATATAATGGTGTCTCGTCTTTTAACACTATTTTCATGTTTATAAGTGATGGCTCTCCTTCTTTCGGCTCATATTCTCTTATCAATTCCATTATCTTCACATAACTCCAAACTCAGTTCGGAGTTCAGCAACCGCATCATTCTGCCTCAATGTTGGGCTTCGGCTCGATCCTCCCATCTGGAGATCTTCCTTCGGCCTCCCAACAACTCTTGGTACAACTCTTCTCTCCTCGACCACTACCAATCTGCCCCTTCTTGCTTCGCCTTCTCACTTGTTTAATTTGTTCGTCTCCTGAGCCACACTTCCTTGCGAAGGTAGATTACCTCTTTCTGACCATCTTGCTTCTTCATCCTGGCTAGGTTCCTCTTTCCAACATCTAAACCTCACTTCGTTGTCTTTTATGATGACAGATGCCTGACTTATAACATCGATTCCGACGATCATTGAGAACAACATGTTCATTCATGCACAACATGAAATCTCACTTCAAACGGTATTCGATCTATAATTATCGAAGTGTCGAAATATCCCAGCGTTCTTATTTCCTTTCCCCCTATACCAGCTAATGTAGTTGTTTTCTCCTCTAAGGATATTTTTGGGAACCTCAGTAACATCTCTTGTCGCAGCAACGAGATATCACAACCAGTGTCCACCAGTGCTGTCACCTCTAGCCCCATCATCGTAAAGTCCTTCATAAGATGCCTTCCTATCTTACTGCCTACATGAATTTTAGCTTTCGTCTCCGTTACCGTACCAGCTGCTCCCTTACAATCAAATGATCGGTGCCCCATTAACCCACACTTGAAGCATTTGTACCCCTTGGTGCACGTCCTTGCTAGGTGATTAGAATCTCCACATTTGAAGCATTTCCTCGATTCGTCACGTTTGACAGAAGTTGATGCTTCTTGTTTCACGTTCGTATTAGAAAATCTCTGAGAAATGTCGCCCGTCTGTTGCTTTATGCGCTCATAAACTTTGAGTTTGACCTTGAGCTCCTCGATGGTAGTTGCCTCGTAGAGAACGATTTTATTAATCTTATCATCCCTCAGCACTGCGATGTAGTAACCACTGCCGACGGCATCCACAAAATCAGTATTTCTTTTTTTGCACGAAAGGAGTTGGTAGTACGGAAAAAATGACAATATTTTCTATGTGTTTCTTATTCCTTCACAAGAGAAAATAAAAAGATCGTCCAAACAGTTTCAATAGTATAAATCAATTGACTTTGACTTTATTTATATATATTTCCCCTACCTTTCGCTTAAAATGATTGCAAGCAGGAACATCATAGAGCAGATACATTTTCGTCACCTAAACCCCGACTCGACGTAGTGTTTTCTTGGTTGAAAGAACCATAGTATCGCGGTTAACATTAGTCATAAGTCTTATCAGCATGAGTCATGTTATTTCGTACTTGTAGTCTGCTATCGATTTATAAAACGTGAAAACTGCTACTTCGTGTCCTTTAAACGTTACCAAAACTTTTTAAAAGATCTTTTTTTTTTAATTTTGTGCTATTTAATTTTGTCAGAATCACCAAGAAGGTTGTGAAATGCTTATGATTAAAGATAAGCATTTCACAACCTTCTTGGTGATTCTGACTAAATTGTATACCAACCTATGAAAGAAACTACTTTTTCTCTGATTTTAATACAAATATTAACAACACAAAAATAATTGGTGGTTTTATATATATCACGTCGGGTGATAATACAATACAAAACAATATCTTTTTATTTTCCTTAATGTGCGGTCACGCTATGAAAGGGAAGTGCTTTCAGAAAGCGAAAAGTCTTCTGTAAGCAAAACTTTCATAGTGTTGAGACCCAAAAAGTACTTTCTTGAAAGATTTTCGCTTTCCTGAAAACACACACATGAAATGGTTGGCTAAAAATGGTACGTCTCGTAGTACTTTCCTTGCCGTACATTTGTATACCTACATTTATTTACAAAGAGCTTTATAGAATGAATTTTAAGCTTTAAAACGGAGCTACATATATATGTCATTGTGATAAATAATTTTAAATTTATTGCAATTTTAATAATTTTATTATTATTTACTACTTATAATCCCAAATTGAAGGGTTGCCAAGTTGTTTGTTTAATTTTTTAAATTGAAAATTAACAAATATTGTCAGTCTGTCAGCATATTAAAATCTACATCTTAAATCTTATCATACATCACTTCGAGTCAAATTTGTGATTATTTTCTACATATTCCTGTCAGCAATATTTTCTGATGATACAGCAAATAAATAATAATAAATAAAATAAAAACAAAATTGAAAGCTTACAATAACAGGTGGAAAATAAAACTTAGCTTGGACAAAACGCAAGCCATTTGTATGGTTTTAAAAATCCGTTTACAAAATTCAAATCCACAACACACGCATTCTTGCCAAATTGCTTATACATATATAAGTTAACATGCCTTGAACCATCCCCCCATTGGAGAAAATGTCTGAAAACCAAGATTACGTGATTCTCAGCAAGCCACACAATCTGGAAACATTTGAAAGTATTTATTATTTTGATCCGAGCTAAAAACAATCAGGTTATCTGAGATTGCTAAAAACTATTACTTATTACAAAAGCCAGCAACTGAATTTTATTCTTTCAATACAGAGACTCGACTTTCGAAATGAACAGTTAATCAATTTTAGAAGTAACGAAATTGACCGGGCCAGCTAGTAATTTAATAAAAAAATACTATTTCTTTAAAACAAGAGTTGAAATTGCTTCCATTGTGAAACTGAGACTTAAAATGTGATTGTAAAAAAACCTATATATTTCATCTTTTTCGCATATTCTTTAGTTTACTCAAGCATAGTTTCCTCCTTTATCGTCAATTCTAAATTTAAAAAAAGCTCAGCTAAAAAAGATTTTTTTATTAACAATTTATTGGCTCAAATATTTAATAACATTTTCTTCGACACCACAAAAGTTTAAGAATAAAGGTATTAAATTGCTGCTAGTCTCCAGTAATGCTTGGCTTATTCCGATTGATGCGTTTTCATTATTATTATTAAACAAAAAATTCTCTACATTGGTCATTAGATGCAGAAAATATTCATTCTTCCGTCATTTTATATCCTTGGTCTTTGCGTCAGTTTGATTAATATTCTACCTGTTCTGCCTATCATGAAATGCCGAACCGTCATGGGCCTTTTTTGCAGTTCATCCAAGCGCTACACTTTGCTGCATTAACTCATACAAAATCTTTTTCTTTTTCGTTTACTTTTTCAAATTGAATTTAACCTGTTATCGCCTTACATCATTATTTTCCCAACTCTACTGAATTTTTTTCAAAAATCACGAAATTTTCTTTTATCGTCAAATCACGTTTCTTATCACTTTTTTCATTATTATTCTTCAATAATAACTATCTTCGGGTAATGTCTGCGATGCATTTATTTATCAATCTATCTATCTGCTCATTCATTCATATACCCTTCAGTTAAACCGCCAGCAGCCCCGCAAAGTGATGTGACAAGACAACGCGCAACGCCTGGTTTCATAGACGACGTCGCGACGTGAGCCCAAAGTAAATTTCCAATTTTCTCCGTAATCACACTTTAAAAGGACGTCACAGTGCCGTTCCGCATATCAAGCCAAAAATAGAAGAAGAACGAACCAACAAAAAAAAAGAAGAAAAAACCAAACAATTTTCCTTGGCGAAAACTTTTCTTAATCAAACTCACGCATAGCGACTCCCAAAGACGAGCAACGTCGCATCGTCCTTGCTGGAAGGAATTTGGAATTTACCCGCATTCAGTTGAAAATAAAATTAATTTAAACGGATTTAACCGGAGCTGACTTCCACTTAAAGCTGCACTTTTCATCAAGGACGAACAAGGATTTACCCTTTATTTTTTCATCGAAGGACAAGGTTTTTAAAAAGGCAAATACCACCCTATCAACGGGTATAACGAATAGTGAAAACAGTAAAAAGTGTACCCTCCAAAGAGATATCAAATAAGGAGCGACGGATTTTCCGGTTCGCTGGCAGCTATTGACAGCAAAAAGATTGTCAGTGTCAGCCATCTTATTTTGCATTTTGTGTTTGTGCGCGCCTTATTTAGTTCCTCGTTCACCTGGAATCTATTATCCTCTCAAGAAATATAAAGTGCCACAGCATTCTAGTGGTGGTACACGACTGCATATTCTATTCAACTTGTATATAGAACGAGCCTCTTGAGGGATTCGTTCCGAGAATTTCTAATATCATAAGAGCAGCTCGAGAAGGCAAGAGTAGGATCAACATTGACAGTTTGACGACGAGGACACGGTGACGAAACGAGAAAATGAGGCTTATCAACAGATGCTCTTATTCTGGTTGGACACGACCAGGTTTTAAATTTCAAGATCAACTAGGACTTGTGATAGCTGTTTTGGGTCATTTGGCATTGTTTCAAATGGTTAATGCATCACAACAATCAACAGCAAGGTTGTGCTTACCATCATTTGGCAATAGCAGCAGGAACGCATTACCCAAGGAAAGATGTCGAGGGCAGGATGTGATATCTTTGGTTCCGGAAAAAGGTAAGTACCAAGTGGTTGTGGATATATTTCTTTCCATTTTGTCGGTTAAGAGGTTTTATTTTTCCTGTCTTTACATCATAAAATCAAAACATCATGCTGCAATGAAGGTCTGTAAAAATAGTTGCATAAGGGTCATAGCGATGCACGTTTCTTGGGCTTCGTGTGTGGATATAAGTACGTAAACATCTTTCAAGTATATTTTACAGTCGACTCCGATTAAATTGACACATTTCGTTTACTTTTCGTAATAATTTTTTTAATTTAACATTAAAAAGGATGATGTTGAGAAAATAGAACATTTAATTTAATTTTAAATAATAGTATTTGAAGACTATATAACGAAAAAAACTTAAAATAAATATCAGTTTCCATCAGGACAGGGTCTTGAGATTTTTACATTTTATAACAATCAGTTGGACTTCCTCTTTTTTTATAAAAACGCGCGCACAAGGGGTTATGCTTTGAGGAAAAAAAAATACGGAGGTTAGGGCAGAAGCTGTCGATTAACATTGGTTTGGAATGCTTTTAAATTGAAATGGCAAGGGAAAAAAATCCGTTTTGTTTTGCTAAAAATTGAATGTCTGTATTTCACGGTAGGTCTGCAATTGGGCTCAAAGTGTGAACTGATGAGCCTTCGGAACGACACTTCTATTAGACAGGAAATTTCTAAGAAGATAAATACAGTTGGCTTGAGTGACCATTTTTTCTAAAAGAAACGAAAAGAAAAGAAAGACATGAAACATTACTTCTAACGAGTAAGTGTAGCGATGTTTGAGAAGCACCTGCCCAAAGGTGGCGGTTATACTCGAGTTTTATAATATTTTTTAATTAGGTGGGAATCAGACTAGAAACCGTCCAACAGAACTTACATTGAACGGTCCAGTAGATAGCTTATAATCCAACGAACAAGAGTATCATCGATCTCAAAAGCAACCACTTTCGAAAAGAGAGCTTGATGACAAACTCTATCAAATGCCTTAGAAATATCAAGCGCAAGAATTTTACTTTCGCTAAAGCGATGTAAAGATTTGTTCTACTGTTCGGTGAGATATCAGATAACCAATGAAACGATTGCTGCGGAAGCCATACAGTTGGTCATGTTGAAGCTTTCGGTCTTTAAGATATTTCTTAAAAGGACGGTTTATCAGCGTTTCCATGACCTTAGAACGAAGGGACGTAAGTACTATGGTTCGGAAGGAGAGGGAGGCTAGACAGGCGGTTTTCCATCTTCTAGAAAAGATTCCAGAAGAATAGGAGCGATGGAAAAGCTTACGCAGTGGTTTTGCCAGTGTGGAAGAATACCATAAATAAATGGCAAATTCATAAAATGTTCAAAACCACTGATTGAACAGTTTTTCTTGTCCCTTTAGCCACTACCGGTTGGGTGTTGGCTTGCCTCATCGGGTCAACGAACAAATGGGGAAGCATGTTAGGCCCATGTTAAGTTTGTTCAACCCGCAGATTCTTAATGTAGACGGTCTAAACTTTCATTTGATACCCCATTTGTTCAATGACTCGATCCCAATGATGTGAACCAGAACCAAAAACGCAACCGGAAGTGGCCATTTAACCGCCAAAGGTACAAGAAAAACTCTGTCCGACTAGCGGTTTTGTACATTTTATGTAATTTGAAATTTATTTATGGCAACATTTTCAATTGACTCGATGAGGTAGGTGTTCCTAAGGTAGCTTCCCCTGCTAATACCATCCGGGCCAGCGGTAACAATCTGTCCCATGGAAAAATTTACATTGTTAAGTACAAAAGGGACAACGTTGCTGTGAACAAACGTAGAGCTAGCAGCGAAATGGGCTGCGAGTAAGTTTGCCTTCTGTGAAGAGTAAACAATAGGTTTTTCTATCTCGATGAGTGTTGGAACCGAAGATGTTTAGGAATTTTTAATATTTTTTTTTCAAATGACCAACAATTTTTACTGCATTTAGAACATTGCAGAATTTGTTTGCCGTAATTTTTTGTCATGCAAGAATTTGGTTCTATCAATAACGGAGTTACATGAGTTCCTAACTTATTTGTGCGTTTTACGATTTTCCTATGTAGGCTTGGCTTGCAAGGAGCGGAAACTTACTTTCTTGAATTCGGTAGCTTCTTTACACTTCGAAAAATCCAAAAAAAAAAACTTTTACTTGGATCTATGCCCTCGGCGACCACTGTCGATGTTTTTTGGAAGTGATATGACTTTTTGCCTTGGCTTAGTTCTTTCGAATCTCGAGCGCAGCGCAGCGAGAGTAAATTCTGCTTCTGTTGTCTACTTGTGCTGATTTGTGAAGTGGTTTGTTTTTTCTTTGCTTATTGTTCCAGCGTTTGCACTTGGAAAACGTTGCAAAAATTTGTGTAGGTATGTGTGTTTGTCGTGAATTTTGACGATTTTTTCACGGAGCCTTGCACTCTAATTAACTTACAATCTAAAGAGAACACACAAGGATCTGGAGGTAACAAGTGTGTAACACTTATTTTTTTTTTGCCTTAACTTCAAAGCCCCAAGCGAGATATACTTTTATTAACTTTAATTAAGTTTTGGACAGAATTGCGTTGAAATGTAATCTAATTAAAGCCTCTTTTTTGAAAAATACACATTCTGGTTTGATGTCGTTTTCAAGTGTCAGGGGAGAGGGATTGTAGTATATAGCGCAAGGGTGAATATATATCAACATATCACTTGAAATGATAGAGTGCACTTGCTGTTGTTACTTTTGTTTACTTTTAATTAAATTATGAAGAGAAGGTATTTTCTATTTATAAGAAAGAAATTTAATATTTTTTATTTGAGATAAATGGAGGTGGTTTGGGATTTTTGAATGACGGAACGTTTTTGAAATTCCAAAGGCAGACTTAATATTGAAGGAATTTAGAAACTTAAAGCTGTTGAATAAGATAAGAGGTAACAGAGATAAGTGGTTTTGTTCTGGAATATATATAATATCTAGTCAACGGCCTTGGCTCTGATAAAGCATCGCTTCCCGTGAGATCAGCGAAATCAAGCATCGTTGGGCGTGGTTAGTAGAAAAATGGGGGGCCGTCCGATGGCCTCAGTAGCCAGTGCTCGTAAGTGTGTCTCCTTCGTAGATTTATCTACGGAGTAGATTAAAATGTAATGTAATGTAATGTAATATATAATATCTAGAAAATTTAGAGAAATGCACTGCAGATTATAAAAATATATTTGTTTTTAGACTCACAAAAATTCCATTTCGATGTTTTAGAAACAACAATATATATTTTGTTAATTTTTCAAGTTTTTCAACAACCAAGCATCAGGAAGATTGCGTATTAAGGTAAGCCGAACCTTTACTTAATAGCCTACCTACACGCTTCACAAACCGTATAATGTTCCTAATCCTAATATTATTTAATTCTACCTACAGTTTCTGCTCTATTTATTTTTAATTCTGTAAAAAGGATCCTATTTCTAATATAATTCAATTTCCATTCACAAAACTATCCATACAAACTCTTCATTTCTTCCTTTCAAAACCAATTAAAAAAAAACTATTCAGGTGTCTAGTTTCATTCCATCAATAATTTCAATTGAAAAATTGCCATCATTACGCATTCCGATCAGCAATTAACCTCTCAACGACGGTCCATTTATTCCAGAAAAATCCATATAAATCAATCCTCTCATTGCCAACAAAATCCATTCACAAGAACCCTCTTAAGGGTTCGAGATTTTCCAAGCTCAACCGCCTTCTTAGCAAACAGCCCACATAAAAGGAAACAATATACAGAGCAAAAAAAATACTCCCACGTGAATATGGAAGCTTCATCCTTTCACTGAATAGTCCTTTAATCCAATTGAATAAACTACTTAATCCCTTTTTCCATAGGGTGCCATATAACAGGAGGCGAATCAGCATCACCTCTCTCTCGCCTGATGACAAAAACAACAACCAGTAGGAGACCAATCGATGGGAGTTTAGTATCAAATAAATTATCGCTTACCGTTACAGACATCGCCCCTCAGCAGATTTCAAACACATAATAAATTCACATGCTTCGGGTGTTGAGTCTTAAGGTATTAGAAGTTCCTCTGGCAAGGATTTCCCTCTGTGCATCAATGTAATTTCATAAAAGTTCGAAGGAACTTCTCAGGTTAGAGTGTAAAGGGACAACCTGTCTGCACCGAAGAAGGTAACGGGAACGTCTCTAATCAAATATTCATTTGAAAATTTGCCATGGAGTATTATATAGCAGGAGTCGTTTTCCAGGACGCTTAGTCACCAATTTGAGACCAATATATTGCCAAGTGGGGTTGTTATAAGCTCTGGGGCGACCTCTGCGGTTGAATCATTTCAATGGAAATCCATTTATATGCAAACATCGCTTTTTATTCTATCGACACAAGTCAATTTTGGACTCTGGCAGGGTAGGTGTTGCAGCAAATGTCCTATTCCTTCGAATCACACTCCCGTTTGGTATGTCAACGACGACATTAACCAAATAAAATCAGGACTTTTGGCTCAAAAAGCTGAGTAATTTGTTTTGGACTCTGGAGAATTCCATAGAGATCTGCGACACTAACAGGAACAGAAGCACAAGTGTGTGTCAATTTGGTTTGCTAAGAACAAACAACGTTTGTTTCAAGTTCCATTTGGCAGGAAGCCTCTATGCTGCTGGTGTTACAGGACCTTCTGTTGGGCTGCTGACGTAAGAAATAACGTGTGTGTCCTGTGAAAAAGCTTTCATTAATATAACTGATCTCTGGGAAGTCTCGTGTGAACTGAAGATGTACAAAGAAGATGGTGTCGAGCTGAAACGAAAATAATAATGTTTTCCATACACTTAAGTACTATGCTGCTACACTTGACTGTGTCTGGATAATAGTGCTAGTGCTGAGCCCTGAACCGAACAGGCATTCGCCGAGCTGAAAACCCCGATTGAAAGGTATGCAACCCGGAGCCAGTTGGTTTTTTTATGAGCAAATGATTGAATGGCAAGGAGGATTTGTCATTTTGTATGAAATATAGGCAGCAGTCGATGAAATGAAATGGCAAAACAGAGGAGAGGGACAACAAGGACAACAAAATGGATTTTGTGAAATCCTTTTGCATGACTCACATAACATCCAATGCAATAGTGTAGTGCAATTAAGGAGAGTGATGATTTAGAGAGGAAGTTTTATTTTATTTGTACTATTGTATATGATGTGCATGTGTGAGGTTTTGAGGAGTTTAATCAATTGATATGATGGTGTTATGAGGACGATGTCGATTTAAGGCCAAACTGTTTAAAGGATATACCTAGAAATAGGAAAAACTGGCAACAAACAAAGGAAACAAATTTCGTTTGTCTCGAATGATTCTCAACAGCCATCTAATTCACACGATTCAACACACGATTCAATGAGTGTCGATCTTAAGCTCGTAGAGGCCGGAGGTCGAGGTGCGCGCACAAATAATTAAGCAAAAGCCCAAAAAAAATTATTGCGCATTGTTATCGCCCTCCTCCTACCGACCCATAGCACTGACATCCCTTCTTTCAAAGGTCATGGAAACACTGATTAACCGTCAGCTTAAGGAATATCTCGAAGATCGTAAGCTTCTCCATGACCGTCAGTATGGCTTCCGCAGCAACCGTTCCACTGGTGATCTGATGGCATATCTCACCGAACAATGGAACAAATCTTTACATCGCTTTGGTGAAAGTAAGATTATTGCTCTTGATATCTCCAAGGCATTTGATAGAGTTTGGCATGAAGCTCTCTTATCGAAAATGCGTGCTTTTGGGATCGATAATACTCTTGTTCGTTGGATTAAAAGCTATCTTCTGGACCGTTCAATACAAGTTGTATTGGATGGATTCAAGTCTGATTCCCACAAAATAAATGCTGGTGTGCCCCAGGGCTCTGTTCTGTCTCCGACTCTTTTCCTCATTTTTATAAATGATCTTCTGTCTGTTACTTCTAATCCACTTAACTGTTTTGCTGACGACTCTACCCTCAGCTTTTCATATTCGTTCGATAATTCACGTCTTTCGCCTTCGGACGTACAATTGCAACGGTGCCGTATGTCAAGCTCATTAAACTCCGATTTATACAGCATTGTCAAATAGGGTAATAGGAATCGTATGGAGTTTAATGCTTCGAAAACTCAATGCTGTCTTCTGTCGTTAAAGCTAAACATACCCCCAATGCCATTGTCCATGAATGGCACTTACATCGAAGAAACCGAAAAGCTCTCAGTACTCGGTATGTGTGTCAACGACGACCTCCATTGGAACGACCATATATTTGAGATCGCTAGGAATGCTGCTAAGTGCTTAGGTTTTCTGTATCGGTGTAAGAAGTATTTTTCCCCATCTGATCTGGCTACAATTTATAAAGCGTTTATACGTCCTAAACTCGAGTTTAACTCCCACCTCTGGGGCAGGTGCTTCACAAACATCGCTTCACCTGCTTGATAGAATACAAAATAGAGCGTTAAGATTGATAGGAAATATAACTGCCACTGAATCAATTGCCCCTCTCGAACACCGACGCAATGTCTTTCCTTTCTTTTATCTTTTCTTTTACAAAAAATGTTCATTCGAAGTAGCCAGTTGCATTCCTCCCCTTAAAAGTTTCGCCCGTAATACTCGTCTCACAAGGAATGCTCATCAGTTCACCCTTGAGCCAAATTTCGGACGTACCGTGAAATATATGGATTCTTTTTTTAACCGAACGACACGAATTTGGAATAGTTTACCCGGCGAGATTTTCCCTTGCCATTTTGATCTGCAAACATTCAAAACTAATGTTAATCAACACCTTCTATCTCTCCCCCCCTATCTACCGAATGCCCGCGCAGTGTGTTACATTAAAAGGGAAACAAGTAGTCCCTTGTGCGCGCGGTAATTATAAAAAAAAATAGTTTTATGGTAAAATTAGTTCTATGCTGCCCATAATCTCGTAAAGGCTTTAACCACAATTTTCATATTTTCTAGTTATAGAGGAGCATATAGTGCGTAATAATTAAAAAAAAAAATTTTTTTTTAATTAATTTATGCTTTATTTTTTTAAGTATTTCAAATTATTCTTTTTTAAGTTTTTAGAAAGTAACGTATATAGGTTTTTTTTTGTCGCAAAAAATGTATGTAAAAAGACCTATGTACACCAATTTACAAACTATTTTAGTTCAATTTTTCCGTTTTTATTAATAAAAAATTCTTTTAACAATACAGGACTTCTAATTATAAAGCTAATCTAAATTTGCTTCAAGCTCGGTTACAGTGAGATTGTTCCAACATTGTTTTCTGTTTTTTTTCAATACTATTTTTCTTTCGATTGATATTCCTCTTGGCTGGCAGGGAACAAACTTTGATGGTTTGAAATAAACTTGACTTTATATACTGACATTTTAATAAGTTAAGAGCGATGAAGTTAGTGTCGAACGGTTTTTTGTAGAGTATGTTTTATGTGAATACAAACAAAGATTTTGCTATACAGCTTAAACTGGAAAATTCTAGCTTAAGCTTCGCGTTTTCAGCTTTGTTTGTTTATTCACATGTCGTGGTTAGTTTAAACTAATATTTTATAAATTGGAGATAATCGGAGAGCTCTTCAGCTGCATTGCACGAATGAACTCTGCCATGTTCGCACTATTACTAAAGCGAATTCTAAAACTAAAAACTAGTCAAAGGTTTTTAGGCAGGGATGTAGGAATTTTGATATTTTTTTATCTTTTGCTTAAATATTTTAGCTAAAGCTATTTTTATTCACACGAATTGAAGCTTAAACTAGAAAAACAAGTTTAAGCTACATGAACAGCAATTGCTAAGAAACTTCTTTTTTCTAGCTAGCTTAAGCTTAGTTTTATTCACACAAAACCTAGCTTTAGCTTGTTTTTTTATTCACCAGACACATTGTTACTTAAAAACACAGCTGAGACAAAAAAATATCTAATGTCCGTTTTCTGCATGCAGTCGTATATAAAAAGCCCTATGTGGTAGTTAGAGGTCAGCAAAAAGAAAATCCATTACGAAACATCAAAAACATAATAATTTGTCACATAAACATTTTAAAAGTTGCATGAAATACGGTAATTCGGAAACTGGGCATCATGAATTTTTTGGGTGAAATTGACGATTAGATGCTGGTGAAGATGAAGAGACATCACCAATGAGATGAAAGACCGCAAGTGTATGTTACAAGCGGAAACAGCGGAGTCGAGGGTAAGTCCACGTTATTTGGTCTTATTGCTTTTCGTTTTGGCGCCAAGCTATTAAACATAACGGCTTTTCTTTGAAAATAGCCAAAAATTGTTTGTTTGACTTTTAATTTGTGCTGTCAAAATTAAAATATTATTTCGACGTTTTATGAATTTCTAGTTTTATCCAAAACTAGTCTTACAGCCATATTATTCACATTTTTCAAAACTAGAAATGAAACTAGTTTTACGAAAATAGTTTTCGAGAAGTATGTATGTATGTAGCTGTTTTTTTAATTTGACAGCTAAAATAAAAAATCAATTTTTTTTGTGATTTTCAAACAAAAACCGTTGCATTGTTGCTCTTGACCACCAAAATGATACCAGTAAAACACAGATATTGTATATTCTTACCATTTTTTGTTAAATATTTTTTGTTAGTCCAACTAGATGAGAAGACCCTAGCGTAGCAGTTTGTGTGTTTATTCTACGGAATAAGTCGTTGGATAATTGTTTAATCTGCTTTCAATTCGGTGAGTACATGCACTTGATTTAGTAGCAATATTATAAGTATAGTAGTGCCCCGTGGCTTAGTGGTTAGTGTGTCGGACTGCTAAGCGAAAGAACCTGGGTTCAAATCCAGCTCATAGCCACCTTTTTTTCTGGGGTACTGCCTCTTGCGAGGAACTGACAAAACCTCCAAGAGTAAAATTTGTCTCGAAAAAGTGCATCTCATGTGCCGTTCGGACTCGGCGGTAAACTGTAGGTCCCTTCCATTCTTGCAGAGTAACAACACACACACAGGAATGGTTGAGAGTATAAGTCACTAGGCCTTGGCTCCTTAAGGAGCTGTCGCGCCAATAAATTTATTTATTTATTATAAGTATAGATACATCTAGCATCTAGCACGTGACAAATCCGCCTTTTTGTATGCCCAGTCGTCAAGACCTCCGTAATAACGTAACAAAACAATTGGTAGTTGCGACATTTTTGTGTTGGAAGCGAAGTCAGAAGAAATGCGCAGCCCCGAACCCCGAAACCCGAACCCCGAACTGCAAGCGATTAAAATACTCCACGAATTATCTATTTTTAACCACCATATATAGGGCTGGTTGGAGATCGCTTCTGCTTTTCATAAACAGTTGCGCATGGGTCTGTCATCTAAGTGGGTTTAATGAACGCTATGTAGCTATATGTCGGTTGGACTTTTGCCTAATGAAACCCATACTAAAAAGGCTTTAAATGTAGATGTTTAACACTATTAAACAATATGCGATTGTACACACATTATGTAACTATAATAGGTATAATATTTTTCAGATGAATATTAAAAAAAATATACACATTTCGAAAGTAAATTTCCTTATTTAAGAATTCCTCTATTCCATAATCATTTTTTAGGTAGAAAACATTTCGTCCTGAATTAATTTGTAAAACGAAAGTTCTATGGTTTCATTGTTATATTCATATCCTTGGTTTCCGTCGTCTTCGTTTATAGGAATTTTCCAGCCTGTGCCACATTTATTTCATGTCGCAGTACCAGGAAGCGGCACTGATGCAAGGAACCGAAGCAAAAGAATTAACTTCTGCTCAGGGTTAAGATAGCAGTCCGGGAGTCGGATACAAATTTGGTCAATCATTTCCTCTCAAACGATAATTGGTGAAACGCATCAGGGAATTGTGAACGTGTCAGGTGCTGCGGTTTCGTGTGTGGGATGAGCAGTCCAGAGCGTTATAACATTCAAAGTATCAACTGACGGTCTTTCCACCGAAATACATCCAGCTGACATTTATATTCATTTATAGTTGCATATAAGCTACTATCAGGCTAAATTTTAGCCGAGAGGAAATCACTGAAAGTAATTTTTTTGTTGCAAGTTCAAGATGCAGTTGACGCATAATCCGCCTTGTTAAAGCTAGCTGACCTTCAAGATGATGGATAAGCTATGGTTTAACAAATTTTTAGTCGGGAGGAAATGACTAAAAAAATTATATTCTTCGTGCGTGGGAGGCTACACTGCCCATCCCACCCACGGAACCGCAGCTGACGTTCACGAGGTTTTATAATAATATTACCTGATGCTATTCACCAAGTATCGTTTAGGAGGAACTTTGTCATGGAAATTTGTCTCTGACTCCCAGACTATAGAGTTCTGTAGTTGAAAGATTGTTTTTCCAAAATACCTGGAACTTAGTTCATTCTAATTTGTATCTTACCGTCTTTGTGGTTCCACCAAATCAACAACACTTTTAAAGAAGGGCTGATAAAATACCAATATCATCCCACTCTTCCACTTTGGTCTTTTCATCTTCATTTTTACCGTATTTTTGTTGACTACAATTTTATTTTATGATGAATAATACAAAAAGGCTCCAAAACTAGTTCTGATGTTCATAAAACTAGGTATTTCTGGTTTTATGAATTTCTAGTTTTACCCAAAACTAGTTTTAAGATTTCCAGTTTTAGTATCAATTTTTGTTTCAATAATACCGATTTGTTCAAAACTTGAAACTCGAAATCCCCATAGAACTAGTTTTACCTAAAAAGAATTTTTGAATCGTGTGAATAATATGGCTGCTATAGTCAAAACTAGAAACTTGTTTGAAAACCCAAACTAGTTTTATTTTCAGAAATGAAAAATACCGATTTTTTGATTGAACTAGTTTTGATTCATTTTAATAGAAATGGAAACAAAACTAGTTTTATGTAAAACTATTTTCGTTTCTAGTTTTGAAAAATGTGAATAATATGGCCGTTAAATAAACTCATAAGAAGTAAAAGCGTCGATTTTCGAATTCCGAGGTCTTTAGATTCGACCGCCATTCTGATTTAAAATTTTATTTATTTTTGTTTATTATCTCGCTTATTTTCGACTCTAGCCGAAAATGCACATGTTTAAAGTTGTTCAGAATTTAATTTCCTACAACTTTGGCGTTAATAATTTTTTGTCTACGATTGATATTTTTTCAAATAATCTATCTTCTTTCTATCTTTGGAAAAATATAAATCGTAGACCAAAAAATATTAAAACCAAAGAAAATAAGCCATATATTTAACAAAAATAAATAAAATTAAAATTCAAAATGGCGGCCAACTCTAAAGTCCTAGGAATTCCAAAATCGAAATTTATACTCCTTATGAGTCCTTCTTACGATTAGAAATGAAAAAAACCCTATTCTTTTTCATATATTTCTATTTATTTCTATTTCAATTGTACAATCCGCGACTCGGCTATGTATTCAGCTTTTATCCTCCAATTATTTTCACTCGACCCAAAAATACTGAAGTAAAGCTGAACCCATCTCTTAATAAATTGCCTCCCCATCTTCGCATATTTTGTTTAGAAACTTCAATCAAGCATTCCTTTTACCAAAGAAAAACTTATAAAATTATGACAAATGGATCCTAAAAAATAAATATGTTTACATACAAATTGATATACCTTTGTTTTGAATTTTTTGTTCTCAACATGACCAAAACAATATTTACCTTTTCTTTCAGATCGTGGATTATTTGTCTACTACCACTTGGCAAAGGCCTTCCAATCTCCAACCACAAACACCAACCTGCCATTAGTCCGAACAAATATTGAACCAGATATTCCAAACAAAACTGCACAAACATTTAAGGTAAGAAAGAAATATTTTTTTCCATTAAATATATAAAAACATAAACATCCTTCTTTTGAATTTTTTGCATATTTTTTTTTGCAAATTTTTATTTTCAAATTTCATCCGTCTGACTGCCCATTTAGAACGAACTCACACACACAAATATGCGAGAGTCATCCTTCAAAGTAGACATAATAAGGTGAAACAAAAAAATGGGCACGACTGGGTCGCACGTACTTGCTCTTGTGTGCTTAATTACATTGGAAGGCAAGAGCTTGGACAAAAACAAATAACATTTACGTTGAAAGTAACACAGTTTAAACTTATAAAACCTATCAAAACCACAATACTTAAAGGTTTTTACTAAAAAATGAACAACGCCACCATACGTCTTAAATAACAAAGAATTTGATAAAATCCTGTTTTTTATTTTTAGTTTTTTGAAAAAAAAAATTATTTTTTTCAATTTTGGTATGCAGTTTCTTAGAGTTTATTAATATACATGTGAATATAAAATTAAAAATAATTTCTTTTAGTTAGTTTTAAAAATATTGATTTAAAAAAAAAAAAAAATTTATTTAGTTAGAAAAAAAAGTTATTCAGGATTTTGATATACAGAATTAATTTGGCTATCTAGATCTTTCCAAATATAAAATTTGACAGAAATCCCTAAAGCCGTCACCGAGAAAGCCAAACATTAGAAAACCGTTACATGAAAGGTCCCGTTAATAGACTTTTCCCGTATATGTGACTCTGACAAAATTATAGCCAATACCAACAAAAAAATTCTCAAAAAATTTCATTAGAATCGTTGCAAAAAAATAAGCTTTTCCTAAACGGTCGTATGGCAAGTACCGTTATTTTTAGCCCTAAAAATGTCAAGAGATACACACGACATAACAAATTTGAATGCAATCGCTTAACCCGTTTAGGCTGCAGATCGATATACACCCGGAGGGAAAGACAGACAGACAGGCGGACAGACATTTTTGTCAATGACTTTTTTAGACTTCTCCATGATCGTAATGTCATGTTTGATTGTTATCTCAAAATTTTGTATATTCACGAATCCTAAACTTGCCTTATAGTCCCTATAATCGCAAGTAAAAAGAAAAAAATTAACGTTATTGGTCGTCTTCTTTCCGAGGACATGCCATCACTTAGCCTACCCTACCAACAATACCATGGATTCATTTCCCTTTCTTTTACCGCCATACTACCCCACCGAAGAACTTTTTCCATCTCCATTTCGTTCAATAAATCTCTCATTAGCTATGCATAGAATGTGGATTTGGATCGTGGTTGTGTCTCGGAAAATGCATGAAATCCCAAAGAATTGGAGCTGAAAAATTTAAGGATACCGTAAGGAAATTAATTCGAAACGAAGCTGCTCAGCAGCTTCAGAAACGAGGACATACACCGAGACCGCAACGTCAGATTCGAAGAAAGATAGACAGACAGACAGTCATGGAAGGATGTGGACGTGCATGCTTTTAAATTCATGTAACTTTTCCTTTGTTATTTTAAAAGAGTTTTTTCCTCTCCCCGGACGAAAACTTCATCCTTGGCATTTAATTGGGATAATTTGTGAAAGACCGTTAGATTAAAGAATTAAGGATACAGAAATCGAATTCCTCGAATAATTCTCCATGATAGTTTCGAATCCAATTTAATGTGCCTGCGGTTGAAAGTCAAAGACAAATAATATTATCCTTTCAAGGATATAAGTTCGCGTTCATAGAGAAATGTGTATGCTAAACGCAAAGACATATTTTCTCGTGTGAAAGGACATTCATGCTATAATCTGGATATACTGCTCCGTACCTTTGATATTTATAGCCGAGACTATTGCAACTTTTCGACTTAAAGCCCCGAGACATCCAGAGCACAAACTATTGTGCAGAATCTCGGATATCTTTGTCTCTATGCAAATAGTATGAATAAACTTTTGCAACCTTAAGGTCCTGTGCGAACACATTATATGCTTAAGTCGGTGTTTGTCTATGGTATTTGTGTGCGACAGGCAGGGCGAGTGCTGCGCTTCTGTTTACCTTTTTGGTCGACGGCATATTAAATACGTCCGGAGCGACATATTTATGGCAAACGGAGCTGTTTTGTATTGTGCGTATAACGTACATGTCCTGGGGATGCGTTCACATCACAGTACCGAGGATGATAGAAATTCAAAAGAAAGCCAAAGAGAAAAGATGGATTTTATCATGACATCTTAATACGTAGTCGTCACATCACCATCTGCAAAGAGATAACTCCGTTTATTTGCATCTGGAAGCTGTCCAAGTCCAGGAGGGGTGTTTTGTAGGTGGGTTTGTTTGAAGATGAACACAACAGATAGAGATATTGTGAGGATGGTAGAGTAGGTAATATATTTCAAACTCCGATGAGCAAAGGCGAAGCAAGAAACCTGAGCATAAAAGAAACGCCGCAAGTCAGAAATCTGTTGAGCGGTGGATAATCTCATAAGAATTTCACCAGCAAGAGAAGATCAAACAATTATGAATAGGAGCCCGATGAATTTACCACAACACGTTGCTAAACTTTCTTTTTACATTAAAGATTTTTTTTTTATAGAACATAATCCTATTTGCTATGTATATATTATAAATTTGAAAGTTTGTATGTTTGGATGTGTGAAATGGTAGGTAGGTGGATGTGGTGCTGGATAGAGATATAGCCTACTTTTTATCCCAGGAACTGACAAGGTTACGGTGGGAGAGACTTAAACGTGTAATAATGTATGGCTTGAGGTTTTTTTTTGTTATATTTCTATGTGTCAATGACTGCACGAAGTTATGAAATTTGGTAGATGAACGAGTATTAGTTCATGATTCATTTACTTAACATGCTACTTTTTATTTTGAATTTTTGGTTTAAAATTGTTGTGGCTTTACCTAGTAAGTCTGTTTTCTCTGAATCTAATCTTAAAGTCCACGCAATTGAATTCGCGGCTAGAAGCTAAAGCTAGAATATTGTAAATATAATTGTTTGTATGTTTTTGGTGTTTGGATATTCAGCAATCACGCGTGGTACTTTGTATCCCGGAAACAAGAACGGCTCCTCTGTGGGAGAAGGTAATATCAAATGCTAAATAACTGGAAGCTTCTTTATTCCATTTCAACGCCAGAACGAAAGCGAATGAAATTCAGTATGAAAATGGGTGAGATTTTTTTGTCCGAGAAAAAAAATGTGAAAATTGTATGCCCATATGAGTGCATGGGCTTGTGAAGTTTGACTGTTAGATGGATGAGTACCTGGATTTACTTAAAAAAATATTTTTAATCCCAAGAAGCTTTGCTGAGATTCGAATCATAATTTTACCGTAACAGGTTTTGATGTAAATAATACAAATATTTTGAAAACGTCTTCCAGAAAAATTAAGTTCAATTGACACTAGAAATAAATAAAACCAGCCATATGAACAGCTAGGTTTCTGCTGGGCTAGGTAATTCTCAAAACTCCTGTCACCAAACAAATGTAGAAACATTAGGTTTTATTTGGATTTAAATATAAAATAATCGAAAATCTGGAGTTTTGCTAAGGTTATCTTAGGACAACTCGTTGAACCATACCCGTGGCTGAGTAAAGTAAAACTCTCAAGTGGCAACACTGATTAAGATGATGATGATCATCATCATCGGCCCAACAACCAGTATCCGGTCCGGGCTTTATTCAACAAGTTCTTCAACACATCCCGATTGTTGGCCGACGCAACGCCGGTGCCGTTCGGTTTCGCACTCCAAGACTACGGGCGTTCTTCAGCGTAAGCAAGGTCTGCCAGGTTGCCTTCTACCATACAAAGAACTACACAAAACTTTCCGAGCTGGTTACTCTTCGCTCATGGGAGATAAGTGCCCAACCCACCAAATTCTACCTAGTTTTATTTTGTCCACACATCTTTTTCGAAGTAGATTTCATACAATTCATGATTGTATATCTTCTCGGGAATCGTCCTCCCTTGCACAAGGGGCCAACACTTTTCCTTAAAGAAAAGAGTTATAAAAAGGACGTTAAAATTATTTTTAATAACTTACAATTTCCTTCAATGAAAAAAACAATCATAGGCAGTTTTGGGTGCCTTCGAGAACCACAATAAACTCAACAGGATACTACCACTTGAAATCAATTATCAAACGTAAGCTACGCCTTAGCTACACACAAACATGTATATGTAAGATTTCTAATTAATGTTAAATTGACTATGTAGGGTATTATTTTGATAAAAAAAATTATAAGACAGCTTTATTTACTTTTAATCTCTTGCAAGCGACCGATCTTTACTAAATGATTTTTGAGACTAAACTCTAAAATGAAAAATATAATTCTCTTTAGTTCAAAACCGTTCGATGGGAGAAGGAGATCAGCTTTTTCTCTTTACATGCTATTCGTTTCGTTTCAATACGTATGTAATATCTGCAACGATATGCTCCGTGTGCAATAACTCCTATGCCTTATTTCTCCACAAAATTAACTCCGATGAGTTCATCACTAAGTCTTGAAACTCGTAAATTCAGACTTGGACTCCGTTTGAAACAACTGGTGAGTTCTTTCATACATCCTGATCGCCATACAGTTTCTCAACCCAAGGCTAATTGAGCTTTATTTTGTCCACCACATTTGCTTCGAGGATCTGTATTTGAGTACTGGTTATACCATGTTCTTGTACAGAAGGTGCTATGTTTTTATGGTAAGATTTAGGGAATTTTAGGGCCTCGACAGAATAGAATTATATCATCAAAAAATTCCAATGTTGTGAAATTCACCAAACTATTGCTGGACAAAAAAAACACACTGAAACATTCTTCCCCCAGTTGTCGTGAGAAAAATATCCTCTCTAATGAAAGCATTCAACCATCTAGGCTTCTTAAAAATACATTTACTATATACAGTCCTGTTTTTCCATCAAGGATTAAGCACATTTTCCTAAGTCGGCACTGGATACAATGAAATTTGAAACTTGATATCTGTATCTCTCAATCCATTAGTTATTTTTTTGCTATGCCAATGCCCGCCACTCCCATCAGCATGCTGGTCTTGACCAAATAGATGGATTACAATGTAGGCCGCCTAATGGTTTGCCCTACTGCAAATAGATAATATTCAAAATAGATTTGTATTCCCAGAAAAAAATATAATAACATTGAATCCAACGTGAGAGTCTTGGTTCTAGGACAACGAGGACTTTGTGAAAGGACCTAACAAATTACTGCAATGATGTGGTGCGCATTTCCTGGTCTTCTTTGTCCTCTGCCTTGACATTGATGAGACAGTGTCTTGTGTTCTTTGTAGTGTGTCATTGGTGATTTATTGCGTAAATTAATTTTCCCTCTTCCTGCCTCTCACCCTATTGAAGAAATTATACCTTTTGAGAGGAATTAGATTTTCACCAGAAATGGTGGTCTATTGAATTTAATTAAAAAAAAAACATTTTTAACACTCAGGATTTTAGTTAGTTTGGTGGGAGAAACATTAACGCCCAGTACCCTCCAAACCTATCATCATCCTTCAATGAACAACTAAGGTGCCAAAATGATGATTTTCAGAGCAAAAGAAGATCTAATTGCTTATTGAGGGTGTGGAACTGGGCGTCGTAATGCAGAGAATAATATAATTTTAACGGCTTCATTAAATTCAAAAGCATTACCCGAGGTTAAGCAATTTACAATGAGGGGTCAATTAATGGAGGATGAATTAATTTCGGCTTTAAATAAACCAACCGAAGGGAAGTCATTACAGTTGCTTAGGAGGATTTTTGTTTTGTTTTAGATTTTAATGAGCTGTGACGGTGTATATCTTGATAGCAAATATACATACAATCTTTTTTGATCCAAGAAAGAAAGCCGCAATGTTCTTTAATTATTTCTTTTTTATAATTTGCTTTTACTTCTACTTAAGAATGTATCTATGTATATGGTGTCTTCCTCAGTAAAAGTTTTTTTTTAAATTCTAGAAAGATGTTAAATTGTCTGTTTTATGAACTCATCCTCATTAACTTGGTTTGGGATGTCCTGGCAAAGCACAAGCAATGTTTTTTTTTCATTTTTAAGCAGAATGTTGAATCAATTAGGGATTCATAGGTACATTTATGTATACATATATATTTTTTTTAAATTTAACACTTTGAGGTAGGGAATCGTAAAATTGGCATTCTGCTCTAGAGTTTTTAATAAGTTTCCTGTCAACATGAAGTATTCTTATACGCTTAATTTATGTGCTTTTTTCTACATATCTCAGTTGAATATATTACATCTCATATAGCTAAATATAATATTTGTTTATTATCTTACGATTTTGATTCTCAAATCTGAAAATATTCAATGAACGTATAATATACGTATATTAAACATCAAAAAATTCATGTATTACAAAGCATTTCACATCGAATTATATATACATATTTATTGTATATGTATACGAAACATGTACTAAACAAATAAAGATGAATATAGCTACATTGCTGTCAACATGACGTATTTATATACGTTTGTTCACATATCTCAGTGGAATATTGTACATATCACATACATATAATATTTGTTAATAAACTTACTACTTCGATTCTTAGATCTGAAGTTATTCAATGAACGTATAATATACGTATATTAAACATCAAAGATTCCATGTATTAGACGAAAGTGATACCAATTTATTGCTACGATTTTCACAACGAGATTGGTCGAGCGGTTAGGGATCCAGACTATTGGTGCCAACGGACCCTGTTTGATTCCGACATGAGGTAAGTACTTTTATTTAATATAAATATAAATTTATATAATATAGAATACAGAAGCTACAAGAAAATTTAAAATACAAAAATAAATATAAACCAAAAAAAAAAATTTGTTTACCTATGTACGTCTTACAAACCTATATGGCGACGTCGTTTTTAAGTTTAATATACGCAAATATTCTATCTATATTATGTCAAATATACGTTAATACGATGTCGCCGTTTTAATGTTTAATTTACGTCAATGTTCTATCTGGGAAGGTAGAAGGCTTTTTCCATAGATTTATGAATAAACCTATAACCTACTGAGTCTAACAAAAGACAGATTATCCATACCTACCTGCAACGAAGTCAATTCTGGTATTCGGAACTCTAAAGGCTTCATCAAACAGAGCGCGTTTTGACGCCACGTTAAATACGCTTCAACGCCGCGTTGTCATGTCACATCGAGAGCGTTTTAAAAATGTTTGGTCATTTGTAAAAAATACTAAAAACTCTTCAACATCTTCGTTTCAAACGCTCATCGACAATAACAAACCTATTGTTTATTCTCCAGAGAAGGCAAACTTGCCTCCCATTTTGCTGCCAGCTCCACGCTGCCTCACAGCAACGTTGCACCTCCTGTACTTGAGAATGTAATGTAGCAAGGGTTCTCAAAGATTTCGATATACACAAATCCGCTGCCCCAGATGGTATATCCCCGATTCTTCTGAAGAGGTGTTCTTGCACACTGGCAAAGCCACTGCGTAGGCTTTTCCATCGCTCCTACTTTTTTGGAATCTTTCCTAGAAGATGGAAAACAGCATTTGTCCAGCCTGTCCCTAAGAAAGATGAAAGGTCTCCCCCTCCTCCTACGACCCATAGCACGAATGGAAACATGGAAATGCTGATTAACCATCAGCTTAAGGAATATCTTGAAGATCGAAAGCTTCTCCATGACCGTCAGTATGGCTTCCGCAGCAACCGTTCCACTGGTGATCTGATGGCATATCTCACCGAACAGTGGAACAAATCTTTATATCGCTTGGGTGAAAGTAAGATTATTGCTCTTAATATCTCCAATTCAGACGAACCTGGGCCTCAACCAACATGCCTCTCCAGCCAGTCCGAACTACAGTAAGTAAGTATCTCCAAGGCATTTGATAGAGTTTGACATGAAGCTCTCTTATCGAAAATGCATCCTTTTGGGATCGATGATACTCTTGTTTGTTGGATTAGAAGCTATCTTCTGGACCGTTCAATACAAGTTGTAACAAACAAATTTTTTTCAAAAAACTAAAAATAAAAAACTGGATTTTATCAAAATCCGTCCTACAATTTTCGAAATACTTTTTTCATAAATTATGTGTTATTTAGGACGTGTAATGGCGTACTTAATTTTTACTAAAAACCGTTAAATTTTGTGGTTTTGATAGTTTTTATAAGTTCAAACTGTGTTATTTTCAACGTAAATGTTATTTGTTTTTGTCAAAGATCTTGCCGTCCAATTTAATTAGGCACATAAGAGCAAGTACGTGCAACCCAGTCGTGCTCATTTTTTATAAATGATTTTCTGTCTGTTACCTCTAATCCACTTAACTGTTTTGCTGTTTTGCTAAAAATACTTACTTCATATATTCGCTTTTCTATCGAGAAGCAATGCTTTATCAGAGCCAAGGCCGTTGGCAATAAGCCAATATTATTTTAGATGTTATTTATTTTTATTTGGCCATCTATATCTTTTTAAAAATTTTGTAGAAATCTAATGACCCGTTACCAAGATAGTCAAAAGAATTCATATAAACTGCAATATGAAAGGTACCGGTATATAGGGTTTTTGGTAAAATTTTGTTCGATAAAATGATAGACCAAAATATTTTTAAGAACTTTTATCAAAATCGCCAAAGCTTTTTTTCCGAGAAATATAATCTTTTATCTTAGCGGACTTTTTTTTATTACCTCAAATATTAACGGTACTTGTCATATTCATAACCGTTAAGTAAAACCTTATTTCCCTCGAATATGGATTATGTCTTGGTGAATAAAATATTTAAGATGGTGGGCTAAAAACAGTGCCTTCCATGGGACCATTTTTTTTCTTCGACTTTCTGAAGAACTGGTTAACCGGTTATAATCAAAATTGCAAGTACCTGACCCTCTTGCTGGTCCCTCGAATGGTCAGAGACACTGACTACATAGGTAAATATTTATGGTTTGAATTCATTATCTTTTTCCAGTAAAATTACAAGTAGAAACATCAGTTCTGTTTGATTAATCCCTTCACGTTTCACGAAGAGTGACTTCGTGGTGCCATATTTAGCATGGGTACTGTTTTTTCAGTTTCAACCGAAGTATCAAACTTGTGGATAACCGAAAAATTCCAGATCTAATATCATTGAAACAATAGTTCCAGTAAAAACAGCAAAGTGATAGGTGCTGCAATTACTCTTCGTTGTCCACTGAAATAACAACCGTGACTAACGTGTACCAATCAGGTAACTTTAGAAGGTGTATTAGCAGTAAAAATTGAGGAAAATTTCAATTGTGTTTTGACATTTTTTGAATTAAATATATGCGGAATGAACGTCAATACGTAATAATATTCTCCTCAAGAACGCGAAATAATTGTTACCTTTTTTTCACACAAAGAATTGTTTGTGGTATTGGCGAAGTGCAAATTCCGGAGCAAGTTTCCTGCTGAAAATATCGCTGCTGTTACCGAAGAGAACGATTAATTGTTTAAAAGACCTGAAAACATTCCTTTACAAAGTGCATCAGACAAAGCACCAGCTATCATAAACTGTTGACCGCCAATCACGTCTAACCTGCGGTTACGCGAACATCCAAAATTATCGTGTCTGGTGCATTTCTTCATACTAATGCCATGTTTAATACGTATCTCAATTTTTTTCAAACTAGCTGTTACCCGCAACTTCGTCAGCCTGAAATTTATCAAAAACTGTTTACTCAATTCGCAAAGTTTATATTGTATGGTCATTGTATATACATTTTCTATAGTACTCTCATGGTGGTCATTTTTCGTCTGGCCATCTTCCAGTGTATGTATGCAGTGTATATAAAAAGATATGGTGTGGTTTTTGAGTCATATCGTTCCAAAATAATAATTTTCAAAAAATAAGCAAACCCAGCGCCACCTACGAGTAATTCAAACAGTTTTAGCTATTCCTTTCAAAATGAGCTCCCTGACTGTGAAAGTCCCGTCAAAATCGGTCTATAAATAAGAATTTTCGAAAAAAAAACAACACCAGCCCCACCTAGTGAGTAATTAAAAAAGCCTAAGTTACTCCTTAGGATATCAGCTACTTGCCAGTGAAAGTCCAATCAAAATCGGTGCATCCGTTCCCAAGATTACCCGGAACAAACAGACAGAAAGATAGACAGACAAAAAATTTTAAGTGGTGTTTTTTAATAAGTACTGTATATCGTATCGATTTTGAAAACAGACACTTCATTCTTATTTATGTGTATAGATTCGGGAATCCATAACTTGTTCTGTGAGCAACTATGATAGATATCCAATTAATTTAAATACATAGTATTGTAGAGTAATGTTGTTTTAAGCCGATTACATTACATAAGGAAAACTGCATTATTATAAAAGAATTGGTGTAGAACAAATTCCTACCATCAAATTTTATTTCAACCGCAGACAAAAAATTTTACTCAGGAAAGTGACTGATCCCTTGCAATATTATAACATAAAACAAAATCTACAAGAATTCCAGCTTTTCATTTGATTTTCCTTCAAAAAAAAAAAAGGAAGACAAATAATAATACCTCAACGTTTTATATCTCAAACAATGATGCTTCCCTCATAGTATTCATTCATTCAACATAATTCCATTGCCGAAGGATAAATAATGCAATTGCGACAAACAGCACAGCTTCAGTTCAATGCGGATTGCATTCAGCGGAAATTGGAAATTTAACCCTCGAAGGGGCGAAATCCGGACTTCGTTTCGATGCGATGGCCGCCTAAGAAGAACCATCACACTTTCATTCCTTCCTGTATCCCGCCCACTTGCCAACCTACAGAGGATGAAAAATAAACGACATAAAAATAGTCGCCAGTCACGGATGTGGTCGGTCGATTGCTGTCGGGCGAAATGGCGAACATCCTGTAAAAGGGAATATTTTTCATCGTTGAAATATGCAAAAGGACCTCTGTTGTGGATATTTTTTCCAGATGGTTTGCATGATGTTATTTGGTGTGTATTTTTTGTATCTCTTTGAGCTTTTTCTTGTGTCATCGTCGGTGTTGTTTTTTTTTCTTTTTTTGAGTTTCATATTGAGTTATCAGTCACCATTGTACCAACAATTTATCTTATCGTGTGGAAAAAAGTAAAAAAAATAAAATAAAATAAAATCCTTTTTAGATTTATTTAATCTTTTGGATGATGTTTGAGCTTTTGTGCGAAAATGTGTATCGTCAGAGTGGAATTTTTTCATCTTTTAAACATACACTTGTCTCTCAAACTCGATGATCACTGCGATGTAGGAAAGTTGGTTCGAAAATGTACATCAGTGCGAATCTCAAGCGTCCTAATACGGACTTGACAGTTATTTTTTTAAAACCTAAGTGCAAACCCTTAAAATACATCAAGACTTTAATGTTTGAAATTCGATGTCTGTAATTCGTCCACCACGGGTACGTGGTGGTATTCAATTTTTGACTGTTACCGCCGAATTTGAACAGCTTTTCGGTTGCAATTTTTTGAGTCAAGGCTTATTCTTGGAGGAAATGTCTTTTCTTCACAATATAGGTAGTGATCCAAAAAGTAAGGCGATTCTTTGCTTGAGCTTGTTGAAAAGCAAGTCGGGTGTTGTATGTGTCTTACTTCAAGCTGAAAATGCTTTATTTGGAGCTGTCTGAACGAATTATGGAAAGCAAACGCAAAGCAAACGCAAAGCAAGCTAAAACAAAGTAACTGTTAAGAATACTTCAAAGATAGGAAAATGACCAAAAACAGGCAACATTTTTTTGGAATTTGATTCAATCGTTTAGGCCAAAGAGCCATATGTTCATACAGATGGACATAATGCCGCTTAGGTCTTAGTAAACCAACAAACAATCTTATAATCAGGGTTCCCACCTATAGCTCACCTTTGATGGGATTGCTGTTAAAATATTACATTGCTGCAAAAGTAGTACCGATAAAGGCTTGCACCCAACGGGATTGGGTTTGGCAAATCCCTCAATTTCTTATGGCCTACCAGAATACGATTAATAGTACAACTGAATACACTCCAACCTAAATTCTATTTGGACGAACTGCTAGGCTTTCAAGAGATCTAAAATTTGGACTTCACATTGAAGACGTTAAATGCGAAGGGGAACACGTGGTGGACCTTAGAGAAATTTTCAACGACATACACAAGAGAACCAGAAGCAACATACAAATTGCGAATGATAGCATGGAGACCAGATACGATGCGAGAGAGATCTGGTATGGCCTTACAACCTACATTGTAGTTAGTAAGGAAAAATCCCTCAAGCTTTAGCAGGATTCAAGGTCCCTACCAAGTAGTTTCGAGCATTAATTAAACCAGGAGCAAGAGCGAAAATGAAATGTGCCCATGTCCATGTGGATCGCCTGCATATCCACGGTAGCTATGATAATGTGCTTTTTCTTGACGAACAAAACTAAGAGAATGCAATGTGATGTGGCGACAAAATGTGACGATTTTCAGAGGATGCATTGTGTTTCCACATTAAGTAAAGCAAGGAAAGATATGCAGAAATACTGAATTCATCTGTCGAATTTGCCAACCATAGAATTTCGAGAACTTTGTCCAATTGTATAAATAGATGGGTAGGTGGGAATAGGGACTAAGCACCTCTAAAGGTGTTAATATAATTCCAGAAATCATTAACTATACCTGCTCAATGGTACCCAGTGACTCGGACCACGAAGCAGTTTAACTTTTAATTAACTTAAACCAACATATTCTTATAGTGAAAGTACCAGAAGAGAATTTCATTAATTACAGGAGACTTACCTTGCTTCCATTTAACAGAAATCTACGTAATGATGAAATTGATAGTGCCACCGAATGCCTCGAATAAGCCGTTTCCTCTTGAGGTACAAAAAATACCCACGACTTTTACAGATAGGTACCAGCATCTCCCGGAGTATGTGCAGAATTTATATTCTCACTGGCAAGGGCTGAGGAAACGACTGCAAAATATCTGTTATAGAGAACTGAATACTGTGAACAATAACATCCAATTTACGAAGAGAACCGGCATTATTAGATGAAATCGAAACATTCATCTTACAGACTCTGCAGCCATCCATGGAAGGAGTACAGTTTGATGACTCTTGTCCAGCTAGTAACCCAAGGGACATCATTAAATACTGCGTTCCGGAGGAAATATCCGAAATCATCAACAATTCCAAACCTAAAAAATCCGCTCCTGGTGGAGTCTCCAATCCTCAAAGAGTAATTATGCTTCTTGAAGTCATCATAAGCAATTGCATCAACAACTGCTACTTAAGTACTTACCCAAAAACTGGAAAATGGCCAAAATTGTTACAATTTAGCTAAGAAAGGCTCTAGAAATCTAATTTCCAACAACAGGGCGGTATCCCTCCAACAAAATTTAATAAGATTCTGGAAGAAGTCGTCTCCGACACGTAGTTTGGCTTTCGTGAAAATCACTTGATACTGCATCCGTTAATGAAGTTTCAGTTCGACGTCTGCACAGCTCTGAAGAGTCATCGTGCCACCATTTTTGTATGTAGAAAAAACATTCGACAGTATTTCGATTGAAACTCTTATCCAAAACCTTAGGTCGTTTGGACTTCTTTCATCGTTAAAAAACATTTCATTTTCTCTTTTTTCTTCCAGGAAATGTTTTGTTCAAAGAGGAAGCTGGAAGCATGAGTTGCGAAGGTTCAAAATTGAGATCTTTCCTTTTAACCCATCCCAGCGGACTGCGAAAACCTTCTCTTCGCGGATTACTCACTTACCTACGCCTCCTCAATATCTCAAATCATTGCAGCCGAAAACCACATTATCAGACTTTTCGAATAAGTATAAATGAAATGGGGAATCTGGATCAACAACCCAGCCAAATTGGGACTAGTGTGCTTCAGGAGACCTACCATCAACCATAGCCGTATACGCTCTGCACTGCAGAAACCTGTAGAAACCTCGCCTTCAAGCTCCCTGATGGGTCAACAATAGCAGCCAAAAGAAATGCAAAGTATCTTGGGACACATTTCAATGAACTGTTTAAATTTAACCCTCACTCCAGGGTAGTGCTTAAGTAAGTCAACTATGCGTTTCATCATTTACAACCGTTATTGAGGAAAAGAAATGGTTAAAGGAAGTCAACGAAACTGTTTATATACAAGCAATATCTTAGGCCAATTATCAGCTACTGTGTGGTGCACCATAAAGCTTTTTAATTTTATGAAACGCTATCCTATACGTATATGGGACATACACTAATGTGATGGAAGCTGTTGTTATATGGAGTTCCATTAAGTCCAAGGACTTCACATCTTGTCTTGAAAATCAGAGATATTTTGTTATAGTGTGCGTTAAAATAACTTGTTTCCATTAAGTTCAGCTTCAATTGAGAATAAAGGATTCTGCTTTGTGACTTTTGAGCTTCTTTAATGAATTCAATCCTTACAACATCTTCGTGAGATTGGATTATTTTGTAGAGTCGCTCTTTTAAGTGCAACAAGTTACTATAATCCAGTTCCAATGTTTCGCCACAAGAATCTCCTAAGTCTTTCCACTTCGCCACCCACCAGTCCGCGTTTCTCAGTTCGTACAATGCGATTTGTTTGGTTAGTCGATTGTCTTGATGAGCCAAGACCCTTAAGATGTAGTCTGCATGCAACTTGAGAGTGTTTGTGTTGTAGATTTTAGCTATACCCGTTTCGAGATACAGAGCATAGGTTGAAGTTTTTATCGGAAGATTCAACAGTTTCTTTAGAAAGCACCTTTGAAATTTTTTTTTTTTATTTTATTGTTACAGTCCATGGTTCTGTTGATATTCACTCCTAGGTACTTATACTTGCTTACTATCTCCAAAACATTTCCATTGAAAGTCCAAGCATAAGCTCCATGATTTCGGGCAGATCTAGAGAATATCATTATTTTGGACTTGTTAGTATTAATTGTAAGTCCCCATTTAAGGCAGTAGGCAGACAGTCGATCTATCATCAATTGTGAATTCTCGGGGGATTCAGAGAGAATAGCCAAATAATCGGCATATAAAAGAACATTGATGGTCAGATCAGCGATTCTAACACCTCCAGACAGACAAGTTTCGACATAATTAATAAAAAGTGCGAAAAGAAGAGTACTCAGAAGGCACCCTTGTTTAACTCCGGTGTCCGTTTCAAACCAATTCGAGAGTGCTGACCCGTCCCACACAGTTTCCTTTGATTGGGCATACATTTCTTTTATCACATGAATGAACTTCGTTGACATACCTAACAAGGAAAGTTTGTAAAAAGGAGCATTTCGGTTGACAAGATCGAAAACAGATTTAAAGTCCACAAAGAATGCATATGTCTTCTTGTTTCTGGCTTGCGCTGCTTTAACTATCGACGTTAAGGTAAAGATGTGGTCTACAGTTGAGAAGTTTTTTCTGAAACCCGCTTGGAATTTTGAAATTATGTTATTAGCTTCAGCCCACTTTTCAAGCCTGCTGGCAAGCACACCACAAAATAGTTTAGCAATAACGTTTATAAACGAAATTCCTCGATAGTTTTCAACATTATTTGTATCATCTTTTTTAGGAATCGGGTAAATTACTGCTTTCTTGAAAGATGTTGAGACATCTTGTTTATTTAGGATGTCATTAAATAATGCTTTGAGTCGCGAATTAAGTCTTTCTGTACCGTTCTTGAAAAAATCATATGTAACGCCATCTTCTCCAGGAGCCTTTTAATTTTTCGATTTAAGAATAACAGCATATATTTCGGCAAATGTGATTTCGGAATCGAGTATTCCGTCAGATGGTAGAGGTTCAGCATACGAAAACTTAACATCTGTTTCAGCACATAATACATTTTGGAAGTCCACTGATAGGTCCTCAGCCGGTACTCCTAGACCTATTGCAAACTTTGTACTGTTTATCTTTTTCGTCATTTTCCAAAATTCTTTTGCGTCCTTCGTTTGACCAAGTGATTGGGCTTGTTAGTTTTCATATTCTGTTTTCTTATACAGACATAGGTTCTTATATCGCGAATTTTCTTCGATGTACAATTTTTTGAAATTTGGGCGTTGGCTTTTCGGACTGCATTCAGAAGGCAAAAAGACTTCTTTCGTGCCTTCATGCATTTGTTGTCAAACCATTCATTTTTATACTTCTTTTGTCCACTCGAGATAGGGTTGCTTGTTGATTTTCGGATGCATGCAATAAGTTGGTTTGAAAATAATTCAGTTGAAACAAAAGTATCATATAGTAGGGAGAGGTTGTTATTTAGTTAAGTTCATATTGTTTCCATTTTAGCCTGGGGATGAGTTGAAAATTCCTTTCGGTTGGGATTGTATTATCAGACCATTCCACGACAATAGGCATGTGGTCTGAGTAGGTTTTAGCTTGTACTTCGAAATATCCTATGAGTTTGTGCCAGTCATTTTTTATTGCACAGTAGTCGATGACTGATTTTCCTTGACCTCCTACGAAAGTATAATGACCTTCTGTATCTCCACTAGTACCACCATTGAGAACTATACAATCATACATCTGTAACATATCGAGGAGATTCGTACCGTTTTGATTGCAAATAGTGTCTTTCGAATTTCGGGTATTGAGGTTTATCGCAGTATTTATCGTTCTGTGAAGTGAAGTTACTTGTAAGTTACTATTTCTTGCATCAAGATCACCTATTAAAAGGACGCTTTTGTTTGCTAAACGCAGCGAAGTCTTCAGTCCACTTGTTTCAGTTTATATAAGACGGTACAATGAAAACTTTCCCTTAAAACATGTGTTTCATATAGAAAGAACATATCAAAATTATTAAGATAGTTAAAAAAATCTACAAATAAAAGTGTATTACTAAGCCCGGAAACATTATATGACAACATTTTAAAATAGTTAATTGATATTGAGCTGACGGCATCACAAATTTAATTTTGTACAAAAGTACTGCCGCTTGCCAAATGTTGATGAAGTGGCATTACTGGTGTAGCAGCATCAACTGGATTAGACCCTTCAGAATGTCGTCTATTTGACAAAGTGTTGGTTTTGACAGCTTCCAAATAAGTTGTCCAAACATATTTAACAGGTGTTGTTCTTCATCATCATTTTTATATTTAAGTGTATTGTTTTCGTTTAAATAAAATGTTTTATCAGAAATTAATAAAGAGTTGTTTTTAATGAGTACTTGTTCTTTTGGTTGTTTTTTTCTGATAATTTGTCTGTAACTGAGCAGGATTTGGCGTTTGAGTTCTGCATGTTTCGTTAGGTCACGTTGTATGAATACACCTGAACCTTTAAGCTTGCTCGAATTTAGCACCATTTTGTTTGCTTTCTCGTTGGACCCAACATTTATCTTAAATTTTATGGTGTTTCGTTTTGAAACAGCTTAGATGTTTCTGTCATCTGATGTGGTTCACCGAACAGGAGATTCGCGATTGATCTTATCCTAATTTTAGGATCAACTTTTTCATTTGGCATCGTGAGAATGATGTTTTTTACTTTGATTTCTCTACATTGAGCCTCCAATCCTTCCTCAAGAACATCTAGTCTCGAACTGTTGAACTTTGACAGATAAGTCTTCATTTTGTTTTCACAAGATGTTTATCTCAGCGTTCAGCTTACTGAAATCTTCTTTTGAAGCGATTTTTGCAGTTGCTTTTGTAAGTTCAGTTTTTAGAGATTCATTTATGATCGACTTTATCTTTTTAAGATCGGCACTTGTGATTGACATACTTGTTGCGATATTACAGGCAATTGGTGATCCTCTCAGGTTTGGTGTTTTCGGATAAAGGTTTTCTTCTGATGAAGTTAGGTTTATTTTTCTTTTTTTCCCGCTCATGTGATATCGCAGTTGCTTAAAAAAATATATATATATTATATAACTAAGTTTACCTGTTATATTTGCACTTTATCGCAATATTATTCAAAGACTTGATATTTTTTTTTATTTATTATTAATTTTAGTGAATGAAACTATTAATAATTTGAAAAAAACTCCAGGAGCGATATAAAATTGAACCAACTACTTTCACGACAGTCTGACCAACCCGCATACATATAATGTCAAACTTAAAAAAACTCTTAACCAAATTCTTAATAAATCACACTCACAAAATTTTGAAGAAAAAAATTAAAAATATTGTTTAGTTATCCCTGATTAACACTTGAAATGACAACAACAAAAAAAAAGAAGCTATTTCATGTTCGAATTAATCACTGCCAACCAAAAAAAAAATCCTTCACAGTAATTATCTCAAATCCAGAAACATCCCTTGAAGGAATCAATTAAAAAAAAAACAAGATAATTACTAAAAACATTGTCCCTTGATGAATATTCCTGATGTCTCAATTCAGCAGAACATCGAGCAGACAGCAATAAAAGAGATATCCTATGACAAGTGATGAAGAAATTCAATACTCTATTTAAATATTCCGCCAGGACTCGTGAATAAAGACCAAAAACGAAAGCTAAAAATGATTTTATTCAGAAGACCCAAGTCATCATTATCATTTGCATCGGTCTTCTTCGGTCTGCGTACTCACCGCCTTTACTCAAGGGGACAATCTCAAGTCGCGAGTCCTAACAAAAGCCAAACGAAGTGAAAAATCATCTTTCACCAAAGTGATTTATCTTCAAGAAATTCAAAACAATCCAGGCAACAACCGACAACTTCTTGTCTTCTAAAAAAAAAACTTTTTTGAGTGCAATTTATGTATTTTACACCATTCTTAATTTATATAAATTTATAAAAAAAAAAAAACTAAACTAAAGTGAAGTAAAACAAGACAAATTCTTAACGAAGCAAATTTACTATATCCTTGAACATCAAATTAAGAGTACATTGAATTCGCCGTGCACTAAGTCCTTTTTCCCTCAAATGAAATGACAAACAATGCCATTTTTTTTGTAAACGTACACAAAAAGCGAAAATATCTGTTTCCGTGTCTTAAGAAAACAGAAAAAACTACGTTCACCATGAATTTAAATGTGCTTACAGGATAACAAATTGAATAAATGAAGGATACACCTTGCATGAACTTCCGAAATAGCCAGACACTGAACCAGCAGTAGCTCTGTTGAGTTGGACAAACTTTATTCATACAAATACAACCGACTCAACTTCTCGACTTAGTACTACGATCCTAACAAACTTCCTTGTGTTAATATGCAATGCAAATAATTGTTTTCTGGAGAAATTTTCGAAACGAAAATGAATGTATTTGCAAATTTATTCAAAAGAAAACGTACTTTTTTATAAAAAAGGAGGTAGAGGAAGAACTTTTTTGTTAAGGGGCGGATAAGCCGGAATTTACCTGGTAAAGCGAAGTTCTTGTCAAAGGCTTGGCAGACATGAATAGATTGAATTTGCGTATTAACGAGTATTTTTACATACATATCTATAAAGGGGTGAAAACATATAATTCTTATGCTACGTATTTGCATCCCAAATAACAATAAAACTTGTATAAGGTTCTAAACAAGCTATGTTGTAGCTGCTATAGTAACATTAAAATGTCTTATACAAGTTATTTTGGCGCACATTACGCAAGCTATTTAACTGCTATAAGACTTTTGTTGAATGGTCTTACAGCAGCAAATAGCTTTTCATGAAATGTTATTATCCTGTCTGAGAAGCCATTTTGTGACAGGACATTTTTTTTTATATTTAACGCGCGGGACTATTTGTTTCACTTTTAATGTAGAGAACACTGCGCGGGAATTAGGAAGATAGGGAGGGGAGAGATAGGAGGTGTCGATTAACATTGGTTTTAAATGTTAGCAGATCAAAATGGCAAGATAAAATCTCGCCGGGTAAACTATTCCAAATTCGTGTTGTTCGGCTAAAAAAAGAATCCCTATATTTCACGGTACGTTTGAAATTGGGCTCAAGGGTGAACTGATGAGCATTCCTTGCGAGACGAGTATTACGGGAGAAACTTTTAAGAAATAAGGAAAGACATGAAACATTGCGTCGGTGTTCGAGAGGGGCAATTGATTCAGTCGCAGTTCTATTTCCTATCAATCTTAACGCTCGATTTTGTATTCTATCAAGCATTATGTTAATATAAAGGCTATTTTGTATTGCCACAAACAAAAAGGACTTGCTAACCTTCAATATTTTGTTTCTAAGGCAAAAAGTTATTTTTTAGCACAAAAAGGGATATTTAGATTTAAAAAAATGGCATTATTATAGTTTTGTTTTAAAGCGTTGAGTTTTATTGCATTATTTGTATTGCGATTTTTAGCTTTATTTCTCCTCAAGCAGTTGCCAAACTGACTTTTCTACTTCATACTGTAACGATTGCAGTTTTTATTTACCTGAGTTTTGAAATCTAGTAACACTCCAGTACTCTACCTCTACACCAATTCGCCGACAATCAATATCAAACATCGACAAAACAAATATTATTTTAGTTTGTATAAATAAAGCCTTTATAAGCAAGCCTTATGCAAGTTGTTTGCATTTTAATTTTTAGTAAACATCTTTGGAAAGCCTTATAAAGGCAATTTTTAACCTTTATTTACAAGCCTTCTATAGAGCATTCCAAACTAAATTTTAAAGGCCTTATAGCAGTTATTTTTTTTAATTGTTTAAGTTTGAATTATGTGACTTTCTAAAGTTTGCCTCATATTAGCTCCTTATACAAACTTAAACTTAAAAAACGAAACAATTGGGTTTTATAAATTAAGCTAAATTGTTATTTGAGAAAAATAAATTCAAAGTTTAATTCCTTGAAACCATATACTTAATGTATATTTGATTTGATTTTGATTTTATTTCTGTGAACTTAAGAAATAATTTCTGTTAGCACTTCTTTCCTGTTTTACAATATTCAGTTGTAACTCTCTTATTTTATTTACACCTGATTTTATTTATAAGAACTTATTTACAAGACTCTTGATATTAGCTAATTAATTAAGTTTGTATAAGGCCCTCATAGGCAAGCCTAACACAAGCTGCTTAAATTGACTTCCCGTGGAAAGCCTTATAACATCTATTATTTGTTCAATTTTCAGTAAACATCTTCGGAAGGCCTTAAACAGGCTATTTATCTACAAGCTTTGTATAGAGCTCACCAAACTCAAGTTTTAAGGCATCTAATTTTTTAATTGTCAAAGTTTGAAATGTGTGGCTTACAAAAGTTGCCTTATAACGGGTGATTTTTTAAGAGCTTGAGAACTTTATTTTTAAAAAAAACCCATAAAATTTGCAAAATCTCATCGGTTATTTGAAACGTTAGATTGGTTCATAACATTTACTTTTTGAAGATAATTTCATTTAAATGTTGACCGCGGCTGCGTCTTAGGTGGTCCATTCGGAAAGTCCAATTTTGGGCAAGTTTTTCGAGCATTTCGGCCGGAATAGCCCGAATTTCTTCGGAAATGTTGTCTTCCAAAGCTGGAATAGTTGCTGGCTTATTTCTGTAGACTTTAGACTTGACGTAGCCCCACAAAAAATAATCTAAAGGCGTCAAATCGCATGATCTTGGTGGCCAACTTACCGGTCCATTTCTTGAGATGAATGCTTCTCCGAAGTTTTCTCTCAAAATGGCCATAGAATCGCGAGCTGTGTGACATGTAGCGCCATCTTGTTGAAACCACATGTCAACCAAGTTCAGTTCTTCCATTTTTGGCAACAAAAAGTTTGTTAGCATCGAACGATAGCGATCGCCATTCAAAATAAAAAAAATACGGTCCAATGATTCCACCAGCGTACAAACCACACCAAACAGTGCATTTTTCGGGATGCATGGGCAGTTCTTGAACGGCTTCTGGTTGCTCTTTACTCCAAATGCGGCAATTTTGCTTATTTACTTAGCTTAGCCATTCAACCAGAAATGAGCCTCATCGCTGAACAAAATTTGTCGTTTTCGTCAATTTGTCACATTTCGAACCGAACACTGATTTTGGTAATAAACTTCAATGATTTGCAAGCGTTGCTCGTTAGTAAGTCTATTCATGATGAAATGTCAAAGCATACTGAGCATCTTTCTCCTTGACACCATGTCTGAAATCCCGCGTGATCTGTCAAATACTAATGCATGAAAATCCTAACCTTAAAAAAATCACCCGTTACAAGCTCTATGCATAAACAATTGCTTGCTAAATTCCAAAAAATTGAACCTTATACAAGGTAAATTGTTAGTTCGGATGTTAAGTAATTGGTGACAACTTTGTGCTAAAAGATCAATTTGTTTTTTAATATGGCAACACCATGTGAAAATATTCCCATGTATTTCTCCCCATTGTACAGAAAAAAACGCAAAATTCAATATGGACTCCTGATTTGGTCTTAAACGAAAATTTTTGAATCGAAATTAGGTAAAACTAAAATTCAAACAAGCCGTCTTTTCAGGAAGGAATCGAAGATTTTCTGAGCTGGAGCAGCGATGTCCATCTGGATTTTTACTCTTTTGTGCAGCTTTACATTCCGTACACTCCTCTTTGTATTTCCTTTTCCAATCGCTGTTAACGTATCATCATCATTCGCGCAGCAACCGGGATCCGCTCAGGGCAGATGCACCCTAGTTGAGCACCCTTAAACTTCGGGCGTCCTGGCTTACGCTATCCACCCAACTCAACGTAAGCAAGGTCACCTTGTTTTCTGCCATAAAAAGGACTGGATGCAAAAGACTTTCCGATTTGGTTCGCTCATACAAGCTAGGTGCTGACTTCAAATCCAGAAACAATATTGTCTTCCGAGAATCGTCCAGAAGAGTTCTTTCGAGCCAATGGAACGGTTTCAGAATGATTCCGAATGCTTCCGGACCTTCCATAACTGCCAATAAAATAAAAGGCACGACTGGGTCGCACGTACTTGCTCCTATGTGCTAATCCTTTTTAAGTGCAAGCGTCTTTTTGACAAAGATTGATTTATTTTAATATTTTTTTTGACGTGCAACTTCTTTAGAAGTTGAAGCTCGAACGAACATGCGTCAGACAAAGGGATAAACACATAAATATATAGGATTGTTAGCTTTTGCAGTTTTTAAGTGTATTACCTTTCCACTTGTTGTTTACTGTTTATAATATAATTTGCTAATTAGAAAGATATAAAGCACTTAATTTTCATTTTGGTATGGAAAAATTTGAACAACTGGCATAAAGCGAATCAGTAGTAGGGCAATGATGCTAGGTATAACAATAACTTACTTTTTGTAATCAAATTAATTAAAATAGCTTAATTGTGTTTGATGGATCGATAAACGTATGGTGTGGGTAGGTATTAATGGAATTTATTAAGGATATTAGGCACCTATAATAAGGTTGGAAGGAAGGTAGGTACTAAAATTAAGATACACATTCCAACTACTGTTAAAAGAGTGGGTATAGACAATATTTAATATTAACCCAGTGGTTTTGTTTATTTAGGGGCAGGTGTAAGCTTTTGTTTTCTCGATTGAAATTTTTGCATTCAGTAGTAATCGAATAGTTTTTTTATTTGTTAGTTGTTTTTGTGTGTTTATCATAGGCTTCCTTATTTATTCTGTGTGCTTTTATGATGATGAAATGCTTTAAAATACGTAGGTATGTATGTAGGTTGTCACCTTCTTTTATTTCACTAATGGCTAGGGCAATATGAAATAAAATTTTGGGGAAAATATTAAAGAAATAAAATTTTTATGAAATCAAAAAACCACTATTCATAACGTATTTTGGAAAAAATGTTGTAAGCCATCTTATTTCTTTTGCTGTTTTCTATTTATGAACTTTTCATTTCAAAATCATTCGACCATATTTAAATTCGAAAACATATTTAAATTTTTTTTTGAGTATCTCAATTTAAAGAAATCTATAGTTTATATTATATAATAATATATATATATTAATTTATAATATAATAATATATTATTATATAAAAAAAAAATCTGCAGATTCGTTTTCAAAATATTCAAAAAACAAAATAAGTTTTTTAAAAAATTATTAAAAATTAAAAAAAAAAAATATTTTTGAAAATTTTAATAAGCAATATTATTTAAATCATTGGACTACGTTCAAAGTAGAATCTTCACATTTTTGTTGCAATTTTTTGCCAGTGCAGTTGAATTGCGAGGCGAAATTAGCGTTATTGCTCTTAAGGTTGCAGTCATCAACTCGAAAACTTTGTAATAAATTTTAAATATTTGTAAACGTTTTTGGTCTTCAAACTTCAACAGTATAGAAATGTTTAGAAATGTTATGTTTATTGAATGCTATTATGAAATTGACAGAATTGATTTAAGGGTGCATTCACAGTTAAAATTAAACGTTGATATGTCCTAATTAGAAACCATTTGCATAAATGTTGGATCGGAAAACGATCAACGCCAGCACTGGTGACAAATACAGACAAATAAATAACGAATAGCATGGGATGGGAAAACAGCGTCTCTTTTATGAACCAGAAACCAGTATTGCAATTCACATTTTTATAATGACTCTTCATTCTTCAAACTGAATTCAAGTAGATGGGTCATTCGCAACATAATATTATAACTAAATTAATTTGCATTTTTAAATAAAGAATATGAAGAAAGTAAACAATTTGTTCGGTGCCTTATATTAAGAAAAAAAAAGAGAATATTTTCTCACCTAAAACCTACAAGTTTTTAGTTTGTATTAGGAAAAGTTGGTACCTATCTTGGCAAACCGAGGCATCATCTACTACAAAGTACTTACTAAGCAGAAATTTAAAGCCGCAGTGCCTTGCTTTAAGTATTGATACCAAGAAACTTTATTATCCCAGTTTTATCTTAGTTTATCTAAATCGATGCCTTGATTTGCAATCCTTGGTTTTCAATCCTTTAATCTCAAAATTTCAATCAAGATATAGGTTTTCAAAGCTTCAGCGCTAATATTAAAACTAAAACCTTTAAAACTTCACTGCAACACGAATCCAACTAGCTGAAACCCACCTACGTTTTACACCATTAAGCCCGTATCTGTAACAGTTTAAAAGTAAACAAACTTGCTAACATATTCCTTGTTAGTAAGATAATATCCCGGATATCCGTGCACCACAAAATCAACGAATTTAAACATTTACAAACATTTCCTCTTCATGGCAAAGTGTCAAATGCGGTGTCGAAATTTATCTTAATTAACATTCCTATACGTATGTATTTGACACAAACACATAACCGCACTGAAAATGCGCGTTCTAACTAATGTTTACACACACAAGACTATATTATTACGTCGAGGAACAAGGAGGAGTGTAGATGTAGAACACATATCTCATTAGAGCTGGAGACTTTATACTCATGGATAGTAACTATTCATACCACCAGCATTCGGGATTTGCTGCTGCCACTACTGCTGCTGCTGCTACTACTGTTCGCATATTCATTAGAAGCCCAAGCCACAAAACATCATATACCGGGGGTTAGCAAGGACGAACATTCGAGGATTAACTTCATCTGTCGCGGTATTCAAGTTGATGGATGTACCTATCATCCTCATGGTACCCTTTAGCAGCGCACCAGATGATGAATGTGCGTTGAAATTTTAAGGACTCCAAGTGTAATCGCATGAGTGAAAAGTATGTTTTTAGTTGATTTTTAATCTGCTGTGTTTTTTGGGGTTAGTGAGTTGGTGCAAATGAGGATTTTAATAAACATCTGCAACTGTTAAGGCGGGTTTAAGGGTTTTGTAAGTGCTTGCCTTAAGTAATTGCTGGTGGCTACATTGTGTAAGGACTTTTTGCTGATTAAATGTTAAACAAAAGATTTGGGAATACCAGGGTTCATTTAAGTGATGTCCTTATTTCGATGTTCATGATCAAGTTAACAAGATACTATAATAAACTAAGCTTTAATAATGCCTCACAATTTAAATTTAGTCAAATAGTGATTGCTTTGCAAAAAAAAAAACAAAAAAACAAACAACAAAACAGAAACTTTAATCCTTTCGTTCATTATGAAGTCAACACTACACAAGAGCGGCACCAATGATCCAACATAGTCTCCTGCTACTGTACACCAGCAGCAACAGCTCTTCCCTTTGACTTGATATTCCTTCACATTTTGCAATTAGGATTTTCTCATACATATATATAACCAAGTCCAGACCATGGCCCGTCCAAAGTTCATAAGCCAGTGAATGCATGCGATGCAGGAAGAATGGCAAAATTATTGCACTTTTAGGAGCCAACAAATTCCAGGACACGAAACTTTTCATCGCAAGTATCATCCACTCCACTCAACTCCTTAAGTCCACTCTGTGAAAGAGTCAACAGTTGCCGAGAAGCAGCCCAACCCAGGAGACACATAATGATGAACAATTTAATTGAAAGTAGTTTCAAAACAATTAGGATGACTTTTGCCTTGAAGCCCATTTTTTTTTTGGCGGAATTCGTTTGAGGCAAACTGAAGAAAACTTTTTGCGTTTCCTCAAAGGAAAAAGTTTGGACAATCAGTGATGTGGTAGTATGTGTGTGTTTTGGCTTGGGATTTGAGCCCGAAAAAACTTGGGTCCGAAAACGTTTGCCTAATTTATTCAACTGGGGTTCGTTTTTTTTCAATTTTATCTCGAGAATTGCTTTGATTTTTGTCTGTGTAGTTGTTTTGTTTTGGGTGTAGGGGAGATGAAATGATGGCGGATACTTGTTAATTGAAAATTTCGTTTAACAGTTTAGTCTCCGCTAATTGCTCGAAGTCATTTTTTCTAATGGCCGATGGTGGCAAAAAAAAAAAACTTGGCGATTACAAGGAGTTCGTTAAAGGGTCAAAAATCGGCATTTGTAAGAGGCAATTAGCACTTTTTTGGCTTAGCTCCCTTCGTATTTATTGATGTTTTGAATACGCACTCAGTTCTGGGGGTTAAAATAAATGTTTGTTGTTAGGCGCCTAAATGACCACAGGAACAGAAATATACTCATTTACAAGGGTATATTCTTTGGTTAGATGAATTTACTCTTAAAGATAATATCACCTACGTTTTTATATTATATAAAAAACACTTTAAGCAATTTAAGGTTATATGATGCCACTAATACATATTTGTAAAGGTTGAATTAACTGATATAATTACAAATATCACTCTCCTCGCCGGGAGAACATTTATCCGAATAGAACAACACGTATCAAACCGAAAGTAAATTCGATGTTTGACCTGAACTGTAAAGAGGCAGATAGCACTGCAAGTCCTAAAGGTACAAACTTAAAATGTTTTGTCATTACGTAAAAAAGAGGTACGAGTATCTAATACGTCTTCGGTTTCGATGCCCGTTCTCAATAAAACTTCTGTGGTCAGCTCTAATGTGAATAGTGGTTTATTTCAAACCCAGTTTTCCGCTTATTCAACGCTACCACATAGCAATTGTAAGGGGCACGGAGTAGAAGGCGACAAAATAAAACAAATGACCAGATAGGTACTTTAATGTTAACAGCTTTATTGCAACTGACCAGAATTAGACAAAATGTTCTGACATTATGGTTCACATGATGTGTTTTTGATACCTATGTAAATGATCGAGCGTGTACATCACATACATACATAAAGAACTGTAAGACATAAACTGTAACATCGAACGATAACTTAATATATGTTTAACAAAATAATGAATAACACTACATTAAGTATAAAAATGCGAGTACATAAATTGTCACATTTAGAGATACAGGGTGTTTCGTTTTTAATATTTACATAATTAAAGTTTAAACTTCTTACAACTCCACCCATCTTAAAAAACAAATTACCTTCGATTGGTAAAATAATATACTTTTGAGTTCATTCAAATCATAGATACAATTAGAAAATATCTTACATTTAGGAATTTTAAATCATTTTTTGTTGTTAAGTGATATATACATAAATTCGAATAGTAATAACTTATACTTTGCATTAAACAACGATTTTATAATTACATATAAAGGTACATACATTATAACTTTTGTTCATTTCAATACACAACTTTTACGAATAAAAAATAAAAATAAAAACATACTGCACATTGATACGTTAAATGCATTCATTGGATTATTGTGTATGGCTTCATATTTTCAGGAGATGCAACTCCCTCATACTGTGTTCTTGAAATCTGTAATTTTTCTAAGTCCTTAATTAGGTATCTGTCATTTGGAAGAGCTTTTATTATTTTAAATGGCCCTTTATACTTAGCCAATAGTTTTTTGTTCACGCCAGGTGTATTAATAACGTTTTTTATCATGACGAAATCTCCTACTTTATATTGATATGGCTTTTTGTGGTGTTTGTCAAAATAAACTTTATTTGCTTCCTGGCTACGAATATTTCTTTCAGCAGCTTGTTGTCTGACTGAATCTAAGTTTCTACTTTCTTCTGAACATACATATTTTTCAAGATATTCACGAATCTTGTCGTTTATATCACCCCTCTGTCGGATTCCAAAAAGCAAAGTACTTGGAGTAAAACCTGCACTTTTGTTCTCAAAATTGTTAAGAGCGAATTCTACTTTGCTTAAATGGCTTGTCCAACCACCTGGATCCAATTCGCTTTCTTTAGATAACATTGGAGTTAAACTCCTGTCTGACCGTTGGACTGTGGAGAACTAGTAGCTATCTTAATGTGTTGCACGCAATTATTTTTACAAAAATCTGAAAATTCTTCAGAAGTAAAACAGCTTCCACGGTCTGACACAATGCGCAATGGCTTACTATAGTGAAAGAAATAGGATTCTAAACATTTTATTACCTCTCTAGTGCTAGTTGTTTTAACTGCATATAATTTTGAAAATTTTGAAAATCCATCTACAATTAAAAATACATGTTTTTTTGAGTTGCGTGCAGAAGAAGGTAATGGACCATAATGGTCGATATGGATTGTGTCAAAAGGCTTGTCACCTTTTGGAATGCTGTGTAAAACACCTTCCTTTTTGCCTACTGGTGGAGAGAAATGGATGCACTTGAGGCAACCACTTATATAATTCTTAATTTTAGATTTCATAAAAGGAAACCAATAAGTCTTTTTCAAGAAATCGTAGCATTTTTCAACTCCTACATGGCATAAGGCATCATGATGGGTTTGAATTACGTTTCTCTCCATTTGCGTTGGAACATAGAAAAAGACTTTCTGATTAATTTTTCGATAAACGAGTCCATTAATTAGTTCATAAGATGAACTTTCCCTTTCTTCAAGCATTTTAACCAGTCGCCTAATGGTTTTATCCTTTTGCTGCGATGCAGCTAATGCATGCTCAAAAGATTCTGCTTCATTGATCATCAAAACGTTATGGGCCCTACTGAGAGCATCAACATGACACATCTTCTTACCATCCCTGTGCTCGATTATATAATCGTATTCTTGAAGCTCCAAAGCCCAACGCGAGATTCTAGGGTTCAAAAGTTTTTTATTAAGTGTTAAGGTAAGTGACCTACAATCTGTGACAATTTTGAATTTTATGCCAATCAGATATATATTAAAACGTCTTAAAGCATAAATTATTGCTAAGGTTTCCAACTCATATGAGTGGTATTTAGACTCTTGAACAGTGGCACGCTTAGAAAAAAATAATATGGGATGATAGAGTTTGTCTTCTTGGCGTTGAAGCAATACAGCGCCGAAACCAAGGCTGCTCGCATCACAGTGAATTTCTGTTTCTGCCCTAGGATTGTAAATACTTAAGACTGGTGCATCAATAAGTTTTTCTTTTAAAGTTTCAAAACTAAGACGTTCTTCTGTTCCAAACGTAAATTTCGCGTCTTTTTTCAAAATGTCATATAAGGGTTTGGCAAGAATGGAAAAATCTTGTATAAATTTTCTGAAATAAGAGCAAAGCCCTAAAAACGAATGTAAGTTCTTACTGCTTGTAGGTGCTGGATATTCCATTACAGCACGCTTGCCTTCCGCATTCGGCCTTATACCGTGAATTGAAACCTCATAGCCTAAATAAGTTATTGATTCGTGCATAAACATACATTTATCGAAACGAAATTCTAAATTGTTCCGACTTGCTATTGAAAAGACATCATGCAAAATCTGAAAATGTTCCTCCTTAGACTCCGTCGCAATCAATAAATCGTCAAAATATATTCGCAATTTTCCAGAACGTATAAGACTTTTGAATTTCTGTTCAATAAATTTCTGGAAAACAGCAGGTCCGTTTTTAAGTCCACATGGAACAACAAGATATTCATATTGACCCAGAGGAGTCACAAAGGAAGTATACTTTATAGATTCGTCAGACATTTTAACATGCTGAAAACCACTTTTCAAGTCCAGCAAGGAAAAAAACTGTTTTCCTCTCAAACCATCTAACATATCCTCAATTAAAGGAATTGGAAAATTGTTTTTTAAAGTAGCTTTGTTTAGCTGTCTGAAATCAATACATAAACGTATCTCACCCGTTTTCTTTTTAGCCAAAACTATTGGCGAAGCATACAGCGAGTTACTTTCGCGAATAATTTTCTTTTCCAAAAGCTCATCTAAAATTTTTTGAAGCTCTAATTTATGAATGTGTGGTAATCTTCTAGGCGCACAGTTAAAAAACACAGTTTGAATCATTTAATTTGATTTGCATTTTAATCTCATTTTCATCAATTTCATCTGAAGTATAAGTAACAGAAGCTTTTCCAAAAACTAAATTTCTAATCTTATTTTTTTCATCTAGGCTTAATTGTTCATTAATGTTTAAAGTAATTTTATCTTCACTTTCATCAAACGTATCAATATTCAATATGTCCTCATTAAAATCGCACTCTTTAGAACTATCATTTTCACATAAAATTAAAGGTTTATCTTTCAACATAAGTTTTAAATTACTTTTTTGTAAAAAATCTCTTCCTAAAATAATTGAGTTTTTCATTGTGTCGTTTTTGACGACATGCAAGCATAAATTATTAAAACTTAAATCATTAATCTTAAATAACCTTACCATAAATAACTAATCTGCTGTTGTTAATTCCCACGTAGCTTTTGGATAGAGAGTCGATCGGTGTCATCAAATATGGTGGTATATATTTATGTTGGACAAAGCTGATTGGGCTCCCCGTGTCAATCATTGTCTTGGCTTCTAATTTAGTGTTTATGCATTCCGACTCGTCGCTGAGTAATGTGTATTCAAAGATTCCATGAAAATCGTCCAAAAAATGAGTCGGAGGTTGATGATTGACAGTGTCATAATCTTCCAATACACACACGGCTGATTGTGGGCAATTTTTTGTGACATGCCCCATTTGACCACATCGAAAACACGAACCTTTCTCTCTGCGAGGCTTTGGACACTTACTGATAACATGTCCGACGTCATTGCAATTAAAGCATTTTATGCTGCTTCTTGAACTTACATTAGGCACTGGTTTGGATAAATTCGTCATAGTTTTAAATCCAGATGATGATGGTGGCGGTTCTGATGTGTTGATTTTTTCATATTTTCTCAAGATTCTTTTTAGGTCCGCAATATTGTTCGCTGTAAGTAAAACCTGTTTGTTAGACATCGTATCTGGTATACCTTTAATTATGTAGTTCATTATATCTTGCTCCTCGATGTCAGCTGAGCTTGCTATCTCTTGCATGATAAGCACATATTGTTGAATGTTCTCGTCTTTGCGTTTTCGACGATTTCGTAAGGTGTGGTGGACGTCTGATGCTGTTACATGTTGTTGGAATTCGTTGATAAGAGCTTTCTTAAGTTCACTCCACGAGGTGCATGAAATAGATCTTAAAAAGAGCTTAGCAGTTCCCTTAAGCAAACGTTGAGCATATATAAAACATTTGGAGTCATCAAATTTGTAGATCTGCTGGGATTCTTCAATAGATTTAATCCATCTCGTGACAGGAAAATTATCATCTCCAGAAAATGTTTGGAGGGACTCCTCAAAATCTCTAAACGAAAAAAATGAGTGATTAATCTCACCAGGTTGGTTCAATTCAGCTAGTTTCTGTTGAAGCAAACGAATCTCCTCTTTTCTTGAAACTATCTGCCTTAAACTGTCCAGTTGCTGCAACACCAATCTGTTTTCCTCTTCAAGCTGGCAAGATTCTTCAGATTCCTCGTTGTCATCGACTTCACCGGGTGGAAAAAGTTCTTCGATTTGAGTTATATCAAGATGCTCGAGCCCTTGTTCTAGGCGAATTTTCAACGCTGATTTAAGTCCAGTTGTTGCCAGCCCAATTTCGGCTAGCTTGTCTTTGAGTTGCTGCACAGTTGCAATTTCAATAAAACGTGAAGCCCGTGTGGTCATTTTGTAGTACTTAATTTGTATTCTTAATCAAAAATCTGGTAATACTATTTTGCATAAGTTTCGTAACAATGATTCTTAATGTAACTTCTCAAAATTCTTAAAGCGTATTAAACTTAAAAAAGACTTAGTATACAAAAATTAAGTGACTGTACTTCTATCCCACTTCTGAGGATGTAAGGGGCACGGAGTAGAAGGCGACAAAATAAAACAAATGACCAGATAGGTACTTTAATGTTAACAGCTTTATTGCAACTGACCAGAATTAGACAAAATGTTCTGACATTATGGTTCACATGATGTGTTTTTGATACCTATGTAAATGATCGAGCGTGTACATCACATACATACATAAAGAACTGTAAGACATAAACTGTAACATCGAACGATAACTTAATATATGTTTAACAAAATAATGAATAACACTACATTAAGTATAAAAATGCGAGTACATAAATTGTCACATTTAGAGATACAGGGTGTTTCGTTTTTAATATTTACATAATTAAAGTTTAAACTTCTTACACAATAGAGCTCCTTTTTTACTTCAGAAGGACTTAAGGATTTCGATATACAGAAATACTCTGCCCGGATAGTATATCCCCCATAGATTTGAAAAAGGTGTGTTATTATATTAGAAGGTAACGTTGCAGACTTTGCTTAAGTTAGAAGGATGACGTAGATCAGAACCAGGAAGAACTTGATGGATCAGGGACGGACTAGATTCTCATTGTTACGCCGACGTTGATGATGATGATTCCTCCCCTTGAAACTTTTTCCGTAATAGTTGAATCACTAGAAATTCCTGTGACTTTAAGTATAGACTTATTCTTTAGCCATACTTCACGAATGTGAAGTTTATAGACATTTAACACCATTGTGCATAGGTATCCTACTTATATTATTAATGGGAATGTTTATATGTTTGGATGTTTGGGTGTTTGGATGTTTATTTCCCAATCACGTCTCAACGGCATAACGGATGTGGATGAAATTAAGTAGGTAGACGGATAAGGTGCTGCATTGAAACATAGGCTGCCTTTTATTCAGGAAAAACGCACGGTTCCTGCGGTAGAGGCTTAAATGTGAAATACTGCATTACTGGAGATTTGTTTAATATACTAGGTCCGTTCGTGTACTTTTTGGGTCAAACTTTAAAGAGTGGGGATGAAAACTCTCAGAAAATAATAACATTCGCTCAAAAGTAAAAGAACGCTTTGTGGATCAAAATAGGAAAACGTCAAAAAAATTAAAATTTAACCAAACGAAATGGACCAATTAAGTGCTGATGAAAGAAAAATTGTGATGGAAACCATTTTATTAGGCCATTGTAAGGTCATTTTATTATTTACTTTGGATTTAACTTTACAATTTTTTTTTTAATTTAAAATTCTTCAAATACGACGACTTCACAAAACGTCAAATTTCAAATGTACTTTTGAGTTTGACAGAACTCACATTTCTCCCCCAAGAAATTTTTTGGTTTAAAATAGGGAATTTTAAAATTGTACAAAATTGTGCAAAAAATTGTGCAAAATAGTCTGTTTTAGGGAGTAGACGAACAAAGCTAATGTGCCTTAACGAAAGCACGAATTTGTGAAGTTTGGTAGGAGAATCATAATACTATAAAGAGATATAGAGAAATAGAGATACAAAAATATAGAAATACAGAAATATAGGTTATAGGGGAATATCAATTCGATTACAAAAATGGTATTCACTATCTAAATGAAAAATAAATTATAATTTGACGAATCCAAAATGCTTTATCTGAAGTCCTCGCAGACGCAGTCGTGAGTAAAAGCTAGTCTCCTTATATAATCTATCCAACTATCCAAAATACTGGTAGTGTGTTATTTCATAATAAATAAATAACAATTCTCCGTAAGACTTTTCCCTCTAACGTTATTAAGAGGTAAGTCTTTTGGCTTTGAGTTACAAGTTTTTTTTGGATCTAAGCAGCTGACAGCGGTTTTATTCATCGGATTTTTAGCAGGTAAAGCAAAAGCGATCCAACAATCCTCAACAATATATTAGATTGGTGATTTGGTCTACAAACGCCGTTACTTGTATGATGTGTGTCGATCTAAAGCTCTTCAAAGGCGGACGTGTGAGGTGCGCGCACAAAAACAAGAAAAATTAAAAATCGACAAATAACTTGCACATTGTAGAGTGTTCGAAAAATATACGCACTCGCGTTTGTAAAACGAAAAAAAATACCACATGTGTTGTAAAAAAACAAATTAATACCCACTCGCATCGCTGGAAGCAAGAAAAAATACCCACTATCGCTGTGGAAGAAAAAAGTTCACACTCGCGTCGCAAATTCCTCCTCTTATATGTCCACAATACCTTTGTGCTTAACTGCCTCTTCTTTGTCTACTGTAGGCATCGTATGATCATCATAAAATGTTTGCGGTTAATTAATAATGTCTTAAATTGATTTTTTGTATACAAGCTGTCTTATGGGCATAACGCCTAAGACAGTTTGTTTATTACAGAAACTAATTTGGACCTTCACTCCACAGTTTGAAATTGTTAGAGTTGTGTTTTGAATGTAAGTATTTTTAGATGGTAAGTGATTTTTGTGTCGCCTATTCCTAAGTTTGGCATGAAGCTCTCTTATCGAAAATGCGTGCTTTTGGGATCGATGATACGCTTGTTCGTTGGATTAGAAGCTATCTTCTAAGTCTGATTCTCACAAATAAATGCTAGTGTGTCACAGGGCTCTGTTCTGTCTCCGACTCTTTTGCTCATTTTTATAAATTATCATCTGTCTGTTACTTCTAATCCACTTAATTGTTTTGCTGATGACTCTACCCTCAGCTTTTCATATTCGTTCGATAATTCACGTCCTTCGCCTTCAGACATACACTTGCAACGGTACCGTATGTCAAGCTCATTAAATTCCAATTTATACAGCATTGTCAAATGGGGTTATAGGAACCGTGTGGAGTTTAATGCTTCGAAAACTCAATGCTGTCTTCTGTCGTTAAAGCTGTTTAGCCCTTACATCGAAGAAACCGAAAAGCTCTCAGTACTCGGTATGTGTATCAACGACGACCTCCGTTGGAACGAGCATATATTTGAGATCACTAAGAATGCTGCTAAGTGCTTAGGTTTTCTGTGTCGATGCAAGAAGTTTTTTCCCCTTCTGATCTGTACAATGTACAAAGCGTTTAAACGTCCAAAACTCGAGTATAACTCACACCTCTGGACAGGTGCTTCGCAAACGTCGCTACACCTGCTTGATAGAATACAAAATCGAGCGTTAAGATTAATAGGAAATAGAAATTCCTCTGAAACAATTGCCCTCTAGAACACAGACGAAATGTTTCATATCTTTTCTTATTTTATCGTTTCTTTTATAAATAAATTGCACGACTGGATCGCACGTACTTGCTCATATGTGCGGTCACATCGTCGAATAAATTTAAAAAAACGCACGACTGGGTCGCACGAACTTGTTCTTATGTTAGATAATTGCTTAGTGGCTGCATATGTATGTATATAAAGGGTGTTTTAGACGTGTGGTTTTCAAGAAGAAATAAAACGCATATATTTTAATGTTATGGCCAAGAATTTAGCTTGATTATAAAGATAAGTGTTTGAATTATGTTTTAAAAATGATTTCGCGGAAGTAACTGCCGCGGCTGGCTCGAATAAATTCCAGCCGAGGCCCAATTTTGTGAAAATCGGGATCGGTGGCCATCTCGTTTTGGGCCCATTTACTAAACGTGTGACGCGCTTGATTGTCGTTCGGCTACAATTCTTGCACGAGTTGGATTTTGTAAGCCTGCAAACTAAGATCCTTCCGTAAAATCTTCCATAAAGTGGATGGGCATCTCCAATTGTGGCGCGCGATGGCGGATGGACTCATTCAGGTCTTCTTCGATGCTCTGCTCCACCGAAACGACCCATTATTTTGGTAATAAATTTGCACAATTTGCAAAACTTGTGCGGGAGTAAGTTTATTCATTATGAAATGGGAAACCAAACTGAGCATAAATCAAGTGACAGCTTTCAAAAAGACCAACTCCGAATGAAGTATTGCCAGATTGAAAACCACACATCTATTAAAATAAAAAAATATTTTTTTTTTAGAAAATTCTTTCATTTTTTTAATTAGCTTAAAAGTTTTCTCGAAAAAAACTAAGTATGCAATAAAATTTGAAAACTAAATGTCTATCGAGGAAAAAAAATATTGAAAATCGTTCGACCAGTTTTTTTAAAAAGTCGTTTTTTTGAAAAACTTTTCAAAAAAATATTTTAAATTTTTTTCTAGTATGTCATTATAAGGAAATCTGTAGTTTTCATGTGGGAAAATTGTTTAAAAACATTCAATCCACCCATTTTCAAAATAATTCGAAACCAAATTAAAAAAAAAAAAAATTAAATCGAAGAAAAAAAGTTTTTGAAAAATTTTGAAATGCGATGTTCATTGAATTATAAATGACTTTCTGTATGCAAACATTTATTGAAATCGAGATATTAGTTTACGATAAAACCGCATTTGAAAAAACCCGTTATATGAGAGGTACCGTTATAGAACAAATTTAGAAAAGATTATTCTAACAGAAAGATGTATTGTTGTAAAAAATTAGCACCCTGAAAGTTTTATCAAAATCGTTAGAGCTGTTTTCGAGAAAATCAAACTTTTTGTTAAAAATTGTATGGCAGGTATCGTTATTTTTCAACTCAGAGCAAAAATGAAAAACACCCCGAGATACTACCAAATATGTACTAAATACCAACTTTGAAGTAAATAGGCCCATCCGTTTAGGCTGTATAGGTGCGAACAGACAGACAGACGGACGGAATTTCCGGACGACCCACTTTTTTCCACTTCTCTATTATCATGTTTGATTGTTAGAATTTTTTTTGCACGAACCCATAATTTTGCCTTATAGTATCTATAATCGCAAGTAAAAAATATATGGTTTCTCATAAATTCAATAACTCCTAAAAATAATTGCGAAGAATTTCTGTGCTCACATTCCGATTTATTACATTTACTTACACCAAAATTTCTTTCAGTTCTTGCAGATTGCCGACTTTTCTAGTTCGTCTTCAAAATATTTTTTTTCTGCAGCTCTCCTTGTATCACCGATTGGCTTCTAAATGAAATAGTAAAATTTTCAAAAAATATTAAACCTAAGCTTGAAGAAAAAGTAACAACTTTCGATAGTATTTTCCAAATATTTGAATTCTTAATAAGACCAAACTATATTGAAAACTGATGAGTTTTTATCCACAATTTCCAAGAAGAAAGAAACCATCATTGAAAGAAAACTTTTTCTAGATTTACCAACGTAAATTAATTACCGAAAACCTATATATCAATAAAAAAGAATTTTACGAAAATAAAAACTTTATTCACCTATCTGGAAAATAACTTTTAAAAGCACCTCGACCTACTCCTACGAATTGATATTGTCCAACTTGGAAACAATTAAATACTATCCCAATAGAGTGTATCTCTCTATTCCACATGGTATCCCTATTAATTATTCAAAACCTTAAAGTTCATTCGAATGGATTCAATACTTCCAGTTTTTCTTTTATCAAGAACGATTCTCCAATTAATACAAAAACTAATTTTACAACAAACTTCCATGCCATTCAAAGTCTGAATGAAAAAAGTTCCAAGTTCCGAAAATCATTCGAATAGGTTTTGCCAATTCGATACTGAAGTTAAAGTTTGCAAAATTTATTTCCAAAAACAAGAATAGTTGCCAACAACTATTTTTTTTCCATAAAAAAAAACTTCTGCCAACAACACCGACAATATTTTAAAGTAATTATCGCAGCAGTATTCATAATTGCTTACGTATCATTCAAATATTATTTTTTTTTGAAAAACACTTCCGGTGAAACACCTTTTAATGAACAGACAGACAGATATGCTCACAGGAGTAAATTAAAGCTCCATCTGAGCAAACAAACACCCCTTTGCACAATTAGTTGCCTTTCATAATTAAACGCTTTGCTGTATTCACTGGATACCCATTACATCCGGACAGTGTCCGATCCACTAAAACACTATCTGCAATCTTCTGAATCCCCATAAAACCAACAAAGCATTTCAGTGCTTTAGCAGCATCCGGGGTAAGGTTAACTGATTGCAATTTCATTACAAGTCGCCGTAAAAAAACAACAACAACAACAAATATAAAACGGAAAAAGGGCCGCAACTTGGATAAAAGTTGAGTAATATACATAAGTCCCTATCCCTAGCATAATAATTACACACTCGGTTGGTTTGGGAAGGATAAGAGAAGAAGCACACGATGCTGTCGCTTTCTATTTTCAGGGAAGCTCATCTCGTATCCATATAAGAGGAAGGATATGTCCTTCCCCAACTTGATGCATTGCGACTTCATCCTTGTTTATACACTGTCAAAGTATAATGGAACATTATATGCGAATAAAATAGGACGAACGACAAATTAAAGGACGCTCTCGACTCGGAGCAACTAACATGATATCTTATTCAATTATACGTTGTTTTATTTATTTACATCCTACTCTCGTATCCTGTGCCACATAGAAAAGGATAATATTGACATGGAGTCGTCGAAGACGAAGAATACCATTTGTCATATTTTTTTTCCTATTTATGTCATTTTTTTTCTTCTGGATTTTAACTTATTTTCTTTTTTATATTTTTTGCAGGACATTCGGACGTACGACACATTCCCGGCTGATTTATTGAAGTGGACAATGCAAACATTCGAGTGTAGGCAATTGGATGTGTACGGATTGCTGTTGAGACGATATCGAAGGCTGTGCACGTCCAAGGGATTGTGTTTCAGTCCGAACGACATTGGGTCTATGTGTTGTCCGTTTTGAATTTATTTATTTTTTATTGCGAAAGGATAAAAGTTTACCCATTGAAGAGTTTTTCTGTTGTTGCCTTAAATGGAATAGAGTTGTTTATAAGAAATAAAATATTTGCAAATATACATATATGTGTAAAGATCGATTAGGGGAAAATAAATAAATCACTTTAGAAAGGAAAATAAGTCGATGGGTTTTACTGTATATTCCATAAGGAGACCTTCTTTATTTACAAATTAAAGAAAACCATTCAATTCATTTTCATCATCGGCGAAAAACCCGGGATACGGTCCTGGCCTCATCCAAAAAGATCTTCTATATATCCCGATTACTGGCTGGTGCCATCCAGCTTAGCACCAGAAGGCATTTGGCGTCCTGTTCGTGGCCCACGGAGTCTACCGAGCTTTAGTTTTTCCAAAACATATGCTTAGAAGTAGATTTCACCTAATTCATGATTTTTTCGGGGCGGTGCAAAAAATAAGGCATAAGATAGGCAAAAACAAAAATAAAATAAGGCCCCAAAAGTATATTAAGAATACAACAACAGCATGCAGCATGCCCCCCATACCTATATAATAGTGATTGGGAGATAAAATCTCAAGAAATGCCTAGGCAACACTAGTTTAACCTAAGTGGGTTAGGTTTTTTAGGTATTTTTTTATTTTTTCAAAAAAATTGGGGTCTTCTTTCATTTCATTTTTGGGGTAATTTTTCATCTTTTTGGGGCGTAATTTCATAAAGAAAAATATGGTTTTATTTCATTATGAAAAAGAACCCCATTTTTGGGGCCGTTCTGTCTGGGGCCTTATTTCGCACCGCCCTTTTTCCGAATTCGTCCTCCCTAGCATACGGGGCAAACAATTCTCCGTAAGACTTTCCCATCGAAGGCGGATAAGAAATAAGAGTGCCTTTGGAGTAAAGACACTAGTTTCGAATCCGTATAAGAGTACTAGTAAGCCCATAGTTTTGTAAAGCAGAGAGAGAGAAGCTTAGTTTTATAGTCAGATGTCTGGAGTTGAAGAGCCTCATTTGACGTTTAGCCGCGATGGAAAGCTGACCCCGTGTCAGCGTAGAAGGAAACTGCTTCTTCGTTATCATTGATTATTTCTAGGATATGCATGGCTCTAATATACCTAGGTTCGGGATGTCGTTCCACGGTGGTCATCCTTCTCATGAGTGGGTTGGCGGTTGTAGTTGGTTCATCGCTGTCTTGGAGATGGTGAACTTCACAGGAAAACTGTAGCTTATAATTGGCCTCAGTAATTGCTTGTAAATTAATAGTTTCGTTGACATCCTTAAACCATTTCTTTTCCTCAGTAATGATAGTGTACACGATGGAACGCTAAGTTGGCTTTCTTAAACACTGCCCTGGAGTGCGGGTTGAATTTAAATAGCTCATTGAAGTTGATCCAAGGTACTTGGCATTCCTTTTAGTGCTATTGATGATCCATCAGGGAGCTTCAAGGACACGCTTCTACAGGTTGCTGCAGAACGGATACGGCTATGGTTGGCATGTATTCTGATCCGGATTCCCCATTTTCTGTAGTATTCAAAAAGTCTGGCAATGTGGTTTTCCACACTTCGGGCTGCAATGAGTGGAGATATTGAGGAGGCGTAGGTAAGTGAGTCATCAGCGAAGACTAGGTTTTCGCAGAAAGGAAAGATCCCAGTTTTGAACCTTGTGCAACTCCGGCCTTGATGTGTTTGATTGATGACAGCTTTTTATTTGGACAAAGAATTTCCTTGAAAAAAAAACAAAATTGTTGTTAATGATGAAGGTCCAAATGGATTAAGGCTTCAATCCACACGCCGTCAAATGCTTTTTCCACATCCAGAAAGCAACCAATGGTGGCACGATGACTATTAAGGGCTGTGCAGACGTCGGATTGGAACTTCAATAATGGATGCAGTGTCGAGTGATTTTCACGAAAGCCACACTGCATGTCGGGGATGAGGTTGCAATCATTGCTATAATTTCTAAGCCGTCTGAGGATGACTTCTTCCAGAATCTTGCTAATGTTATTTAGGTGGAATATCGGCCTGTAATTGAAAATAAGTTAATATTTCGAGGGTTTTGGCCATTTTCCACTTTTGAGGGAAGTAGCAGTTGTTGATGCAGTTGTTAATGATGATTGCTAGAAGTATGATTACTGTTTGTGGAAGCCTTTTTATAACATAATTGGAAACTCCACCAGGTCCGGCGGTTTTCTTTGGCTTGTAATTGATCATAATTTCGGATATATCCTCCGGATTGCAGTACTTAACGATATCCCTTGGATTACTCGCTGGGCAAGAGTGATCAGACTGTACTCCTTCTATGGATGGCTTCTGAGTCTGTTGGATAGATGCCTCGATTTCATCTAAGAATGCCGGTTCCGTTGATGGGATGGGTGTGAAATTTTGTTCAAAATGTTTGGCAAAAGATTCTACTTTGTCATGTCATTACATCGGGCAACGGTCTTGGTTTGATGTTTTGTAACTTTTTTGTAAATTGGATGTTATTGTGGTGCTGGATTGAGTTCCGAAACATATGATATTCACACATTGAAGTTCGGTTTTGACGGACTGGTATTCAACGTTCAACTCTACGGTGGATTCTTTGCAGTCGTTCCTCGGCCTTTGCCAATGAGAATATAAATTCTGCACATACTCCGAGAGATGCTGATACCTGTTTTTTGAAGTTTTGAACCTCAAGTGCATGGGAAACGACTGATTCGAGGCAGTCAATGACACTTTCAATTTAATCATTGCGTAGATTTCTGTTTGAAGGGGGCAAGGTAAGGCTATCTTCAACGTCCCTTTGAAGCTTTCCAATATCAAGTCTTCTTCGTGGTCCAAATCACTGGGTACAATTGAGCAGGTGTAATTGCTAATTTCTGGAAGTAAATAAACAAAATTAGAGGTTGAAAGAAAGAAGAAGAAGAAAGAAGAAGATTCAAGGTAGTTCAAGAGTTGCACTTCTTAAAATTAATGTTCCACTACTCGGATTGTTAGAACAACACTTTCACAGACGCAGCCAGCAGTTCTATTGACTTTGCTCTTAAGACGTGACCATTTTGTATCTTCCCTCATCGAGTAGATATCTTTACGCTGGAGACTGGTATTCGCAACGACGAATTTCTTTGATGTTTCCATTTCTATGACTCGCAGTCCATTATCATTAGTGTTCTCATGCAAGCTATGGTAGCTTATACCTTTGCTTATATGTATAATGCTTGAACACCGGCTTCTCCCTAATTTGGCGCTGAAATCCCCAAGGATGATCTTAACTTCATTCTTAGGTAGCCGTTGAGGATCATCTCTTCAAATTCGTAGTAGGAATCTTGTTCGTCTTTTTTACTCTTTTGGTTAAGTTTCCGAACAATATCTGACATATTAAACTTTTTTACTCTTGATATGGTCCAACGATATTCACGAATTCATAGAGAAAAATCTAGGTAGAAAATCGAAAAAATCATTTACATAAATGGAGAAAAGTAATGGACCTAAAATAGAACCCTGCGGAACTCGATTAGATATTTGCAATAAACTAGAAATGTGTATCCCAAAAAAAACTGCCCGGTGTATCTAGAAGAGATCCGGCCGGTAAAAAAATATTAGTTTTTGGCAATATTTTGTGGTTTAAGGTATCAAACGCGTACGAATAATCTAGAAGAACAAAAACTGAACCTTTGTTAGCTTCTAATGCTTTTCGCCCCTGTTCTACAACTTCCAAGAGTGCTGTAGTAGTGCTATCGCTTGGGCGAAAACCTGAATATTTTGAGGCTAAAAGACAGTTCTCTAAATAGAAGCCAGGCAGTTGTTTCTGCATTAATTTTTTCGAAACTTTTGACAGGTATGGAAGGATAGCAACAGAGTAAAGCTAAGTGTACTTTGATCCCAATGATCCCAAACTAAACATTTGTCCAGTCTGGTGAAAAATCAGCTCCCGGAGGAACAAAATTGCAAAAAATTGTTTTACATTTTTGCAATGTATGAACATCACTGATGAGGACAAATTTAAACTTTTGACCATTGCATTGGAAAGGCAAACAATCCAAGGTGTTGTTACAAGAATTTTAAACCCACAAACCCCAGTGAGATACAGACTCAAAAACTGCATGGAATTTAAAAAAAAATTATTTCATTCATAATTTGTTCCACTGATAATTATGATTTAAGAACTAAGTCTACGTTACAAGAACTCTTTTAAAAAGATGCGGAAGCTCATGAAGAATAAAATAACCCAACAGAAAAGGTATTGCTTGTTCTTGATGATGCCCCAATTCTACCACCTGAAAATAAGCTCCAGAGCGATGTTGGCTGCATTCGCACAATTTTCATGCCTCCAAATCCAAGCGCAACACCATTAATACAACCAATGGAACAGAATGTAATAAGGCTCAGAAAATTACACTACCGAACAAGCCTTGTGTCAAAAGTAGATGTTGAAAATATTAAAAAAAAATAATATACGTAGGGAACGCCCACGCATGTCTTCAAGGAGCTTGGGACAAACTTTCACCGGAAGTCATGGAAAAGGATTGGCATGAACTATTTGCATATGGAGCTATTTCTAGTGACGAGGAAGATGATGACCCTCTTGGCGACCTACAAACAAGAAAACAACTGGAGGAAATAAACCACAATAGCGCTGAATATGCTGCGACAAGTATTTACTGGCGTAGGTCAAAAATTGTATTTATTGAAACGATTGTCAACATTTATATATATTTTAAGGTCCCATGTTCCTCTTTCGATGTAAGAAAATGGAATAAAATATGTAGTTCAGCTGCCTTCTGATGCTGAAGATAAACTTTTATCGAAGTTATAAAAGCAATAAAATCAGCAGAGGCCATTTCAACACTAGCCTGCATTTTTAGAGCAATGTCAGGCCGATGTAATGACATTAAGCTGCAACGCACGTACTTGCTCTTATGTGCGGTCACAGCAACGAATAAAATTTGAACAAAATATTTAGGGAATTAACGTTTTTATTCGATTTTTCTAACTTTTGATTGTTTGAAAAAAGTACGTAAAAAAAACTTTTTCAGCGGGAAAATTTAAACGCCATTTTATTTCTTTGAAAAATATAAAAAAAAGTGTGCATTTTTGTCAAAATCGTAGGAACGGTTTTTATTTAACAACTTCTTCAAAAATCAAAAAAAAATATTTTAAGAATTCAAACTTAAGCACAAAAATAACCTACATTTATAAATTTCCAAAATATTCACTAACGTGTTTATAAAATATCGATTTTTCAAAAAAAAAAAAAAAAAAAAAAATAAGAAAAATATTAAAAATGCAAACAATTTTTTTTTCGAAAATATTTTTATGAATATTAATATTGGTTGTAATCGGTTAACCATTTCTCGAGAAAGTTGACGAAAAAAACGGTCCTATGGGGGGTACCGTTTTTAGCCCACAATACAAACATAAACCACACCTACATAGTAATAATGATTTTTTTTTCATAAAAATTCTTCGAGCCGTTTTTGAGAAAATTAAGCTTTTACTTAACGGTTATATGAAAGGTACTATTTTGTTTGAGTTAACAAAATAAATTGCACGACTGGATCGCAGGTACTTGCTCTTATGTGTGGTCACAACGTCAAATAAAATCTAATAAGTATTTATAAGAAGAATTTCAAAGTTTTTTTTCGATTCTTGTGACTTGATTGTTTGAAAAAAGTACGTAAGGGAGTTTTCAGCGAAAATAATTAAAAAAACAGTGAAACAGCGTGATTTTTCTTAGTATCGTGGGAACGGTTTTTAAATAAAACGGTTTTATTTAACAACTTTTTTTAAAAATTAAAAAAAAAATATGGATTTTTCAAAAAAAAAATTTTAATTATTTAAAAAAACAAAAAAAAAAAATTTATAATTTTTTTAAACTGATATTACTTAAGCTACCTACATCTTCCTGAATATCAATTTTGTTTGTAATCGGTTAACCAGTTAGTTCACGAGAAAGTCGAATTAAAAAAAAACCGTCCTATGAATGGGAGGTACCGTTTTTTAGCCCACCATATTAATTCTTTTTCACCAAAACATAATGCTTACCAACAATAGCACACTGATTTTTTTTCATATAAATTCTTGGCTTTTATATAACCGTTATATGACAGGTACCGTTAATATTTGAGTTAAAAAAAAAATTAAAACCCCCTCTGTAGGATGTCAAAACAACCTTATGATCCAAATTTGAAGACGATTGGCCTTACCGTTCAGGCTTTAGTTCAAAATACATACGTACAGACAGACAGACAGACGGAATTTCGCCAGTAACTCAAATATGTTTCTCTATCACCGTAATGTCATGTTTGATTGCTATCTCAAAATTTTTAATCTGCACGAATGCAAAACTTGCATTATAGTACCTATAATCGGAAGTAAAAATTACAAGAGAATGCAATAAGGAGACTGCTTTCTTCCGGGCAACATTCTTCTATGGAGCATATTTTTTTAAGAAAAAAATTCTAAATAAGTCTTTTTTTTAACTCCTTTCAACAACTTTTTTATTTTCGTTATATTTTATGTTTTTTTTTAAATAATATTAATTGTTATTTAAAATATTTTTGATTGATGCAATTTTATATATAGCTATACGTGTTTCTTAAACTAACTAATTATCGATGCTTGAAAAGATGAACGGGGCCTTGTTGTTGTTTATTTCGAGATTCTTTTCTATATTTGTAATGGTCAAAAAGCTGTTGTTGTTAAGAACATCATAGTAAAAGTCCCCAGATAGAATTACACTTATATAGAAAAGGGAATTTTCTTGAACAAGAATTTTAAGCACTAACCAATCAACATTAATTAATAGAATTTCGTGTGTATATATAGCAACTCCACCATCCGTTCGACTATTCCTGTCGTTTCTAAGAACCTTAAATTCCTTAAGTTTTATTAATCCACCACCAATATTGCGACTAATTGTGATTGATTGATTCGAAAGAGTGCTTGTCTACACAATTGCATTTTTATCCAACCTCGTATTCAACTATTTCTGTTTAACTTTGAAAATATCCTTTTTGAATCAAACAATTTTCCGAAAAACGTAAGTCTTTCTAAGTGTTGCAAAGTTTTCTTTCATTTATTTCCTCCAACCAAACTGCTTTCCACTAAAACGTACCACTTATTAAGCGCTTTAAGTTTCCGCATCGCAAGATAATCCTAAAGATAAGCCTGAGTCTTTAAAAATGTTGCCTAGCTACTTCCAACTATGGGTTTGCACCGGAACAGTATGTCGGTTCCCAGCAAATATCCTGCATTAAAAAAAATATATATGTCCACAATCAGCTTTCCACAACTGCACAATCCCACAATCCTTTGTACCGAGATACTCTTCAGCAAACGAAACAACAAAAACCTTGTCAACCGGTGGGTATAGTCTCTGGGAACACTCAGAGCCAAAGCAACACACAGAGTGCCTACTCTGAAATTGTAATTTGAATTTCCAAATGCTGGTGCATGTATGCTTAGGTAATTTAGTGCAGAAACAGAGTAAGTACCTGGAAGTTCCAAAACTACTACCAGTCTTACCAGCTACCACCCTCTTCTTTACTTATTCTCTAATATGAGATTTGAATTGTATTTTTTTTGCCGCAAAGCAGGCATGAGGACTTTTCATTCGGTTTTGTAGGAATTTTACGGTATTATCCGTTAGTTATCCTTTGAAACTTTATGGCCACATAGAACAAAAAAATGCATATCCAAACACACACCTGTGTTGCTCCGCACAAACAGGTGGCAAAGCAAAGCTCAGAAGTGGGATATTGTGTTTATGCTTTCGGGGTGGAACCATTTCCACTGACATCCGCTCTCGTCCTTCTCTTCTTTATATGATGTTGGAGAACTTTCGTTAGAGCGTAATTTAGAATAATAATACTGAAGCAGGTAAAAAATAAGAAAGAAAGAGAAAGAAGAACAGAGATTTTGTTGTGTTATTTTGGCTGTAAGTCCTTAATTAACTTCATTTGAGTGGTTAGTTACGCTAGTTAAACAAAAGTCTACCTAAATTTCAAAGTCCTTAAGAGTTCACACAGCCCAGGTTGGTTAGGTACGCACAATTATATTTGTACGACGAATTCCTTGAGGTTGTTATGTTTTGAAAAATACTTATATATCCTGGTAACGTGCAGATTTCGAAAGACAAGGGTATCGCATGTTAAAGCCCGGCAAACAAGGGTTTAAATGAATTTGTTTAAGGCAAAGTCATGGGGCTAATGTTTGTGTAATTCCTTTTGTTCTCGCCCTATGGTGTCGGTAGCACTTTGACATGACAAATGGAAACATGCAAGGATTTTAAATCTTTTGGTTTACAAAGGTACAAGGTTTCAGAAAAAAAATATTTTACAGCAAACATTGACTGCATATCTTAGATGATTTTTAATGAACGAGATTTTGTAAGTTATATTTATATTTTTGGGTTGAAGATTCGCCAAAATAGTACTTTTTTAATTCTGGAAATGACAATGGAGATACAAATAAAAAAATGCGCACGACTGGGTCGCACGTACTTGCTCTTATGTGCCTAATTACATTGGACAGCAAGATCTTTGACAAAAACAAATAACATTTACGTTGAAAATAACACAGTTTGAACTTATAAAAACTATCAAAACCACAAATCTGAAAGGTTTTTAGTAAAAATTAAGTACGCCATCACACGTCTTAAATAACAAAGAATTTATGAAAAAAGTATTTCGAAAATTGTAGGACGGATTTTGATAAAATCCTGTTTTTTATTTTTAGTTTTTTGAATTTTTTTTTTTAATTTTGGTATGCAGTTTTTAGAGTTTATTTATTTATTTGACTACAAAATTAAAAATTATTTTTTTTGATTAGTTTTAAAAATATTGATTTTTCAAAAAAAAAATTTCAAAAATTAATTTTTATTAGAAAAAAAATCTATGCAAAATCTTGATATGCGGAATTAATTTGGCTATCTAGATATTCTCAAATATTAAATTTGACAGAAATCCATAAGGCCGTTACCGAGTAAGCCAAATGAAATATTAAAGGTCTTGTTAATAGACATTTCCCGTATATGTGGTTCAAATGGTAGCCAATACCAACAAAAAAATTCTCAAAAATTTTCATCAAAATCGTTTGAGCTGTTTTCGAGAAAAATAAGCTTTTCCTAAAGGGTCGTATGGCAAGTACCGTTATTCTTAGCCCTAAAAACAAAATTTCAATTTCCCCTCTGAGGAATGCCAAAAGATACACACATACCAAATTTGAAGGCAATCGCTTAAACCGTTTAGGCTGCAGCTCCGGACGGACAGATAGACAGACAGACAGACGGACATTTTTTGCCAATGACTTTTTAAGGCTTCCCTATGATCGTAATGTCATGTTTGATTGTTATCTCAATTTTTTTTATATTCACGAATTGCCTTATAGTCCCTATAATCGCAAGTAAAAATGGTAAATTATGTCTAATTAGATAAACCCCATCAACATTCATCATTTAAAATAGTGAGAATTAACAAGAACAGACAATTTATTATTACATTGAAAAAATGTTGAATATATTATCGTTTCAAGAGTCTGGTGAATCCTTGTTCGCGCAAAATTGGGTGCTTTTCGAAGATGGCGTCTACATCTAGCTGATTAATTAAATTGTTAAGAAGGAGTTGAGTTGAGCAGGTGAACTTTCTGTTGTAAAAACCAGATGAAATGCCAGACTGTTGGAGTTCAGTGTGAAAAAGAAGCTTTTAGCAGATTCTGCCTGTGTTGAGTGAAGTGAGAGGGCACAGTGCTTGCCAAACAAAGTAATAACAATGAATTAATGATGGCTGCCTTTGGTTGATATGACACATCTAAAGCTACTTTTCCTGTGTGGCCAGTCCGCAGAAGGAGTTCTTTAATGAACATACCGAGAACTGAGAGGTGATCTGTTTCCTCGATGCAAGTGCCACTCACGAATAGGAACATTGGGTAACATTCTTCTTTAACGAAAAAAGATAACATTGAGTTTCTGAATCATTAAATTCTTCACAATTCCTTATTCCCCATTGTATGTACAATGCTGTCAAGATCAGAGTTCAATGAACTTATCAGACGCTTACGAAAAGCTGAGTGTACTGTCGTCAGCAAAAAAATGTATTGGATTAGTTGTTTCAGATAATAAATCATTCATAAATGTAAGAAAAAGGGTGGGAGACAAAACAGACCCCTGGGGCACACCTGTGAATCCTTCCATCACAACTTGTATTGAATCTTATGAAGAAGAGATTCGTGGAGTCCAGATATACGTATTGTGATATTTTGGCCTGGGTTTCGACCAATAAAACTCAATCAAAATTTCACAATATTAAACAAATCTCTTTATTTTAGAAAACACAACGTCTTTCAGTTTAAATAACACCAATTTAACTTATTTCACTTATTCACAATTCAAATACGTTTTTATAATTCAACACTTTTTATTTAATCTCAATTCAATCACTTTTTACTAATACTTCCAGTTGTTAACAATTCCACTTTCGAAAATAAACTGAACTCTCAATGCAATCTACTCTTGTATTTATACAAGTTTACAAGCTTCTGGAAGCTTCTGTCTGGTTCTGGCACAATCTAAGCTTTTGGTACTAATTCGAGTCTCGAATTAGTACTTCAAGTTCGATTTAGTACTCAGTTAAAACACATTGCAAACATGTAGCATACTTCTAGGGGCATGGTTGTTGTACATAATAAATGGTGGTTGTTGTACACAATGAATCCAACAGATGTCGTTAGTTTACAAAATGTACCCTCCGAATATCTAAACTTGTTGCCACATCACATTGTCCCCCTCTTAGTTTTGTTCGTCCCGAACAAGCACATCATCATTGTTTCCGTGGTAACGATGCAGTCGATCCACATGGATAATTTTCATTTTTGCTCTTGGTCCTCGTTGGATTCGGAAAACGACGTCATTAATGCGCGTTACTACTTGGTAGGGACCTTCCCAGTCCTGCTGAAGCTTGGGCGATTCTCGTTTTCTGCGATGTGGGTTGTAAAGCCATACCAGATCTCCCTCATTGAATTCAGGTGCTGTTGCTCGCGCATCGTATCTGGTCCTCAGGCGGTCTCTCGCAATGTTTATATTGCTTTGGGTTCTTTGGTGTGTGTCGTTGATCCTTTTAATCGGGGCGCTCACTTTGTTCTGGTGCATCTTAGCGCTTGCCTTGACTTTGGGTCCTCTACCAGCTTTGCACGTGGTGCACTTTCGACACCATCTCTCGACATCTTTTCTTACAGTTAACCAATAAAAACGTACCCGTAGCTTTTTCCGTGTCTTCTTGATTCCTAAGTGCCCGCCGGATTCTTCATCGTGCATTTCCCTTAAAATCTCCTGCACTTTCGACCGTGGCACCATAAGCTGCATCTTAAAGGATCTTCCATTCGGCATTTCCCATTTTCTCCACAAAACACCATCTTTTACATGGAGAGAGTCCCACTGCGCCCAGTATGCCTTTAAGGTAGGACTTCTGTCGGAGATGTCTCTTGCATTCGGCTTATCCATAGATTCCTTCCATACAAGAATGGGCTCGATGTCAGGATCTTCTTTTTGTGCATTACGAAGTTCTTCCGCAGTCCAACCCTTTACAGGTTCAGCCCTTAGTCTCTGAACAGAAATACTTTCGTCCTTCTTACCGTTCAAACACCTAGGATGCGCTCTTTCTGAAGATGGCCGGAGAATTTCATCACTGCTTATGATCGTCCGAAGATTTACAGCATTCTCGTTTCCGTACACCATTGGAATCTCGACGATTGAATACCTTAACACCTGCATTCGAAAGTCTAGGACTACTTCATGTGCCTTCATAAAATCCACACCTAGTATGCAGTCGTCGCATATCTCAGCTACCAAGAATGCATGTGCGAAGGTCAGCCCTGCCAGTTCTATCTTCAGAAGTACCACTCCGTATACTTTTGCTACTTCTCCCGTAGCTGCCTTCAGACTGTTCCAGATGGTGTTGTGTAGCCAGGACGTCTGGACAAGGCCTCTTCTAATTATGGAGGCCGTGGCACCCGTAGCGATAGTGGCCACACATTTTCTGTTGGCGATGACTGTCTCCACTGTCAAACTCTGGTTGCAGCGTTTCGTTTGCGCAACTTGGATAATGGTCCTGGGGGCGTTCATTTCATCAACCGACTTCTGCTCTGCAAAGTTGGTTCTTACGCGCTTTCCACACTGATGTATCCCCAAATCATGTCCGGTAGGGTAAGCGATATCCCTGTCAGTAGGCCTTTTTCTCGCGCTATGTGGGCAGCTTACCTGTGGAGATCTGCATTGTCGCTGTAGGTGTCCTAGCTTGTTGCAATTCCAGCACCTTATTTGACCTCGAGCAGTGTTCAGGTTTTGTCTTTCAATGTCGACACGTTGACATGAGCACTCTAGCGTAGGCATTTCTCTGACGCGATGGCTACTTTGCGAAGATTGGTCTGCTGCTTCCATTGTCAGGGCAAATGCTAAAGCCTCAGCGAGCGTTTTCTTACCTGCCATTCTCACAGCCATCTGCAATGGCATTAGTGAACGCATCGGTTGCCAGTTCGTTTATGATTTCCCTACTGGTATTGGGATAAGACAAATTTGCCAAGCGCTCGATGTCAGCTTGCAATTGTTGTAGCGTTTGACCTCTTGTCTGGACCCTTCGGCGCAACTGGACTCGGTAAACTTGCTGCATGTGGTCGTCGCCAAACCTCATCTCGATTGCCTTGACCATGGAATCATAATCATGATGTTTGTCTTCAGGAATGGTCTGCAGCAATTCGGCAGCTGTTCCTCTGAGCGCAAGCGTAAGAGCAATTGATTTGTCTTCGTTGTCCCAGTTGTTCGTCAAGGCGGCAGCTTCAAACTGCCTCTTATAAATTGGCCATGATGTTTGACCATCGAAGACAGGGGGCTGCATTTCCTTTCTTCGTGGACCGTCGCTCGAATATTCCCGAACCTTCTGCTTTTTCAAAGAATCAACCTCCTTAGCCAGGTGTTCGTACTGTTGGTCTACACTTTCTACTTGCTTTCCGAACTTTTCTTCTAAGCTTTCTATTTTGGCTTCAAATTTCTGATCAACTATTTGAAGTCTTTCGCTTAGTTGATTCTGAAGAGTTTCTAATGAATTCTTTTGTTCGTCGAATTTACTTTCGAGAACGGTCCTTTGGTCTTCGAGAACGTTCCTTTGTTCGCCTAGTTGTTGCTGGAGAATTTCCAACGAATTCTTCTGCTCATTCTTTTGTTCCTCGAGAACGTTCTTTTGTTCTTCGAATTTCGACAGAACCAACTTCATGAAAGCAGGCATTTCATCGGCTATACTTACTGTGCATTCTCTCCCTTGTTCTTCAACATCGAACAACATGGTATCGGGGTCTCCACCATCCTGAGTGATAGCATTCTGAAGTCGGAGCAATAGTTCCTTTTTCAGCCCCGAAGTCTGAAGATTTCGTTTTCCTAATTCTTCTTTCAACTCAGCTGTTGTCAATTGTTCTAATTTGCGACCCATTTTATGTAACTGAAACACTATTTTCGCAACACAGTCAGTTTTATTTTAATGTCTCTTCTAGAAAGATCTTTTTTCCAACACAATTTTAACAAAAATACTCGCTATTCACAGTTTTATATTTTCAATAGTTTCTGGAAAATTCCACTTTCACAATTAAATGAGTCACCGAAACTGTTTTACAAAATGTCACTATGGAATTTTCTAGCACTTTACTGAGTTTTATCCCACTTCTGACACCAATGTGATATTTTGGCCTGGGTTTCGACAAATAAAACTCAATCAAAATTCCAAATTAATACAACAAATCCCTTTATTTTATTAAACACAACGTCTTTCAGTTTAAATAACACCAATTTAACTTATTCCACTTATTCACAATTCAAATACGTTTTTATCATTCAACACTTTTTATTTAATCTCAATTCAATCACTTTTTATTAACGCTTCCAGTTGTTAACAATTCCACTTTCGAAAATAAACTGAACTTTCAATGCAATCTACTCTTGTATTTATACAAGTTTACAAGCTTCTGGAAGCTTCTGTCTGGTTCTGGCACAATCTTAGCTTTCGGTATTAATTCGAGTCTCGAATTAGTACTTCAAGTTCGATTTAGTACTCAATTTAAACATATTGCAAATATGTAGCATACTTCTAGGGGCATGGTTGTTGTACACAATAAATGGTGGTTGTTGTACACAATGAATCCAACAGATGCCGTTAGTTTACAAAATGTATCCTCCAAATATCTAAACTTGTTGCCACATCACAATATCTATGAAAGCTAACCTATTACGGAATCCTTCATCTTTTTGGAAATTTGTTAAAAATAAGAGAAAAATAGCTGAATTCCCGTCCTATATGAATTTGGAGCAAATATCTTCAAATGATGGGGAAATGATCTGTGATATATTTGCAGAAATGTTTAAAGGCTTTTACAAATCTAATAATGGGTTGACTGGGCTGCATCAAATTACCTCTAACATGAGCATTACAAATGACTTGCCATTTATTCAAGAAAACGATGTGACAAGTGCAATAAAGAAGCTAACATATTCATTTTCTACTGGACCTGATAATGTTCCTTCCTGTGTTTTAATAAAATGCTGTCATTCCTTGGCTGGTGCTTTATGTTATTTGTTTAATCTATCTTTGTCGTCTTCCGTTTTCCCGCATGCTTGGAAGTCTTCATTTATAATTCCACTTTTTAAATCAGGAAGCCGATGCAACATGTGTGACTACCGAGGTATAGCAAATCTCAGCGTTATTCCCAAGATGATGGAATCTATAATAGTCCATGAGTTGATACATGGTGTAAGATCGCATCTATCGGACAGACAGATGGATTCGTCAAGGGCAAATCTACCATTACAAATCTGTTAGAAATTACATCATGCATAACAAAAGGATTAATGAATGGTCATCAAACGGATGTAATATACACTGACTTCTCCAAAGCCTTCGATCAACTTAATCACCAGCTGCTTGTTAGAAAACTTTCACTTTTCGGCTGGTCCCCAAAACTTGTGCAATGGATTGCAAGTTATTTATCATCTCGTACTCAATATCTTAAGTTCAAGTCTCATTTATCCAACGCAATAGATGTCAAGTCTGGCGTGCCTCAAGGAAGCCACCTGGGACCACTGTTATTCGTAATTTTTATAAATGATTTACCCTCTGTGATAAAATACTGTGATATACATCTCTATGCTGACGATGCGAAAATTTCATATTCATATAAAAATAATGCTGATTACCTTCAACTGCAATCTGATATTGATCATTTGCAGGAATGGTGTAATAAGAATGATCTCACACTGAACTCTAAGAAATGCAAAGTAATGACCTTCGCTAGAGTTAAAAATGTTTTCTTTAATGAATACTCTATAAATAATTTAAAACTTGATAGAGTTAATTATTTTATAGACTTGGGAGTAATATTTGATTCAAAATTAGACTTCAGAATGCACATCGATTCTATAACTTCAAAAGCTTTTGTTCGTCTAGGAATGATTGAACGATGGTCAAAAGAATTCAACGACCCTTATGTGACAAAGAGCCTGTTTGTTGGACTGGTTCGTTCGATCTTGGAATTTGGTTGCCAAGTTTGGTGCCCATATTACTCCTGTCACATTGCCCGCATTGAATCCATTCACAAACAGTTTCTATTATTTGCTCTTCGTCATCTTAACTGGGATAATCATCACCATCTTCCACCATATCGTTCGCGACTTTTACTGATTGGTCTTAATACGCTCGAGGACAGGAGGTCATCATTCAATACTGCATTCATATTTAAACTTTTAAACGGTGATATAAATTTTGCGAACACATGAAACTACTTTAAACTACTTAAATAATGAACCGTTCTCTTATGTAAACAGTTCAATAATTATAATTCCTTCGTAGATTTTAATTTAAACAAATTATACTTTTATTCAATTTAAATCGTCACTAATTATGTAAATGTAATATTATTTGTATAATCCAAATAACTGTGATCAATTATGTATCTGTAGTTATAGTCAAATAAATAAATAAAGCCGTTTAGGCTGCAGCTCGTTATACATACAGACAGACAGACTGACAAACCGACAGGAAAAAATGTTATCTCAATTTTTTTTTTTAATTCACGAGTCCTAAAGTTGCCTTATACGAATAATACCTACATATAATCGCAAGTAAAAAGGGACTTTAGTGCAATTGGTCGATAGTTTAAGTGTGATGAAGATTCGCCTTTTTGGGGAGAGATAGGCTGGAAAAATGCTGTTTTCCATCCACTTGGAAAGAGCATAGAGGAATAGGATCAATGGAAAAGCTTACGCAGAGGTTTTGCCAGTGTTGAGGAACACCTCTTAAGAACAATTGCGGGGATACTATCCGCGCCAGCGGATTTGTGGTTGAGATCTTTCAAAACTCTTGCGACTGAACGAGTGCAAAAGAAGATTCGTCCCATTTCCCATAAAATCATTTACGCTCTCGAGTACAGGAACATTTCTTACTCCTGCTGGCAGCGTTAAATTTGCCGTGAATCGGGCTGCGAGCAGATATGCTTTTTCTTGAAAACCGACACCAGGAGTATCATTGAAGATGAGTGTGGGAACCAATGATGATGAAGAATTCTTTATGTTTTTTTTGCAAATGACCAACAAATTTTACTGCCTTTGGGACGTTGCAGTATTTTGCAATTTGTAATTTTCCCCCGCTTTAACTAACTATCCCTGAATAACATCCTAAAGTTTCATTATCATCCGACTTTTTTCTATATGAAAAAAACATGTCGACTGGACTGTAAACTGCAATACTTGTTCCAAGAACTGTTCAAGATTTCCTTCAGAAAAAAATGTCATAATTTCCTAAAAAGTATACAAGGCGCCGATCATCATTAATCGGAAATTTGAAAATTAAAAATTTAGTAGCAACTCTTTAAAAAATAGACAAATTGTCCACTAAAAGGCCTTAAACCCTCATCTTAATAGGACCTAATAGCATCGTCCATTAAATACCCTCTTTAATGTTCAAATTAATTGCCAGTAATAAATTTTGAAATCTCCTCAAATTCTGTTTGTGACCGGCGATCTGCTCTTTATTATCCCACACCGACACCATAAGCTTTGAACATAATGCACTAATAAAATGTCACTAGGCCGGGACCGCAACAAGGACAACAGACAACAATACTGCGCGCCGCGCCGCCATTACAGGGCCATAAACACCACGAAAACAACTCTCTTGAACAAGAGGGGTGCGGTGCAGACAAAACACGGTGTTATTGTATGGAAGCTTTGAATATTTCATGAATATTTTTATCACAGCCATTAAATAAATTTGTCGTCCTTTCATATCGATGCGGAGGCACCAACTATGTCCTGACATGGCTGGATAGCTTTTATTAAAGACTTCAATTTGTGGTGTACAAGAGTGTTGTGCACCTAGGTCTTAAGACTTTGTTATGAAGGTAAGGTTGTCGTCCTTAGCAGATTATTCATTTTTTTTTGTGTGTCAATAGGGAAAATATGCCAGTTCAACAAGAATACAAAATGTCCTTTTTACTTCAAGTCATTGCAAATTTCTTATAAGTAAAAGTATAATTTAACAATTAAGGCAAATTAGGAAATTTTATGGTTTGGCTTTTGCGTGTCTAGCATGAAGTTTGAGTGAAAGTTCGATAGCTGGGTTGACATGAAGGTTTGTGGAGGCATGGAGCATATCGAAAACGGTAGAACAATGGGATTATTGGAAATTTGGCCTGAACATGCTATGACGATTAAGTGTAATGGTTGCTTTCGAAGCACGAATATTTTTGGAATATTATTATTATTGATGAATTGTTAAGGACATTAAATGTGCCTTATATTTTGGTTAACCACTTTTTGATGTATTTGAATTTCATAAGTATTGATTGATGAATATTTTTAGAAGAAGTCAATATGAAAACGCCATGGCAATGAAACTTATATGTGTTGAAAACGGAGCACCGTAATCAAAAAGAATATTATAAATACCTTGTGTTCCGGGGCAAGAGATGTCCCACGAAATATAATTTAGTATGTTGAAATTTAATTTTTGAAATTCAATGTATTTGGTACTTTAAGTTGTAGTAACCCAAGAAAATTGAATAAATAAAAAAAAATGCGCTCTTTACCACGTTATAAAAGACTCAACCACTTTATTGCAAAATCAAAAGAAGAGTAATAATTCAACAGGTGTATAAAAACTTTACACCTCGGTGTTCAAAGTTACATGAATGTCAGCTGTGAAGTAGTTATGTATTTCAAAGGTTATCGACCTATCTCAGTTCTTGCAGACTGGAAGCATAATTCTTATTTTAACGTATACATTAGACTAATATTTGTATGTAGTTGTTATTCTATGTTTTGTAAGATGAAATAGATACATTAAATTGAATACAGTTTGTCTTTCTGACTAGCAACAAATATAGATATTAATAAATTAATAAGGAAATAGAGCTATGTTTAATATAATGAAAGAGAAAGAGAGAGCCTACAAATTAAGTCTGCACATTTGACAGTTTGTGATTATATTTTAGCGTGTTGATTTCGTGTTGTGGTTTAGTTTAGTGAAATAAAATTATATTTTATGGAAATTAGTTTAATTATTTAATATTTATGCTCCTTAAACGAAAGAAAGAATTTATTTGACTAGCTGCTGAGAATGTAATTCCTTGTTGGAGCTAGTGTTTTAACCATCTCAGCATCTTAGTCCAATGAATATTTTCCCGCCTTCATCTTGTCAAATGTGCATGGACAAATAACCTAAATTGTTTTCCATAATTAGTGTTTTCCATAATTAGTGTTAGAAAACAATAATAAGTTAAATACAAAAAATAATAATTTAAAAAAGTGGTTGAATAAAAAATATTTATATTATGTTGTGAACACCTTGGCTTTTTACAAGCAGAAACACAAACACTTCTTACGACCGACTTTGACAACTGGGAATAGTTCAACTATACCAAGTATGTATAAACTATCACAATGCTACTGTCTCTACAGATGCTTTGTTTGACGTACGTAAGGATAACGTAACAAAGCGAGTAATAGACAAAAAAGTTGGAATTGGCTGAACTTTTGCTCGCTTTCTGATATTTTTTTGTTTAAATATTAAAAAGTTACAGTAAAAATATTATATTTTTTTCAATTTGAACATATTAATTGAGCAAAACGGCAGAACGTTCAGTCAATTCGAACTTTTTGTTACGCTATGTTACGTTATCCTTACGTATGTACGTCAAACGAAGCCAAAGTTACGCCAAGAGTTGCATTTGATGTAAGCCGGGACACGGATTTATCCATTATTAACGATTTTTACAAAAGTTCTGTCTAATTCATGAACGAAGCAAAATTGGAAGGTTTTTTGCTACTCTTTTTAATCCGTAAGCCGTCCTCCGCTAACTTTTTCATGAGTTGATTTTCTTGATGCTAATATCTAGTGCAATTCGTAATCCTCAAAGAAAGTCTGTTATAATGGCTAAAACACATACAAGCTTTGCATCTGACTTCGTCCCGTTGCGAATATTAAGCTTCAACGCGCTCTTATGTCATCGTGAATGTTTAAATATTAAAAAGTTACAGTAAAAATATTATATTTTTTTCAATTTGAACATATTCATTGAGTAAAACGGCAGAACGTTCAGTCAATTCGAACTTTTTGTTACGCTATGTTACGTTATCCTTACGTATGTACGTCAAAAGAAGCCAAAGTTACGCCAAGAGTTGCATTTGATGTAAACCGGGACACGGATTTGTCCATTATTAACGATTTTTACAAAAGTTCTGTCTAATTCATGAACGAAGCAAAATTGGAAGGTTTTTTGGTAATCTTTTTAATCTGTAAGCCGTCCTCCGCTAACTTTTTCATGAGTTGATGTTCTTGATGCTAATATCTAGTGCAATTTGTAATCCTCAAAGAAATTTATGAAAGCATCTTCTTTTGATTCGATGAAAGTTTGGTATAGAAACAAAATTTCATACTGATTTATTAACTCGAAAAATTCTCTAAATTGTATTTTGTTGCGTATCCCTGCAATGATATACGATATTATTTTTAAAGCGCAAATATTTTGATTTTATTTAAATTACTACATTTATTTTATTTAGGATAAATTAATTTTTAATAGTATAGAGAAATAATATTATAAAGAGAGAAATCTTCTGCTTTCTTTTGGCAATACCTACGCTACCTAAGCTTGAACTGTTATTTGGTTGCTTTTTAAAACGGAAAGCCCTCTGTTGCCAAATAAAAACATTTTAAGCTGAAAACAGATAATTTACTGAAGGCTTACTTACTTTATGATAAAGTGTTTTCTGGTAAGTGGACCCAGAAGTTATATTTGGGATATGTCATATTCAATTTCCGATTTTTTTCATAAACAAAAAGTAAATAAAAATCCAGTTTATTTTTAGTTCATGCATTTAGTAACCCTCCTCAACTTAATTTTACTCTGTCCAAAGAAAATTGACAAAACTTTTTTTTAAATAAGTTTCCTATTTCAAAATCAGTAACGTGGCATTCTTTTGCACCCTACCTATTGCCTTCAAAGAAAACAATTAAAAGACGTTGCCAGCACTACAACCAGACTTGAGAAGAGCTGGAAAGCTGTTATTAAATGTTCATATTAATTCACAGTGGCTTTGTCAATTTCATATCTCGTTCCGCTTGTTTTTCCATAGGTTGCTGTTGAGGAGCTTTAGATATTACAGCTTTAAAAAGCTTTTAATCGTAAGTGTTGTTGTGGTGTGTTTTTTTCTACAAAGTAGAAACACTTAGGAGCATTGTTTACTGAGGCCATTCGCTGAGACAATATGTGCAAGCCTCACAAGACGACAATAATGCAAAAAAGAACAAAAGATAAGAGAGAACGGAAAACAGAAAACATATGTCAACAACACGCAGTTAGTTTTCGGAAGGTCCCCCACTCCCATCCGACTATACTAACCACGCGCTATGATGCTTGATTTTGCTGATCTATCGGGAAGTGGTGCTTTTCTTGACACATTTGTTTTAATGCGGTGAGTGTTCGATAAAATTCTATTGCAAACAAGTAAAGAGTTTTCTATAAAGAACAAGCTTATTTATTTATTTTCATTTTCGTATTCTTTCCATTTGTTATTGCTGATTAGAATATGACTGAAGTGAAAAATCATATTTATATATAGTGCAACTAGCTGACCCACCCGCCATTGCTAGGGTATGCAATATATTTTTTGGATCCCGACAATAGCGTTACAAAAAGTCTCTTCAAAATCGCTCAAGGCATTGAAATTTATTGTATAGGAAATAAATAAAATAAAAATTAAATATTTCCACTCCATTGCCTCCTATTGAATCCAAACTTTACAATTGCACTTTTTATTTAAATATGATTCCTGACATATGGCTACCGTGGCTGGATAGGATGAAGTCGACCGCTCTTTGCAGCATTTGGGGGTTATATCGGCAATAATTCGGTGAATGTTGTTTTCCAAGTCGTCAATCGTCTCTGGCTTATCGGTGTAGATTAGCGACTTCACATGCCCCCACAGAAAATAGTTTAGCGGTGCGTTAAATCGCACAATCTTAAAGCTCATCTCACTGGTCCAAACGAGTCAATTGTGGCACGCCCTGTGTGACATGTTACGCCGTCTTGTTGAAACAACGGCGGCTCCCCCACAGTAAGGCGATTCAATTCAGGAATCAGGAACAAAAAAGCCATTGATCATGGCCCTATAATGGTCTCCATTGACTGTAACCCTCTGGCCGGCATCGTTGTTCAGGCGTCAATCAATTTATAACGAAATGGCAACCCAAACTAAGATAAATCACATGGCAGATGACAAAATTGTTGTTAATGAAAGCAGTGCTGACAATTTAAAATTATAAACCTCTAAAAAACACCAACGGACATCACCGCAACCTCAATAATCCAAATCAGAAAATAATTACAAATTATACAAGAATTTCACGTAAAAGATTATTTAAATAAAAAAAAATATGTAAAAAGAAATACAAATACAATTATTGTATAGAATCATTTGAATTACGTTGGGGCTCTGTGTTTCAGCCAAAATGATTTATTTTAGTTATATGTTAGTTTAATCGAGTTCAACTAATTAGTTAAGATTCTAAAAATAAATCCGAAAAATCGGAAAATCCGAAATGCAGTTCTAAATAATCCAATATGCTTAAAAATACATTTATTTTTTTTTTGCCTTGACTCATGATTCATGAACCATGATTGGAATGTTTAATTATAAGCTTTAATTTAGAATGCAATTTTAAATGCACATGTCAACACTCCCTTTACCAATTCAAAAGCAATTAAAATTCCATTACAATGCGGCCAGGAAAAAAAAACTATTTTTAACGTTTTTTCTAAAACCTTACAAATTAAGTTGGTCTGCCAACTAACCCAGCCACTTTGATAACCATTAATTGTAACTTTGTTTCATTGTGGGTGGCATGCAATTGCCGATTTTATTTGCATTTTTATTCTCCCTAACTACACTGCAACCGCCAATTTTGTAAACCACAAACCAAATACTAACCCAGTGTTACCGCACATTCGGATATATGTACATATATAACCCAAATCAACTATCATCCAGCGTGACAACCGACCGACGACGACTCACAGAGTCACAGGAGCGAAAATAAATTTTGGATAAATCCCAATGAATATTCCAGTCTGGTTTCGAAAAAAGGACAAAAGAAAGGTAAAAAAAAAACAAAAAAAAAGAGTTAAACAAAATGTCCAGAGAATCGTTCCTGTATGGACAGTCAATTAAAGCAGCGAATGAGCCCATTTGTTCACTTGTCCACATTGGATATGTCCACACATCCTTTTTGGCACTTTGTTGCCAATTGACAACAAGCTTGCCCCAGGAGTGGCTTCATCCTTTGGCCGGCAAACCACAACCATGCCATATAGCCATCGACAGTTCTGTAACACATGGTGCGGTTTATTGTACTTTCCCATTAAGCGAGTTGCTAAATAAAATAAAATTACACAATCCACTCGCATAGGTCCTTCGTACCTGCATATAGGTATATCCTGGATGTGGATGAAACATCAAATCTTAAAATAACATTAAATGGACGAGTAAAATGTCCTGTTTAATTGTATTTTTATATAAACCCAAGAACAGATAAAAAAAGATAGTTTTATACCTGGTTTTTTTTACTGATTCGTCTGAAAAATAAACATTTAAATATTCTTTTTTTTTATTTGAATATTTAATTTTTGTTTCTCATTGTTTGTGGTTGACCGAATAAAAATTGAATATTTTTTTATAGATAGCTTATGTTTTTATGTTTGATGATGTACAAACAATATCCTGGAGTTGGTTTTACAAATTGCTTATTGGTGTTAACAGATGTAAAGTGATTATTTTGTACTTTTGCTCATCACGTAGGTAAATGTTTTATTTTATTGCTCCGTTCGTGTATCAATTAAATTTTTGAATAATTTTCTTTTTTTATTTTTTTAGCGAATGGTTCTAGTAATTACAAAAAAAATTAAATCAATTGGAAAAATAATGTAAGTTTGATTTATTTCCGTAATTAAGTCAATAATTATTTTTGGTTTATATGACTTCAGTTACGTCATGTTTTTGGGCTTATTGCCAAATAATTTAACAGATACATGCAGTACCTGGAAATCAATAGTTAGGTACTTGTTGTATATACACTGCACAAGAAGTTAGAAATATTGCTTTGCAAAATGAATATACCACCGAGTTCGAACAGCTGGAGGATTTTGATTTCCTCGTAAAACGGGGAATCGACCAGTACTCTTTGGCATAACACTTCTACACAATAACCACTAAGCCACGGGGCACAATGGGCAGCCCGCAGATTTTTACTTGCGATTATAGGTACTATAATACAAGTTATGCATTCGTGCAGATTAAAAAATTTGAGATAACAATCGAACATGACATTACGATGATAGAGAAACATATTTGAGTTACTGGCAAAATTCTGTCCGTCTGTCTGTCTGTCTGTCTGTCTGTCTGTACGGATGTATTTTGGACTGCAGCCTAAACGGTTGGGCCAATCGTCTTCAAATTTTGAACTTATGGTTCTTTTGACATTCTACAGAGGAATTTTTTCAGCTCAAAAATTAACGGTACCTGTTCTTTAACCGTTGTGTAAAAGCTTATTTTTCTCGAAAACGGCTCCAAGAATTTTTATAAAAAAAAATCAGTGTACTACTCCAGCTGTTATCATCATCGCCATCTTCGCATCGTTTGTGCCAGAAATCCAGATTTACTTGTCCATCTCTTCCCTTTAGTCGAAGAGCTTACTAAATACGATTCAAAGCACAGGAAGGACATGAGTAACAATAACGCCATCATCGGTTCAGAAACTTCATTACTAGTCGAAACAACGTGAAGGTAGAGAGTTCTTCTCGAAAGTCTCTTAAAAGATTTGTCACTTTTTCGTTATGGTCACTACTTTGCTGTTGAAAACAGAAAAAATGATGTTAAAAACAAGCGTTAGAATCTAATTGTAAGCAATCATTATTAAGTAATATGAAAACTTTGCAAAGCACCTTTACGAGACGTTTCTTGTTGTCATATATAATTGAGCCACTATAACGATTTCAATCCTGAGAACCGTTAACCTATACGAATTTATAAAAACATCCTCCAAGCGAAAAGCTTATTATCTCTCGTTTTTAAAACCAACTGAGAGGAGGACTGCTGCAGGACATGCCCTCACTCATTTTAAATCATTGTCGTCCCACAACCGCAACATTCGAATAACACACCTGCCAGTTTCTGGTCCAACATTTTCCAAGAATTGCTAACAGTTTTTTGCTAAAACCCAATCAGAATTTCATTATAAACTTAAATCCTATTAGTGATAGCAATCACTTTTCGAAAACCTCTATATTAGCTTGTCTATCGTTATCGTTCTCGCCCACAACATAGACGCCAATCCATATCGGTGCGTCGTTACGACCATGCTTCTGCGGACAAAATATCTCATTTCATAATTTGCTAGGCAATTAATGATGCATGCAGCCGTGATGCGTGCGTTGCGTATAGCTCTGGATATTATGGTGAGCGTGAAGCTTGTGGTCGGGGATTTTAATTTATTTCAGACGCAATGAAATGCACCGATAAAATAATCGATTGATTGCCAAATGAAGGAGTTTGCAGGCGTCTAACGCCTGGCTTATTTGGAAATGATTATGCAAAATCGATTAAGTGAAACCAATCGTGTTGTATAGTAATAATGGAGGGGATAGAGCTATGAAAATGAACTATAATATGAGCTTGGGTATGATTTGGTCGATGACAAACGTCGAGGATAGTTATTTTGATAATTTATATGTAAAACGTTTTGTAATGGGTTCAAAAACATGATCAACAAACTTTGCCAGATTCCGGAACCACATTAAAAGGCTATGAATGGAGGACTCTAAATTAAAAAAAAAAACCAATGCATCCCAAAGGTCATTCGAAAAAATAAGAACAAAATTCCACAATTCCGAAGCTCGTTTTTCATAACACTTCTGTGCTCAGTTATTAAGCGAAGGTTGATTTATTTGAAGCTTTACTTAACAAATCCATATACTGTTGGAAAGTATTGGAAAGTAATTCCAAAACCTCTTCATTATAACGGGGTTGATTATTCAGATGGATAAAAACAAATTATCCGATTTTCATTCTTTAGCCAAATCGCAAATAAAAAAAAACTCCAGAAGCCCCAAGAAAATTAAGAGCTTAGCACCCGTTGCCATAGCTCGACGTTATCCAAGACCTTCATGTTCTCCATTTATCCTACGAATCTTTTAAAAATAATTAATTCATAACACCGTAATGATGTATTTATGTGTCAAATTACCTTAAGACTCGTTCTTCCAACGCGTGCCTAACGTATCCCTGTATCAAGACTAATATATTCCACTCGCATTGTTGGGGATAATTTGCAAATGAACTCAACCACGGCGTGTCGCGTCATCACAGAAGCTTCCATCTGTGATTAGCATAATTAATTCGATTTAAAACTCCAAACGTGACTACGTAATCGGTATGCTCTCCCCCTTAGCTAAAATCTACGCCTGAAACCAGAGGAGCTCTTCTATTAAAAATTCTATTCAAATATGTAGCCGGTGTGCAATTAAACTTAACACACCCATAAAGACTTTCAAAGTCGCAGATAATCAAAATATAAATATTCAAAGCCCAAGTCTAGGTTAAAACAAAAACAGAAAAAAATTCTCCAAACAATACGTTTGATTATCATGGTAGATACACTGTTTGTTGAGTTCTCGCGCACCCCATCTATATTTGAATTCAGATTTCAGAATCATTGTTGATTGCTCTCTCTCTCTCATTTGGGTGGGAATATTGTCACACCGATCGAAATCAGTGCAGTGTAAGCCGCCCCTAATCCCACCCGGTGAGCTGTTCCATGCATTATTGATATCCACTGAAAGCGGATTTGGCAATTAACTTAATTAATCCAATCAGCCAACAATAAACTCAGAGCTGTATTTAAAATTCCCCACTTCCATCTAGCACGCACCAAGTCCCCCCCCCCTACCATCCCGCCATTGATTCTTTGGTTCTTCGTCGGTATTCCGGACAACAATAGATTTGCCATTGGTAAAATCATCATTATAGGGGTGTTATGGAGGAGGCTATGGGAAGGTGGTACTGAATCCAGGAATCATCAACTAGTCATCGAGGATATCCCTGTTGGATTAATTTGATGAATGGTTCAAGTTTCATTTGCCTACTTTTACCACCGACTATGCACTATTGGATGCCTCAGCTACATGGTTCTGGTATTTTGCTCTGGGTATTTGTATATCATGAGTGGAAGCATTGGAAATAGTGGTCTTTTCATCACCGAATCGACATTCGATACATATTGAATGGATATCAACAAAACGCTACCCAGGAACCGGATACTCATTAAGTGTAATTAGATTTGAATGAGTTGTCAGTGCATTAGTGTGATTATAATATGGTAACAGGGAAAAAGAAAGAAGTTGCTTTGGAATTTGTTTGCAGGACTCTGAAAGGATTTTTTACAGAAATGGTGGGGTGTAATTTAATTTGTAATTTGGATTAAGTAACATTGAAATCGATTTCATGACCTTTTTCACTACAACATGTAATGAGCATTTCTCTAGGAATCAGATATAAAAAAAGTTAGTAAACAAAATGAACCAAAACATTTTGAAGATTATTAGAGGTCCTGAGATACTCAAATCGATTTCTATCTGTTCCTGCCCTTCAAGAATTATTGCGAATTTTCTAAACCAAATAGTAAACTTTTGGGTCACTTACTTTTGTAACTATACGTTTGTGAGAAACAGTAAAGAATTTAATGAAGAATTAGTTATGGAGTTGCCTCATAAACCATCTTGAATAAGCCATGAGTTTTTGGATGTTTTTAAGTGGATTTTTTTGAAATATATCACTCAATTTGTCGAAAAAGTATTCTCCGTGGGCTGCTTTCCTGGAGGTGGGGCATTAAAAGAGAAAGAGACTCTTTTCCGCATCAACGTCTTCACATCCATTTATTCAGTTTTTTTTTTGTTGATAATGGTATTCGGCCGACAGTTGTCATTTGTCAATTGTTGACCATCTATCGTTTGCGGCTTTGTGGAATTTTTGGTGAATTCTGCTCTTCTCTTTTTCCAGCGGCACAAGTAACAAAGCTATGTCTTGTATTTGTATTTATTTGTATTTGTATTTATTTATTAATTAAACATAGCATAGTAAAACAGTAGTTGTTTTTTAAGTAATACCAAGTACAGTTATTGAGGTTAAAACAAAATATTGACACAAATTAAGTTTCATTAAGGAAAAACAAAAAAAAAACTAAAAAATGGTCAAATTAATCAACAAATTAGAATTTAAGACAATAAAATTTAAAAAAACATCAATTAATTTAGCATTTTAAATGATTATTTAAAGATTTTGTAAAAGTTCGTAAAAAAGAATTTCAAATACTAGTAGCGTAGACGAAAAATTGTCGCTTGGAAACAGCGTATCTAAAAGATGCCAAGATGGGGCTATCAGGACCCTACTTCTTTGTGCTCGCGAAAAGACTAGTTTTTCAATTAAATATTTTTGGATTAATTAGCAACCTATTTTCCTCAGCTCAATGGTTCATTTCAAGCAACAATTTTACAGTGATTTAGAGTGGATGGTAAGTCGTTAATGAAAGCAAAAAATAAGTAGTGGACCTAATATATACCCTTAAGGAACTCCTACTCGTGTTCGGAGAAAATCAGAAAGCTGAGAGTTAATAAATACAGACTGTGTTCTACCAATAATATACTGCTCAATATAGTTTTCAGCCGCTCTATTAAAAACAAAACTGTTTCAGTTTTCTTAAAAGAATACTATGAGGAACGGAGTGGAAAGCTTTAGAAAAAATGGGCACGAATGGGTGGCACGTACTTGGTCTTATGTGCCTAATTACATTGGAAAGGAAGTTCTTTGACAGAAACAAGTAACATTTACGTTGAAAATAGCACAGTTTGAACTTATAAAAAGTATCAGAACCACAATACTTAACGGTTTTTAGTGAAAATGAAGTAAGCCATCACACGTCTTAAATGAAGAAAAATTTATGAAAAAAGTATTTCGAAAATTGTAGGATAAATCCTGTTTTTTATTTTTAGTTTTTTGATTTTTTTTTTTTTGAAATTTTGGTATGCAGTTTTAGAGTTTAATAATTATAAAAGTTTTATAATTATAAAATTTTAAATAATATTTTTTGTTTAGTTTTTATTACAAAAAATAGGTGTTCTAAATTTTGATATGCAGAATTAATTTTTCTTCCTAGATCTTTTCGAATATATAATTTCACAGAAATCCATAGAGCCGTTACCGAGAAAACCAAAAATGTAAAAAACCGTTATATGAAAGGTCCCGGACTTTTTCCGTATATGCGGTTCTGATCAAATGATAGCCAATACCAACAAAAAAAATCTCAAAAGTTTTCATCAAAAGCGTTGGAGCCGTTTTCGAGAAAAATAAGAATTTCCTAAACGGTCATGTGGCAGGTACCGTTATTTGTAGGCCTAAAAATAAAATTTCAATTTCCCCTCTGGGGAATGCCAAAGGAATCACATACACCAAGTTTGAAGATAATCGCTTTAGCTGTTTAGGCTGCAGCTCGTTATACATACTGACAGACAGACGTACTTTTTTAGACTTCTCTATGATCGTAATGTCATGTTTGATTGTTATCTAAATTTTTTTAATATTCACGAATCCTAAAAATTGCCTTATAGTCCCTATAATCGCAAGTAAAAATCAAGCAGTACCAAATTGTAGCTCTCTCAGAATCAATTTGCGCTTCCAGCCGGATGTCATCAACAGCTTTAAGAAGAGAAAAAGAACAGCTTTATTTTGCTTATTGGCGTAAGCAATTGGTTTCTGTTCAAATACCTATAGAATTGGTAACTTAGAAGTTTTTCAAAGGCTTTTAATATGAAAGGAAGTATAGCTATAGGCCTGAATTACTTACAATCAACTTTAAAATTCTAAGGAACGGCTATTATTTTTAAAACTATCTAGATTTTGTGGTAATAGGAGGTTGCGAAGATAGAATTAAAAATATGAGTATAAGGTACGGAGGAATAAAGGGATATATTATCTTGAGAAACTTTGGATGAAGACCATCTAAACCAAGTGCTTCTGATTTTATTTCATGGACCCCTTTAAAAACATCAGAATCTTCGACCCAGAAGCTTAACAAGCAATTTACTGCCAGAGAGCTAGGAATGTCGAGGGATGGTTCAGTATTATCTACCGAAGACAGACTATAGAATGCGCAGACAAACTGAGCGTTCAATTCATTTGCATCACACTTTATAGAATTGCTTTTTTTTTAGATAGATATGCCTAATTTCTTAATGTTTTTCCATAATTAATCAGACGAAAGGTGTTTAAATTTTAACATATAAAACTTTCCTTTAGATTGTTTTATTTCTTTGTTAAGAATATATTAAGTAAATTCTCGAACTTCTGATAAAAAGGTGCCAATCTGTATCGTTTCCAACGTTTGTAAGGCATATTTCTCTCACGAATTAGCTTTTTGATCTTATATTTAGTTGAACCACCCATTTGTGTGATTTTGGACAGAAACAGTTTTTACTGGCACATGAATATTGAATAAATATTTGACATTATTTGTGATAAATCGAACCTGTTCATCAACCGAAGGAAAGAGATAAAATTCGACCGAGAGGTTAATGCCATTGCACAATTCTCTCATATCAATAGCCTTGTAATCTCGGAACTGTATAATTTCTGTAGACGTTGGTTCACATAAATTGAGATCATAAAAAACAATTACAAGAACATGTTTAGAGAAACCTAGCACATTAAGCTGTTCATAATAGTTTATTTATCAGGTTGATTTAGCAGAATCAAGTCCAGAAGCGTAGAATCAGTTTCTGTAAAATGTGTCGGCGACGATTACTTAGAAGGAAATAGATTAAGAGATGTTAAATTGCTGCAAATAATATTAACATTACTGTTACGAATATCAAGTTAATCAGTATTTAAGTCCCCTGCAACTTCGAGAACATTTGTGATATCTTCTTCACTACTCATATTATAAGGGGGCTTATACTATCGCACCCACAATTAAAAAAATTGGTTGTATTGAGAGTTAGCTTGGCCTACATTACCTTCAGTACAGTACAGTCAGCTCGGTCACTATCTAGTTGCCTCCAGTTTTGGAACTTGAAGATAATTGAGGTTATCTTCCACCTCAGTCTCGGGTCTTCTACTACGTCGCCGATCTTCCGGCGTGGATTCGAAAATTGTATGGGCCGGAGCGTAGTTGTCCATCTGTTCTATATGAACCATCCATCTACTTTCTTACAAATGGGAAAAACAATGCTGATGTTCTGTTCATTGGCCATATATCGCTCATACTCTCTGTTGTGAAGTGTTCGGGAGCTAGGCCGATTTAGCTATACATACATTTACTTCGCCTAGATCAGACCGAGTGAATTGATTTCTCCATATTCTCAGCATAGACTGCGAGTCAAGTACGATGTTCCCTTGTTAGTCTTTGGAAGCTTTAGTTCATCACTTCCGGTGTTTTTTCATCACTTCCGAACTTAATTCCTGCAGTAAAAGCAGCCGCGCGCTTCTCAAGGTCCCTTTTTTCCAACTAAGAAGCCGGTGTTTCTCTTTACTCTTCTGGCTCTTAGAGCCGCTATAGCCGGTCTGGTTCCTCTGTGCAGCGCCGGTCGTTTACTGCTGTTTAACTGCTTGTGCTTGCTGGCACTCATCGTCAAACCAGGTTTTTCGTTGTTCTCATGTAGTATTTGTAATAAAGTATTTATTTTCATTTGTGTCTATAGAGTAGATTCCGATAGTTTGGATTAATTTTTTGATGTTATTAAATAATATAAGATTAACTAAAGTTGTTGTATTGGGTGATTTAAATATAGATATCTTAACCTCTTGTACTGTTTTCCATTCTTATCTTTCCCTGATAGCTGAACATGGACTTACGTCTTTCATTAATGAACCTACAGGTTCCTGCCTAGATCATGTATTTGTCCATTTCAAAGATTTATCTTTGAGTCAATGTTATGGTTGTATAACTTCGATCTTCATATTTATTCTCATCTATAAGGAAAAGGTTTAATTTTGATCTCCTAAATAATTGTCTACGTTTTGAAAATTGGGATACAGTCTGTGAAAATAATGCTTCGATTGCTTATGATTTATTTCAAGAAACTTTACAATTTTATATAAGTACCTCTACTCTAGCTACAACACTTTGATTAAAAAATCAGAAATGAATTTGAAACCATGATAAGCCCGATTTTACTGAAAAAAATTAAAATGAAAAATAAGTTAAGTAAAAAAATGTTCTCAGCATTTATCCAATAATGTTTTAAGAAATCGTTACAAAGGATGTTAGTTTGTGTCGTGATAGATTTTTTTTCTTTAGTGAGTAGTTCACAAGGCAACCCTAAAAATGAATGGAAAGCTATTAATAGCAAAATTAATGCAAATTCATCCAATATTTCCAATTCCTTATTTTATCGATTCTTTTATAAGAAATGTTCACTCGAAGTAGCCAGCTGCATTCCAACCCTTAAAAGTTTCTCCCGTAATACTCGTATCGGAAAGAATGTTCACCCTTGAGCCCAATTTCGGACGTACCGTGAAATATAGGGATTCTTTTTTAGCCGCACAACACGAATTAGGAATAGTTTATCCCGCGAGATTTTCCCTTGCCATTTTGTTCTGCAAACATTCAAAACCAAAGTTAATCGACACCTCCTAACTCTCCCCTCCCTATTTTCCTAATGCTCGCGCATTGTGTTCTACATTAAAAGGGAAACAAATAGACCCTTGCGCGCGCGTTAATTATATATAAAAAAAATCTTTCGTACTTTACAGTGACGGTGCGAATTTAATGACCCTATAGTTGTTGCTAACAAATTCAACGACTTTTTTGGTTCTGTTGGTCAAAATTCGGTTTCACTTGATTTTTGTAATCGATGTGCTAACGGAATTGGAAGTTACTTTTTTGACCCAATTACTGGTTCCGAGGTTAATAGTTCAATCAATTCGCTCAATAAATCGTATTCGTGTGGTGATGATTGTATACCAAATCATACCTTAAATAAAATCGCACTCAATATATCAGATATCCAGGCTCACCCTCTTAATTTAAGCATTCATACTGGAGTTTTTCTCTCGAAACTAGTGTCCTAACGTTATTCCACTTTTTAAATTTTAAGGTAATAACTAACGGCCTATTTCATTGCTGTTATCTATATCAAACATATTTAAAAAACCTGTTAATGTTACGTTGTTTAAACAAAATAAAATTTTTCAGCAGATCGCAGTTCGGATTAAGAGCCTTTCTCTACCGAAGATGCTCTTCTTGAATTCTGCTTCTTATATAATAAAGGCCTAGATGACAAAAAAATGTGTGCTGGTTTGTTCGTAGACATAAGCCAAGCATTTAATACGGTTGACAATAGTATTCTACTTGACAAATTGCATAATATCGGATTTCGTGGATTTGTTTATAACTGGTTTGTGTCTTACCAAAAGGACAGGACCCAAAAAGTAAAAATTGGAGATTTTTTTGATAAAACACAAGGGTTTCAAATCTTGGTATGCCACAAGGATCTGTCCTTGGTCCATTTTGTTTCTCGTCTATATTAATTCTTTGTTCAGCCTTCCTTTTGCAGGTAAAGTAACGGCTTTTGCTGACGATCTTGGTATTGCTTATAACTCACATAGCCCCTTAAACCTTGTAGCTGATTTCTTCTTCTTCTTCTTCTGTAGCTGATTTAAACCTCGATATTCATCTGCTGCGTATCTGGTTTGCCAAACACAATCTAAGTATAAGCAACAAAACTAAATTAAATAAAATACAACCAATTCCTGACGTAAATATGTATTTCCATGCTCAAAACTGCCAACGATTCAAAATTTTAAACTGCACATGAAATAGAAGTGTGTCTGTATTGCCGTTTGATGAAAGTGAAATCTGTTGTGGGAATTGTTTCCAAGTTGAAATAGTTATTGATTTTAAATACCTAGGTATTTCATTTGATTGAAATATGAGTTGGACAAATCATATTCCACTTTTAAGCAATTTCTACGTTCTTCTATCCGTAGTCTTTACCATCTCACAAAATTCTGTGATTTTAAAACGCTTAAAACTGCTTATTTTGGAATATTCCATTCCAAACTTCAATATGGGATCAGTAGCTGGGATGGTGCTTATCAAACTAAAATACAATCTCTGGTCGTTTTGCAAAAATGTGCCAATAGAAAAATCTGCGGGGTTAACCGGTTGCATCCTTCCTTGGTTCTATTTAGGTCATTAAACATACTACCTGTGAGACATTTGTACTATTTTAAAGTTTCCAAAATATTTTATGTAAGATGTGGATATTTGCAGAGTCCAAACTCTGAAGTTCGTACTTTGAGAAGCAACTGTGACAACTATGTTCCGTCCCATTTTTCAGAACGACTCACTTTAGAAACTTTTCCTACATTGTGTCCTGTAAGCTTTTAGATATCCTTCCTACATGTATTCGTTGTACTCGGTCCCTAAGTTTATTCTTGCAAAAAAATTAAATGTGGTTCTTGAAATTAATCATTACCAAATCGAAGTTTTGTTGGCTTACATGAATTAATTTTGAACTAAATTACTTTTGTCCTGGTTTTTATAAACACATTAATGTTTATTTTATTTTTATTTGATTTTTTTATTAATTTTTTTTTTGTTTTCTAACATTTTGTTTATATTACTCCGGGTCATCAGTGTGGTTGATACGATTTCTTAGATCTGTTGCTTACTGCGACTTTATGGAGTCGATCCACAAGTTTGTTTCTTCGGAAATGTGCGAAGCCTTACCTAGGGTTTAATTAGTTACCATGGGTTAGCAGGAGCACCAGCTGATTACACGAGCCTAGTTTGGTAGCAGCTGCCTATTAAAACTGCGGTAGGCCCCCTTGTGGTAACTTGATGGTGGCTGTGGTTACTCCAAATGCGGAAGCAAAAAGGTTTCTGGGAGGATGGCACGGCTTCGAAAGAAGTGTGTGTTCATTGTCTTATTTAACCTTGATGCTATGGGTGCTGATAGGCCCTGCTTCTAAGCAAGGAGAATGGATTTACCAAAATAAATTCATTATTTGCAACGAGTATGGTTTGGGGAGCCACTCTAGTAATAAAGTGGTTCGACCAACCACACTAAGGGTTTTGTTGAGCATCAAGGTGACTCCAATGTGGGTAGACCCACCGTGAGAATAAGCCAAAATCGGAAGGTGCTCACGTAAAGCCTTTCCACTAATTGTCTCTGCATGAGTGATGAGGTGTGAAAACTGCGAACTAACTATTAGAATATTTTTCTGCTCAGCAAAGTCAATTATTTTGAATCCGTTATCAGAGCTGGGGTCGTGCCGGCTGTGTTTTCCAAATTTATTACCAAAGACACTTTCTCTCCCTGTCTTAGCGTTGAGTTCGCTGAAGACAACTTTAATGCCAAAGACCTAGATCACTGCTTACTGCTCATTTGTTCTGGCCAAGAGTTGTTTAAACAAAATATCTTCTTTGAAAAATCGTCAATTTTCCTCATTTGAGAATAATTTAATTTATAGAACTACTACATATTGGCGCCACAAGGGTCAATCTTAGACCCAATTTTATTTACTATTTTTCAATAATAATAATAATTAACATTTGATACTCAGCTTTTGTAGTATACACACTTACGCACGGGGATGATATTTATAATTATTATTAAAGCTATCGGATTGGATTGGAAACGGTTGAGGTGCAAGAATTTATTAAAAAAAAACTGATGCGCATCCGTTGAATGGCTCAATTAAAACATTTTGAAACCAAACTAAAATATTTACATATGTCAAGTAGTTATTTATACGGCACTCGCTTCTTCATCTATGTATACACATGAACAAAATTGAAGTGTATGTTTGGAACAGTAAAATAGGAGTTTTTTACAATATGCTTTTGAAAGTATATACGTTGTCTGTCGTTTGTTTCGGCTAATCTCGGAAACGTCTGATCCGCTTTTGACAGAGCTTTTACTGGCAGATAGCTGATGTTTTTTAGGATTGAATGAGGGGCTATTTTAATAACCTCTAAGTTGTAGATATTGTTTTTATTTTTAAAAATTCATATTTTGACTCAAAATTAAACCACATTATTTATAATATTCCCATAAAAATGATAGAAAAAAAGCCTTGGTCAAAACTTTGACGTAATAGGTGGCGCTAAAAATAAAAACACCACCACATAACCATTAAGAAAAAGCTTATATTTTCAAAAACGGCTCCAACGATTTTGATGAAAATTGTTGAGATTTATTTTATAGCTATTGGCTATAATTTTACAGAAACCAAATTTACCGAAGTCTATTAACAGTATAGGTACCTTTCATATAGCGGTTTTTTTCTCAGTAACGACTTATTGGATTTCTATAACATTTTATATGAGAGGAGATCTTAGTTCCCAAATTTATTCTGCATACCAATGTTGTGAATAATTTTTGTTTCTATTTATTAATTTAAATTTTTTTATTTCAATATTTAAAAAAAAATAATCAAAAATTTAATTTTAAATTATATGATTTTAAATTATATGATCACTCACTTTCATATTTCTCAAAAGCGAGTGATTTCATTTAATAAGATGTGCCAACGCGTATATCGGATTTTGCTGGGCAAGCCGCCCATACTCAACTTGTTTCTTACTTCTCACTCTAAAATATATACCATTAGTGTAACTTCTGCATTCGGTACTTCGGACCATTGTGTCATTTCAGCTAATTTCTCGTCCTCCACACATCCAGTTAAAGAAAAACTTCTCACCAGGACCGTTTGGCAATACGAGAAAGCCAACTCAGACGGCCTGCATATTTTTTTCCGAAACTTTAACTGGTCACTATGCTTCCTCGATAGTGACATTGATGCTAGTGCTGAAATGATCATATGTGATTATTCAAGTAGTGTCCCGTAGCTTAGTGGTTAGTGCGTCGGACTACTAAGCGAATGAGCTTGGGTTCGAATCCAGCTCATATCCACCTTCTTTTCCGGGGCACTGCCTCTTGCGAGGAACTGACAAAACCTCCAAGAGTAAAATTTATCTCGAAAAAGTGCATCTCATGTAGCCGTTTAGACTCGGCGCCCATACTCAACTTGTTTCTTACTTCTCACTCTAAAATATATACCATTAGTGTAACTTCTGCATTCGGCACTTCGGACCATTGTGTCATTTCAGCTAATTTCTCGTCCTCCACACATCCAGTTAAAGAAAAACTTCTCACCAGGACCGTTTGGCAATACGAGAAAGCCAACTCAGACGGCCTGCATATTTTTTTCCGAAACTTTAACTGGTCACTATGCTTCTTTGATAGTGACATTGATGCTAGTGCTGAAATGATCATATGTGATTATTCAAGTAGTGTCCCGTAGCTTAGTGGTTAGTGCGTCGGACTACTAAGCGAATGAGCTTGGGTTCGAATCCAGCTCATATCCACCTTCTTTTCCGGGGTACTGCCTCTTGCGAGGAACTGACAAAACCTCCAAGAGTAAAATTTATCTCGAAAAAGTGCATCTCATGTAGCCGTTTAGACTCGGCGGTAAATTGTAGGTCCTTTCCATTCTTACAGTTTAGCAACACACACACAGGAATGGTTGAGAGTATTAGTCACTAGGCCTTGGCTCCTTAAGGAGCTGTCGCGACGATAAATTTATTTATTTATTTATTGATTCTTCTGGGGATGCGTGCTTTTATTCCTAACAGAGTAAAAAGCATCAAGCTTAAAGAAAAGTTTAACTTTGAGTGTAAAGAAGCTATCAAGCAAGGAACTCATGCAACTCCGTTATTAAAAGAACCAAATTTTTGCTTGACCAAAAATTACGGCAAAAAATTCTGCAGCGTCTCATTTGTAAAAAATATTAAAAACTCCTCAACATCTTCGGTTCCAACGCTCATCGACAATAACAAACCAATTGCTTACTCATCAGAGAGAAGGCAAACTTGATCGCCGCCCATTTCACTGCCAGCTTCACGCTGCCTCACAGCAACGTTGCCCCTCCTGTACTTGAGAATGTAAATTTTGTCCATGGAATAGATTTTTTTCCGCACTCGTACAGTAGCAAGTGTTCTCCGGATGGATGGTATACCCCCGATTTTTCTGAAGAGGTGTTCTTCCGCATTGGCAAAGCCACTGCGTAAGCTTTTCCATCGCTCCTACTCTTCTGGAATCTTTCCTAGAAGATGGAAAACAGCATTTGTCCAGCCTGTCTCTAAGAAAGGTGACTCATCCTACTCCTCCTCCTACCGACCCATAGCACTAACACACTTTTTTCTAAGGTCATGGAAACGCTGGTTAACCGTCAGTTTTGCATGAAGTTCTCGTATCGAAAATGCGTGCTTTTGGGATCGATGATACTCTTGTTCGTTTGATTAGAAGCTATCTTCTGGACCGTTCAATACAAGTTGTATTAGACGGATTCAAGTCTGATTCCCACAAAATAAATGCTGGTGTGCCGCAGGGCTCTGTTTTGTCTTCGACTCTTTTCCTATTTTTTTATAAATGATCTTCTGTCTGTTACTTTTAATGCACTTAACTGTTTTGCTGACGACTCTACCCTCAATTTTTCATATTCGTTCGATAATTTAAAATTGCAATCGTTCAATTGCAAGGGTACCGTATGTGAAGCTCACTAAACTCCGATTTATACAGCATTGTCAAATGTGTCGAGTTTAATGCTTCGAAAACGTTCGTTAAAGCTAAACATACCCCTAATGCCATTGCCCATGAGTGGCACTTACATCGAAGAAACCGAAAAGCTGTCAATACTCGGTATGTATGTCAACGACGACCTCCGTTAGAACGACCATATATTTGAGATCGCTAAGAATGCTGCTAAGTGCTTAGGTTTTCTGTATTGGTATAAGAAGTATTTTTATCCCTCTGATCTGGCTACAATGTATAAAGCGTTTATACGCTATAAACTCGAGCATAACTCCCACCTCTGGGCAGGTGCTTCGCAAACATCGCTTCACCTGTTTGAAAGAATGCAAAATCGAGCGTTAAGATTGATAGGAAATAGAACTGCCGCTAAAACAATTGCCCTCTCGAACACCGACGCAATGTCATGTCTTTCCTTATTTTATCGTTTCTTTTAAAAAAATTTCACTCGTAGTATCTAGCTGCATTCCTCCCCTTTAAATTTTCTCCCGTAATACTCACCCAATTTCGTACGTACCGTGAAATATAGGGATTCTTTTTTTAGCCGAACAAAACGAATTTGGAATAGTTTACCCGGCGAGATTTTCCCTTACCATTTTGATCTGCAAGCATTCAAAACCAATGTTAATCGACACCTCCTATCTTTCCCCTCCGCGCAGTGTGGTCTACAGTAAAAGGGAAACAAATAGTCTCTTGTGAGTGCGTTAATTATAAAAAAAACAACATAAATGTTACTTTTTTCAAAGATCTTGCCAAAACAGACAAGATTTTGTTATTCAGTTTTATTATGAATTCAAGATATAAAAAAAAACAGGAAAAGAAATAATGTATGACTATCTCGATTTTAATTTTTCGTTTAATTTTGTAAAAACAAATCTATTTAAAAATATTTATAAATAAAAAAATTCTTTTAAATTCTTTAGACTGGTAAACTAGGCTTTTAAAAGATAAATATTATATATAACCATACCTATCAAAAATGGCAACAAAAAAAATGTTGAAACTATATTGAGCATTTTAAATTGTATGCGAATCCTTTTCGCGGAAACAGATAACCCACTTAACCAGGTTCTACTATATTTCATCTCCTATGGCTATGATATTGCTTTCCGCAATAAAAAAAATCAAAAAAAATCTGAAGACTGAGAAGTTTGTGTTATTGCTCTCCCGCCCACAAGGCCACCAGAAATCAGAACCACAAGTCGCTACCGCATGCCGAAGCCTGAAGCACGATCCGATCTTCGTCATCATAGCTCATTACATTCGATTTCATTCTGCTGAACTATAACGCATATTGGAATCTTGCTTCTTAGTGAATAGTGATACGTCAACCGTTGATCGGACCGCATGCACCTACTACAGTCGTTGTCGTTGGCCGGCCAAGCACTTGATTCTCGAATTTCCAGTTCTGGCGATAAAGTAGTGTCTCGTGTCAATGACCATCACATTGACCCACGTAGTCTACATAATCTCTGTTCGCTGCTCTATAATCAGATTAAAAGAATCTATAAAAAGAATTTAAAGTTTGTTTGAAGTTCCAATGCAAACAAAAAACATTTTAATTACCAACACTCAACGGGGGTGTTAGAAGTTATCATAAACATTTTTTTTTATCCCGCAACACCGGCTCCCCTGCATATCTTTTCAAAATGTGGTTTTAGCTGCACAACGAATGGTTTTCTGTTATTCTACTGTGGAAAGTGCTGTTGGTGCTAATAATTGTTATAAATTAATCAAAAAGGTGTCATTAACGCCCTGAAGCTAAATAACGCGAAATAAAAATTGGAACCAATATCGGGAGAAAATATTATTTTTTTTATTTCCGTCCGTTTATATGTATGTCGTTGATAATAATAATGAATGAATGAATGATTCCAAATGTGAGTCTATAATTCATTGTGTCGCGGTATTTTTATATCATTTATCGGCAACAATAACAAATCATAAATTTTGAATATATAGAAGCAGTCGTAAGGAAATCAGAATTTTTATTTGTTAATAACATTAACAACACTGAACGTTCGAATTCGCATGGTGAGTTTGTGTTTTGAGTGCTAAAATTATTTGTTGTAAATATTAGTTTGTTTTTGAGTTTTGATTTAAAAGATTTTTTTATGTTATAGTTTTATTTTGATAATATTTTTGGATTTATTCTTACATAAATGTTTCTTCTTATTAGAACTTTTCATTTTTTAACAATCAATATTCAACAAGATTATGTATATAAGTAATATATTAATGATAATTAGGAAATTACTTTGCAGAAATAGATAAACTAGAGAAACTAACGGCCGATTTCTTGACAAAGTTCTAAAATCATTTTAAAACTGTTTTTTTAGCTCTCGCTTTTGCCTTAGGTCTCAGTTTTCGGACATTTCTTCACATTCTTAGAACTCGACGTAGGATCATATTTGAGTTTTAATGACTTTAGATATCAGTTTTTTGAAACGAAGTTTTTATATTTTCAAACTTTTGAAGCACCCGTTTTTTTTTTGACAAATATTTTTCTGAATTTTGTTGTAAATTTAATTGAAAATATATCTTTGTAATGTTGTTCAGGGATGGTTAATTAAAAATTTCTCAAGTTTTGGGCTCGAGGACTGCGCAAAACGGGGAGGTTGGAACATCAAAATTTTTGGCCTTTCTTTTCTTTTGTTCTTTTTCATAAACAACTTTTTACTTGCGATTATAGGTACTATAATGCAAGTTATGCATTCGTGCAGATTAAAAATCTTGAGATAACAATCAAACGTGACATTACGATGATAGAGAAACATATTTGAGCTACTGGCAAAATTGCTCCAAGAATTTTTATAAAAAATATCAGCAACATATAATGCATACCTACCTACAGTAGGGTATGCATTATATGATATTCAAGAAGATGTAAGTAGTTTAAGTAATTTTGCATAAATTTTTTTTTTCAAAACTTTTTTTTTTGGTATTTTTAATATTTTTTTTAAATTTTTTTTGAAAAAATCAATATTTTGAAAACGAGTAAGTGAATTTTTAAATTTTGTTTTTAAATGTACGTTATTTTTATGCTTAAGTTTGTATTCTTGAATTATTTTTTTTTAATTTTTTAAAAAAAGTTGTTAAAAAAAACCGTTTTATTTAAAAACGGCTCCTACGATTTTGAAAAAAAAATCACACTTTTTTACATTTCGTTTAAATTATTTCACCCAATACAATTTAACGTACTTTACTCAAACAATCAAAAGTGGCAAAAATCGAATATATGCTTTGATGTTCACTTTAATTTTCTTTAATATTATTCTACAATGTGACCGCACATACATATGAGCAAGTACGTGCGATCCAGTCGTGCAATTTATTTTCTTGCGTTTTACGGCAAAGCCATCCATGTACTTTTTGTAGAGCCTTTGCTGCATTTGAAGGAAGCAATCTGGAATTAGCGGGGTTAGTAGTACCCCTAGCGTGGTTAGGTTCCAGGTCTAAAGTGATTTGGGAAGTTCATTACCTAACCAAGACTGTACTGATAATTGCACAGGAATGGTACTTGGCAGCATTTCTTGTCGGTGGTGGACTATCTTGTTATTTATATTTTGTCAATGATAGTGTGTATAATCGGTACAGCACAACATTGAGGTTGCCATTATCAATGTCGCCTTCATTAAGTACAAGAAGGAACTTTTCTCCAAGTTCGCTGATCTGCCACTGCTGTAAATATGAGGTATTTTTCATGTAGGTGATGCGAATATTCGTCTTCCCCAGGCCAAACGGTGCTGACGTGGTACCACAAATACTTAACTGCGTAGAGGAAAGAATGTCATTGAAAAGTAGAGGACACTGTGACAACTGCTTCTTCCACTTCTCTAAGATAGATTATCGTAGTGAATTTTGTACCAGCAATTTTCATCAAGCAGCAAACGAAAGGGAGAAACACGACCTCATAACTCTTCTGTTTCATAAAATAGATGGACGGTTTGACGTAAGAAGTAAGGAAAAAAAGATATTGATACAAAACCTAAGTAAGGTCGGACATTTTGAAGCCCCCCCCCCCCTCCCCACCCCTTCATCACATTTTTGCACACTGTCCACGGTCCAAACCTTGAAAGGTCCAAAACTCGAAAAAAAACATCTCTTAACAACATCCCAAAGTTTCATTATGTGTTCAGACCTTTGTCCAACTAAACCCATTTTTTCCGACCTGTCGAAGAATTTTCCTGTTTTTAATTGTGGTAAATTAAGTTTCATTTACAACAATTACTACTTCTTAACTGAAATCTCAGTTCAAGACAAAAATGAATAAGGAACAAAAATTTGAGCAAGCAACAAAAAACAAAGGAGCGGAGCGTACAATCTATGTGTAAAATTCGGGCCCGATTGGGAAGGCATTCTGAACGAATTACATGTAGGAAAAAAATGGAATATACATAACTCGATCGCATTTCAATCCATTATGACTTATTTGTATGTACAGAGTTCGCCATCAAGAAGAGATACCCAACTTCGACGTCTTGGACAAAATATCAGCATAGACAGCTATAACTTTGAGGTAGTTAAGGATTTTGTCTACCTGGGCTCCGCTATTAACTCAGACAACAACACCAGCGTTGAAATAAAAGAAGCTCTTGCAAATCTCTCTTCTTCTCGCTAACGGCTCATTTGATTTCTATCTAATTTTATATTTGAAAAAAACTAGACAGAAAAATTATTTCTATATATCAACATTTTGAATAATTGTTTTTACATTTATAAATAATTTTTGAATTTTCTATGTTTTAAAAACTAATAAATAAAAAATTAATTTAATGAACTTAAAAAATGTACTTATTTTTTGCCGAAAAACGCATATTTTATTACTTTTAGAGCAAAAAGTGAAAAAAAAATACCAAAAAGTTTGCAGTTTTTCGCGACCTACGCAGCGCGAGCACAAGTTTTTCGAAGTTACAAATATGGATTAACATCAACACTACCCTAGCTGGTCCATACAACATACCAACAATTAATATCTACATCAAGTTTTGCGATTTAAATGTGGACTTCTACTGGGCTATATTGATGTACCCCATATTTTTCTGAAAGGGTTCTTCCACGTTGGTAAAGCCACTGAGACTGAGTAAGCTGTTTCATTGCTCGTACTCTTTGGAATCTTTCCAAGAAGATGGAAAACAGCATTTGTCCAGCCTATCTCTTAAAAAGGTGACACTCTTCCCCCTTCCCCGTGGAACACATAGCACTTTCTGACGTCCCTTCTTAATAAGGTCATATAGAAACGCTGATTAACCGTTAGCTTAAGATATATCTCGAAACCGAAAGCTTCTTCATGACCGGGATCTGATCTGATCGCATATTGCACCGAACAGTGGAACAAATCTTTACATAGCTGTGGCGAAGATAAATTTATGGCGCTTAATATCTAAGGCATTTAAAGAAGTTTGGCATCAAACTCTTTTATGTGTGCTTTTGGGATCGATGATATTCTCATTCGTTGGATTTCCCCCTATAGGTTCGGGGTAAAAATAGGCCCACGGTATGGATATGCCTGCAGTAAGAGGCTGCTAAAATATCCTCCCCTCTGTGTTCGGAGGCAGAATTGGCCTATGGCAATGGAAGCGCTAGCAGTAAGAGGCTGCTAAAAGCTCCCACCCCTATAGGTTCAGGGTTAGAATTGTGGAATAATGCGTAAGTAAAAAGGGAGAAGTCTTGTAAATTGCCCTTTTTAACCTTGATACCAAGGGCGCATAAGGCCGTGCTCCTCAATAATAGCAACTAGATTGGCTTGACCTACCACTCTATTAATAGAGTGTGACCAACCGATCTAGGGGCTTTTTTCTGTCTCCGACTCTCTTAGCTCTTCCTCATTTGTATAAATATGATCATCTGTCTTTTACGTCTAATACACTAAGACTAAATATTTTGCTGACGACTCTACTCCCAGCTTTTCATATTCGTTCGGAGCAAAAAAAAAAACAAACACAGCAAAATCTCTTCAAAGCCACAAACCATACATTTTCAGTAATTCATTGACCGATTTGTTCCAAAAAAAAAAAACACTTTTCTTACTTGCGATTTATAGGGACTATAAGGAAGGTTATGCATTCGTAAAAAAAATCTAAGAATCAAACATGACATTACGATAATATGGAAGTCAAAAAAGTGGGTCAGTCTGTCTGTCTGTCTGTCTGTCTGTCTGTCTGTCTGTCCGTATCGATTCCTACAGCCTAAACGGTTGGGCCGATTTGATTTAAACTTGGTATATAGTATTTCTAGAGTACTCCACCCGACTGTTTTTCGAATTGGCATTCTAGCTCCAAAACAAACAGTACCTGCCGTATAACTTTTAATGAAAAACTTATTTTATTTCATAAAAATTTTATTTGTTTAATATTTTCCCCCAATTTTTTTTTTATTGTTCGGTTGAGCCCTAGCCACTAGTCTAATGAAAGCAAATTCGTTATTTTTATTATTTTATTTATCGTTATTTATTTTAAAGCATTTCATGATCATAACAGCACACAGCATACAGAATAAATAATAAGGACGCCTATGATAAACACATACACACGCAAAAACAACTAACAAATAAAAAAAAATATTCCACTGAATGCAAAAATTTCAATCAAGAAAACAAAATTGTACACCTGCATACAAACAACCACTGTGTTAAGTTTTAATATTGTCTATACCCACTCGCTTCACAGTGGTTAGAATAGGTATCATAATTTTAGTACCTACCTTACTTCCAACCTTATTATAGGTAGATACATAATATCCTAAATAAATTCCATGAATACCCCCAACATGAGTTTATCGATCCACCAAACCTAATTAAGCTACCTATTTTAATTAATTTAATTTCAAAAAAGTAAATTATTGTTAAATGTACCTTAAAATGACGTTTAAATTATTTCACTCAATATAATTTAACGTATTTTATTGGAACAATCAAAAGTCACAAAAATCGAACAAATTCTTTGATGTTAACTTTAATTTTCTTAAATTTTATTTTACAATGTGACTGCAGATATGAGCAAGTACGTGCAATTTATTTTAGACGTCTTTACAGCTCAGCCACGCCCAAACGCCCCAACTGTCAACTGCCAAATGTTTATTTTATTGATTCTTAACTCAAGTTTTACAAGACAGTTCATAATTTTTTCTTGCACTAATGACGTTTCAAAAGCGTTCCCCAGTTCCCTGACTATAAGGAGTAGTTAGATGATAAACACACGTACCCATAGAAGAATCATATAAGAAAATATACATACATAAGTAAATAAATTTACTGTCGCGACAGCTCCTTAAGGAGCAAAGGCCTAGTGACTTATACTCTCAACCATTCCTGTGTGTGTGTTGTTAATCTACAAGAATGGAAGGGACCTACAATTTACCGCCGAGTCCGAACGGCTACATGAGATGCACTTTTTCGAGGCAAATTTTTACTCTTGGAGATTTTGTCAGTTCCTCACAAGAGGCAGTACCCCGGAAAAAAGGTGGCTATGAGCGGGATTCGAACCCAGGCTCTTCGCTTAGCAGTCCGACACACTAACCGCTAAAAAGATATAGGGCGTCCGGAAGAAAGCTTATATCGAAAAGCATATTCTGTTTGTTAACAAAATCAAACAAATTTACATTTTTAAATTTTCATTCGTATTGTGTTTATTTTTTTTTCGCTAAAATTTGTTTTATGTACATACTTTTTTCAATCAATCAAAATTAAAACTCAAAACAATCAAATAAAATCCTTAAAATAACTCGTTACAGCAGAAACAAGTGAATTTTTTTTAGAATCAATTTTTTCAATTCACACGTAAGTGACCTAATACATTTCGGTTTTTAATTTTTGATTTTAATCCTCTTTTGTTTTGTGTAGTTTCAATTTAAACTTAAATACGTATACAAATTAATAATTCTCAAAAATAAGAAAAAAAACGCACGGGGAAGGCTCCAAATGAATTCCACATAAATCAATTACTTTGATTATTAGCGGCACAATACAAATGTAATGCTAAAAATGATTTTCATTATCACATTTCCATAAAGTTTAATTCCCATACACTGTTAAAAAAAATTTAAATAAAGTATTCCAAATGCTTTATTTTTTGCATCTCTAATTATGGCTACCAAAAATGTGAGATACTGTATCTCACAACCATATTATGCAACGCAATGTGTGTTTTTTCATTTTAATCAATTCATTTAAATTGAGTGGTAATTTATGTATTTTCGATTATTTTTATTTGTTGATTTATGATTTTTTGTGCATTTTAATAGAGTTTAAATTTAAAATATCAAGCTTAATTTTCATTCGTTATTCGGTTTTGTTGTGCCAATGTAGCTGATGATTGTTAGCTGCTCGTTGGTTCTAGTTTTGGAGGTTTGTGCTTCGTCCTTATGAAGATCGATTTTAAATGAACAAGTTGATTTGAGAGCGGCCTAAGGAAGAAGTTAACAAAGTTCTCTAAGTGAAGATATGAATATACCAGTTCGGGTTGTCCGTCTGAACACATCCGGATGGCTTTTTCTGCTAAATGGACATTTTTGTCGTAGCTGTTTATTTTCTCGGCTTTTAGGAGACAATTAATCGCTTTTGTAAGTGGTGATTCTACAAATTCTGTCCGTTTTGTTAACAAGTCTATGTCGATTGTGCTTGCCAATTTCAGTTCATCTCTGTGAATCCTATAGAAAGAGAAATATTCTATAGGATTCTAACTCCCTTTATACCAGAATCTGTCTTCAATACCAATAAGTGTCGTCATCAGCAGCTTCTTTAATTGATTCACTTGTATCTTCTGGAGTAGTTTGTAGTTTTGAACATTTTATTTGTTCCTTTTTCAATTCCTTTAAGCAAAATATTTCCCTTGATTCACGATCATCTCGCAAGTCCTTTTCATATTCAATTCGCAACCAAAACGCTTCCAAAAGAGATATTGGCACCGCGTCTTCCTCAAGTTCTTCAGGGATATCTTGACAAGGAAATACTATGTCGAAAGCAATTTTGTTAAAATCTATAAGTCCTTTGACAGCATCGACTATAACTCCAGGATAGTAAGTATCCCCTACAAGAACCTCATGCAATGGATTTCTTCTAACTCTTGTTCCGTGTTCTTGATACAATACATTAATTTAAATGTTTTTTGATATATGTATATACATTTGATAGTTAAAAAAAATCATAACTTACGACTTCTTAATGTAGCATAATATCTGCCATTTTGTTTAAATTGTGACTTTTAAGATGAAAAATAATTAAAATGCATTTGTTTTGTTATAAAAAAAATTACATTAAATGTTGAGTCATCTTCAATTACCTTTGATTTTTCTTGCGCTAGATAGTTTCTAGAAGAATTTGAATTTTCACATGGATCCTGGTAATAAACAAACTTTTGCCCCATAAATCAAATTCAAGGATAATAAAACTATACCTGGAGATAGGGTATCCTGGTTTCTATTACGGCATTTTGGCTTCCCTTTCCTCTAGATGTGTTAAAATGTTCTCTTCGACCATCAGAAGGATGACCTGCAGGCTAAAGCTTTTATAAATATTTTTTAATTATTCCGCTACTAAACCATTAATGTATCTGTGAATTCGGATAAGTTAAACGTACGGCCGGACTCATCGTAGGTTTTGAAAATATACTTAAACAAAAATGTAATTAAACAACAGCTGAACTATTCTTTCAAAGGACGTTCTTACATTTCTTCCAATTCCTCCCCGTTGGTCAATGTTTGAAAAATCGTTTGTATATTGGGAAAGTTGATGTCGGGGAACCTTTGAATTTAAGGAGAATTACCGACATTATTAGTAAGAAAAATATAAACTTCTCAAACTTACGTCAGGAATACTTAAATTAACATTGCTGTGTGAAAATAAAGTTGACGACTTTGGAATACTGCTTATATCATTGTCCAGAAGCGGCTTAATTATTTCCGAAGAATATATGTAAACTAAGTGGCAAAACATATTTGTATTTGTGTGCTTACATCGCAATCCATTTTATTTCGAAATTCTGATAAATTGAAGGGTTTCCCGGAAGTATTATAGACCCAGTTCCATTGATTTGATGGTTGGTGAGATAAATTTTGTGGCTTCGGTATAGTAAATGTTCCATATGGAGAAATACCCACATGGGAATAATCGATTTCTGGATTCGTATTTCTGGTCTAGAAAAGATACGTACGCAATATATTCTGAAAAAAAAATTTTTATCCTACTCGTAATCTTGTAGTTCTGTTGAAATGTTGTTTATCTTCTTGAATTCTATTAATCCTTCTCTGTAATGATGTTGGTTGTATTGTCTTTCAATTAAAAGACTATTTACTCACATGAGAATCAATAAGAGAACTTCTTGTATTTTTAGGCCCCTGATTCAAATTTCGACTCTGAGTGAGATAGTAAAAAATGCAATGGTTGGCACAATAATTTACAAAGATAACCTACAAATTCTTCAAACTCCTCAATTTGATCCTCCATTTGTGTAATTTATATTTTTTTTTAAATGAATAGATACATACAAATGTATAACAATAAAAAATAAATTAAAAAAATAGAATAAATAAATCAAAACAAATGACAGATATTTCGTTATTTCATTTTTCTTATATGGATTCTTTAATTTCTACACAAAAATATTGCGAAGTTGTTACAGTAAAATTTGATTGATCAAATTATTGAAATGAGCGAAAAACGTTTAGTAAAAAGATTTCACACTTTCCAATTTCTACCAGTCTTCAACAGAATTTCTGCGAAAATAACCCCGAAACACAAAATTTGTTGTTGCCTCTTTTGGGTAAAAGAAACTTGCTCCATGTCATGTCGCGTAATAGACCCTTCGCAAGTTGTAGGGTGAGACCAATCCACTGCCACTTCTCCTTACGAATAATGATGATAGTTATGATTTTGACAAATTCTCCTCAGAAGTTCTTGTTTGGAGATGATATTCTGATAACGTAAAGGATATTGCGAAAGATTTTTATTTTTTCTTCTTCAAAAACATTGTCTTTCCATGAATTATACCCATTTGTTAGCTTTGGCTCTACGTTCGAGCGGAACAGTCGCAGCTTGTACAAGATTCCCTCATCCAGATCAAGCATGCGGCACAAAGCCTAGGGCTGTAGATTAATAAAGATTAAACCAAAAACATGGTTGCGAAAAGCAGTAGGGTATGAAATTGGGGTAGTGCAATTCTTTAACTATAAATGATCAAGGGTAACGGGCGGTTCTTTAAATATAATAGAGCCTACATCAAGATTCCGTGCAAGACTATTGTCTCTTGCCTATAAACTTGTATGCATTTCGCGAAGAAAGACGACTCCAGAGAAAATACAACCAGGAATTTTATGAAATCTTCCTCAATGCGGATGTGGTGGAAAAAATAAGGCTCGGAGGACTAAGCATCTAGCTCCTCGGCTTCCAAAGAATGTTTATTAATAGATCGACTATCAGATTATAGCCCCGGACAAATCAGTGGTAGGTATCCAAAACTACATTAACAGGCAACTAGATCTTATTTGTACAACCGATCCCAATAATAAATATTCAGTCTGATCTCTCTTCTATCCCTTTCCCTGTTGACAACTTTTGTCCTCCCATCCGAAATCAATACTGTTGTAATTTTCATTCACCAAACTTTCCCCTTAACAGAGTTTTTTTCAGTTTTGTTCACTATAGATGTTGTTAAAAATACCACAGAAATAGAGAGAAATATTTAACTATATCTCTCTCCAAGTCCCCGTTCTTTGCCCTAACACTTTTTTTTTGACTCCCTACATTCATACAAACGCAAGCTTCGTTCTTTGCGGGACAAGTTTTAGGTAATTTTCCTTCGCAACGGATTTCTCACCAACTATTTCGGTTATTATCTTCATTTTTCTTAGCTTTACAACTCTCTTTACCAACGCTATTTAATAACGCTATTCAATTATAAACGAAAAACAGATGGTAACCCTACCTTTCTCTTTTTCAATACCAATATTTCGAATAATCTACAAGATAACTCAAATTTATTTAAATTTTTTTTCAAGCAATAATTAACCAACGTGATTCCTATGAAAATGATTCAGATTATTTCGATTATTTGCCTTAATTCTGCATAGGTTCATTTCTTCCTCATACCACTTAGGTCCTCATCTTTTTATCCATACTATTAGGTAACGATATTAAAATGTCTAGCAAAAATTCTCTTATCTCACTCCACGCTGATGATATGAAGTTTATTCAGGATAATTTCTTCAATTAGATCTCGATAGTTTCTAATCCTGGTGCCTCAAAAACTGCTTAGAGCTAAATATTTCCAAATGCCATTCAATCACTTCTCGTAAACGTATAAAACGTACAAACAGAACCTGGCAAAGAGTTCCACATCCGTGTGGTGCTAGTAAAGAAAGAATATCCATACTTAACAGCATAGAAAAAAGAAAAAATGGGCACGACTGGGTCGCACGTACTTGATCTTATATGCCTAATAACATTGGACGGCAAGATCTTTGACAAAAACAAATAACATTTACGTTCAAATAACAAAGTTTAAACTTATAAAAACTATCAAAACCACAATACTTAACGGTTTTTAGTAAAAATGAGGTACGCCATCAAACGTCTTAAACAACAAAGAATTTATGAAAAAAGTATTTCGAAAATTGTAGGACGGATTTTGATAAAATCCTGTTTTTTATTTTTAGTTTTTATCCTCACTGTTCCAAACAACGTTGATCTTCGAGAGAGAGTACAAGACATTAGTCAACTTCTGCTTGGCGATCCAAACCAAATCACTGAGTCTATAAAAATAAGTGAAAATAGCACTGTTACCAAATTAAAAATTAACACTGGTTCTATCGAAAATGCAACAAAAATGATGAAAAATTCTTCAAAACTAAAGGGCAAGGGTGCTTTCATCCAAAGAGATCTAACAAAGCAGATGCAATTCAAACGCCGTATTCTTCTTGGCTACCGAAAAATAATAAAAAATAAAAATCCGAATGAAGCTGTTCAAATAAAAAACAACTCGCTTGTGGTAGCTGATAAAATATTTTATTTAAATAATTATAACAATATAAAATATAAAAACTATAATGGCGAACAACAACTTTGCGAAATGTTTGGAGATCTCAACTTCGAACCTGTCAAACTTTTGAAAATGTCAAGTAGACGTCAAAATGATTTATATAAACCAGTTAGGCAAAATGGCTCAGAGATGCCACTTAGGCAGAATAGTGCTAGTAGTAGTACAATAGTACAAAATTGAAATAATTATGCCGTCAGCTCAATATTTTCAAGTAATAGTAATATTTTATCATATAATGTGTCAGGCCTTAATAATAAGCTATTGTTTGTGGATTTTTTTGAATATGTAAAAAGTTTTAATGTATTTTTTTTTGTACGAAACTCATATAACGTTAGAAAATTTTAACAAGTTTACTAAATATTTTAATGGTTTCAAATTAACTTGGAAAGCTGCAGTGAGAACATACTCCAGAGGACGGGCTAGTGGTGGGACTCTCTATGGAATTAAAATATCACTTTTAAAAACCTACGACTTTGAGGAACATGAAGGAATCACGATTGTTAAACTATTACGAAAGCCAAATCTTATCATTATTCCTTGTTATATTAACTACAGCATATGGAACGAAGACTTCGAAAGACTCAACAACATCATGATGAATATGGCGAATAAGAGTATTTTATTGATTGGAGATCTTAACGCCAGAATAGCTAATTTACAAGTAACAGCAAGCCGCAGTACAAATAACACAGTTTTAAATCTCAGTCATAGAATATCAATGGACGATGTATGTAATCAAAAGGGAACACATTTATTGGAACTTATGCAGATGTTTGATTGTACAGTTTTAAATGGATGTATAAATGGTGATACCAAAGGTCAGTTTACATTTCTTGGAGGGCAAGGAAAATCAGTCATCGATTACTGTATGGTTAATAATGACTGGAATGATCTAGTGAAGAAGTTTGAAGTGCAAAGCAAAATCTTCTCCGACCACATGCCAATTACAGTGGAATGGGTTAATGAATATGCTACAAATTGAAAAAAATCTCGATCTACTGCCGCGGCTGAAATGGAATCAAAACATTGGTAATGTTTTTCAGCAAAAATTGGATGAAAATCTGGCTTCTGTAATCTACTTTTGAAAATAATCAGGCTCGTACACTGGGCCAAATTAAGAACTCAAAGGAATTCTGGAAGACTGTCAGAGAGATAAATGGTACAAAACATACAATTGGATTAGGAATGTCCGCTGATGAGCTATCTACTCATTTTAAATCTCTTTTATACGGCCAATATGACGTAAGATTCTCGTATGCTGAACCATGGTTCTCCGATGACATTTTGGATTCTGAACTCACTATTGAGGAATTGAAATCTGCAATTTTCAAAGGAAAAAACGGAAAAGCCCTGGAGAAGATGGAGTTCCGTACGAATTCTTTAAGAATGCCACCGAAACTTTCCACAGACAACTTCAATCCCTTTTTAATAAAATATTTTCGACAGAAGAAGTGCCATCATCATTCAAAAGGTCAGTAATTTTCCCAATATACAAAAAAGGTGACTTGAACAATGCTGAAAACTACCGTGGCATCTCCTTCATGAATGTTCTTGCAAAATTATTTTGTGGTATTCTTGTAAATAGATTAGAGACATGGGTAGAGGTTAACAGTGCCCTGTCAGATTTTCAAGCTGGATTTCGGAGAAATTACTCGACAATTGACCACATTTTCACGCTTACCTCGATTGTTAAAGCACTTCAAGCAAGAAATAAAAAAGTGTATGCTTTCTTCGTGGATTTTAAGTCTACATTTGACCTTATAAACCGAAATGCTCTCTTTTATAAGCTCTCAAGGCTAAGATTATCTACAAAATTCATTAATGTTTTAAAAGCACTATATTCAGAGTCAAAAGCAGCTGTATGGGACGGTTCCACTTACTCAGATTGGTTTGAAACAGATAACGGAGTAAAACAAGGCTGCCTTCTGAGTGCGCTATTGTTTTCGCTTTCTATTAATGATGTGGTTGAATACCTGCCTGGAGGGATTCGAATAGCCGATACAAACATAAATGTTCTAATGTATGCTGATGATCTGGTGTTGCTTTCAGAATCTCCAGAAAACCTTCAACTGAGGATCAATAGACTCGCGGAATACTGTCAGCAGTGGGGTCTTGTAATCAACACAAACAAATCGAAAGTAATGATATTTAGCCGTTCAACGAGAAAACAAACCACATACAATTGGTTCTATAATGGTACTAGTTTGGAGATTGTAAACGAGTATAAGTATTTGGGTGTAAAACTAAGCCGAACGTTAGATTTTAACGTGCATCTTCCAGAAAAATCAAATTCATCACTTAGCCTACTCAACATGTCTTGGAGAAGCATATTCCTAAATAATAGAATCAATCTTTCAACGAAGTACAAAATATATGATGCTGTCGTTAAGTCTACTCTTTGTTATGCTGGACAAGTCTGGGGTATTGACGAATACGAGTCCGTCGAAAAGTTTCAAAGAAACTTTTTAAAAAAGCTCTTTAACCTACCACTGAATACGCTAAATTATGCAATTTATGTTGAAACAGGACTTCCTAAACTTTTCACATATACTCTGAAATTGCAGGCCGACTACATAACCAAAGTACTCTCTTATTCAGATACCCGTCTGGCCAAGAAAATGCTGTTATACGAGCTAAGGAACGAGGATTGGTGGTGGTCTAAATGGAAACGTTTAGGAATAGATTGTGAAGAAGTCGTCTCAATGGACTCAAACAATATAAATTTGGTCAAAGACCAACTATATCGAATTATTCAGAATCATGAAAATTCTGTTCATGATGAGTTTGCAGCGAAAGTTCGAAAATCAGAGAGCAGAATTTTATACTCGCAGCTTAATATTAATTTACTTGAGAAGAATTACTTTAATGATGTATATAGTTATAAAGAAATATCTCTAATTTTCAAAGCACGATGCGAACTACTCTATCTAAATGGAAGCCCTTACAACGGAAGTTTTAACCAGTTCTGTTCATTGTGCAACCTTAAAGCAAAAGAAGACTGTTTTCACTTTTTAAGTATTTGTCCAATTTTTTCTCCCCAACGTCTTGTATACTTCGGAAAGAAAACTTTAACTATGCAAGAAACAATTGTAATCTTGAACGAGTGCAACTGGAAAAACCTTTGCAAATTTATATTAGAACTGTGTAGATATAGAATGCTATTGATAAACGAATATGTATAAAAACTATTAAAAAAAAAAAAAAAAATATTTATATTAATATGTTTAATGTAATAAACAAAATTTGTTAACCGAGCTGACGGCAATGCCATAGCTTTAAATTCATTAAATTATAATACAAACGAACATAAAATTGAATAAAATGAATTAAAAAAAAAAAAATATTTTTAGTTTTTTGAAAATAATTTTGCTTTTAAATTTTGGTACGCAGTTTCTTAGAGTTTATTAGTATACGTGTGATTATAAAATTAAAAATTATTTTTTTTGATGAGTTTTAAAAAATATTGATTTTTCAAAAAAAAAATTCAAAAATTAATTTTTAATAGAACAAAAAAGTTATTCAAAATTTTGATATGCAGAATTAATTTGGCTATCTAGATCTTCTCAAATATAAAATTTGACAGAAATCCATAGAGCCGTTACCGAACAAGCCAAAAATTAAAAAAAACGTTATATGAAAGGTCCCATTAATAGACTTTTCTCGTATATCTGGTTCTAACCAAATGATAGTCAATACCAACAAAAAAATTTCCAAAAAATTGCATCAAAATCGTTAGAGCCGTTTTCGAGAAAAATAAGCTTTTCCTAAACGGTCGTATGCCAAGTACCGTTATTTTTAGCCCTAAAAATAAAATTTCAAATTCCCCTCTGAGGAATGCCAAAAGATTAACCCATACCAAATTTGAAGGCAATCGTTTAACCTGTTTAGGCTGCAGCTCGATATACACCCGGACAGACAGACAGACAGACACACAGACACACAGACAGACAGACGGACATTTTTTGCCAATGACTTTTTTAGGCTTCTCTATGATCGTAATGTCATGTTTGATTGTTATCTCAATTTTTTTTTATTTACGAATCCTAAACTTGCCTTATAGTCCCTATAATCGCAAGTTAAAAGAACAGCAACCCGTACCGACCATGACCTACAAACCCTGAAATTTTATTTTGTGTATGTGAATACACGCAGCCAATCAGCCACACGTTTCCTACTCACCAAAAGTGCAGATGTATTAGTAGTCCACATATGTCGCTGGCGGGATATTTGTTCAGTTTGTAGGCGAAGAGAGAATAGTTCTCTCAGTTGTCGTTCTTGTTTCTTTTTTCTATGCTTAGCAGTAGGTCCAAAGTTGGGCTCAAGGGTAAACTGATGAGCAACTGTTACGGTGAATTTCTTTCAATAGAGGATTGCAAAACTGGCTTTTTCAATAGGGTACTGAAAAATAGTGATAAAACAATCTCATCTTTAAGACCAACTCGGCAGTTGGCCTTGTCCCTTGTGAAACGTCCAAAGAATTTTCCGACTCCGAATTCCCGTAACCTAAAAAATCCTCGCCTTTTATATCTGCCAACTCACTGTCCCTATTATGGCTCCAACGAACCTATTACACGTATGCTGCAGAGGGTTAATTCGAAGGAAAACTATTTCGACTCTAACCAAACATCAAACATCGCTTCACCTGCTGGATAGAATACAAAATCGAGCGTTAAGATTGATAGGAAAAAGAACTGCCGCTTAAACAATTGCCCCTCTCGAACACCGACGCAATGTTTCATGTCTTTCCTTATTTTATTATTTATTTTAAAAATGTTCACTCGAAGTAGCCAGTTGCATTCCTCCACTTTAAAATTTCTCCCGTAATACTCGCCTCGCAAGGAATGCAGATCAGTTCACCATTGAGCCCAATTTCGGACGTACCGTGAAGTATAGGGAATCTTTACTGTCGAAAACAGCTCTAACGATTTTGATGAAATTTTTTTAAAGAATTTTTTGAAGAATTAAATTTTAAATATATTCGACTCGATTTTTTTAACTATTCTGTTCAAATCCACAACAGTTAGGCAATGTAAGACTTGTTTTGAAAATCATTAACGAATAACAGAAGATTTGTCAAAAAACCGCGCGAATTTTAACAAACTGTTCTGTTATTTGTTGATGATTTTCAAAACAAGCCTGACAAGGTGAAGAATCCGAGCCCAATTTTTAGGCCTTATTCCATTTTTTGGTTGTGGGACAATAGTCCGAAAAAACTAAAAGTTAGGAATTATGTCCACGGGACTTATGTCCCTGTGCCGTTCCTTTTTACTCGCGATTTACTATCAGTTCAAGTTATGCATTCGAAAAAATCTAATTCCAGAATACAAACAAACGTTCTCTACGATGGCAAACGGGATGTCTCCCCTTCTGCTCAATTTTGCCCCAATTTTCTTCATTGCTAAGTGTGTGTTTAAAACAATAGATGTGCAACTCTCATTATGTAAATCAATTTTTTTTACCAGACAGACATAGTTCTAAGAAATGAAATCAGAATCAATAAACCTATAACTTGCCATCGGTTCCACTATTTAAATATTTACTTCCATAAGGTGTTTTATGTGATTAAGCAAACAAAGAAAAATATTAATGTCAATAAAAATTTAAAACAAACATAAATATTCCGTGTCATTTTAATTAGAAACGTCTAATTAATTCAATAATTCCCCAACGGTTATAGAGACCCATACTTTCATTATATAATCGCATTTAATGCAAACAGTGGCAGAATAGGTATGCGTTCCCCAACATTAACTCACTTCATAGTAATTACCAAAGTGTTCTTGCATTACGAAGATTAAACCAATACGATAGGCAAAAATTCACACGCTTCAAAAGGGAAAAGGAAACCAGCACAGGAATCCTATTTATATAAAGGACAAGGACCAAGATGCCAAGAAAAAAACACGACAAACAGAAAACGAGCAAACTAAACAATCTAAATGCAAATGCTTACACAACGTAATATCCTGCCACACCCGCCGCAATATAGTCGTGTTCTATCGTCAAGGACCTTCAAGATATCTTTCGTTCTACCTGCCCCCTCCTGGTTCCTGGTGACGAACCTTAACCTCCCGTAACATTCATTTCGAGGAGTATGATTACTTTGCCCTGTTAGCAAAACTGCTAAAAGATGCAACGCTAACACATTCCCATTCCCAACAATGTTCCTTCAAAAGATGACAATGCACACGCAGAAGTTTTTCTATTCAAAATGGCTGAGTGTATATGTATGTGCATAAGGACCAAATTATAATGAAGCAAGACGACTGTGTAACCTCTCACGTAGAAGAGCTTCAGGGGAATATGATTTGAAAATCTTGTCCATTCTAGTGAAAAAAATGAAAATAAATTACAGGACTCATCTCTTGCTCGTTCCACTACCGATATCGATACGATACAGATAGACTCTGTGATAGTCTGGGCTTTAAAGAAAAGCAATCCACATCCAAAAGAGCATCAAATCAGAAAGGATAGTAGAGGTAAGCGAAAAATACAATTTCCGTTTAAAGGACACTTGAACGCCGGAAATTTGGCTATCCGTTCACCCGTTCATCCATAGGGTTAACACCGGAATGCAGATATCCTTCCATAAGTACGTTCCCTATAGGAGAAGCTATATAAAAACAGAACAGACTCCGAAGCGCTTAAGGAGCACATCCAGGAAAAGAATAAACAAAATAAAAAACAAGAAAAAAATGGCTGTTTGCTGATTTTATGAGATTCAATCGTTATTGGATCCCGATACACACACACACACACACACACATCTACACACTGCGTTGACTTCTAGTTATTAAAATTAAGTGTAAAGTGAATTTATGTAGTGTGTTCCTTTTTTATGCGATATCCTTGTTTGAAGAAGGAAATCGAAATAACGCCCTCGCTGATGATGATGATGAGAGCAGGATCTTTTTGGGGAAAAGCTTATATCCAATTGACCATCGAGCAACAAGAAAAAGTGTCTGTGAGGCCAAAGTGGGTATAATCTGCTTTTATCGAAGGACGATAGTGTTTAACATAACCATTTCATATTTGATGGCGTGTGAGTGTTTTCCATCAGTTTTTCTTTTGGTTTATAGTTCATTTGTTTTAGGAATAAACGTTTCGAGTGGTGTTTTGGGATTTTTTTCTCTGATTTTTTTGATCGATTATTTACGTTAAGTCGTTAACCGAAGATTCCTTATATCGATTAATAACCATAAAACCACCCAAAAAGTAATAGACTTGTAGGATGATAAATCGTTGTAACATTATGGGGGAATCCTGAAACGAATGAGGCAGTGATAAGGGCCTGTTTAATTTCCATAAAATACAGGAACATCTTTATGAGCAATGCTTTGTTTAAGGACATTTTTGCAAAAAAAAAAAAAAAAAAAATCGACAAAATAAAATTTAGAAAATAGGGCACATTTTTAATTATCGGTTACACGTGTACTAAAAATTGGCAAGACATTTGTTTTTGTTTCGATTAATTTAATCAGTTCAGCTTATTGATATCTCGTAGAAGTTTCCTCCGTCAAATTTGAAGTTTGAATCCACCAAAAATGACGATGCTTATCAAAATGCGAAATTAAGAAGGTAGTTTATAGTGAAAAACAATTGTTAGTGCAAAAGCTGTCAGTGTCAGAGCTTCGTGAGTTAATATCTCAATAATTTCTGTCGTAAATCTGCAAATTCAATTTACCAACAAATCTGAAAAGCTACAAGAGATGCTCTTAATCAAGAGGTGATTTTTCCTGGAGGATTCACCAAATGATTGAACTCCGGAAAAAGCAATGTAATATAGGTGAGAATCGAACCCGGAGTAGCTTTCCGCATTGCATTCCGATACACTTACCAATATATGTACCTTGCTGCTCTATTTAGGGATTTTTAATTGACGTCCATGTTGTTTTGGTAACAATCGTAAGACCTGTTGTTTTTATTCAATTATTGATTCTAAACCACCATGGCAAATAACACTATAAACAGCACGTTCAAATAATAAAATATTAAATGTAATTGACAACTGTTAAAAATCTTCTTACATTCTTCCTACAAATGCTAAAATGCATTAGAAAAAGGCTATGAAGTTGATTGCCCTTACACTGACTTCTCAAAAGCATTTTACCAACTAAGTCACGAATTAATAATGTTCAAGTTAAAAGCTTTTGGTTTTCAATCCTTCTTCATAGCTTGCATCAAATCATACCTTCAAAATAGATCCTACCAAGTAAAATTTAGAAATTGTTTTTCTAGCGTACCTCAAGGTAGCCATTTAGTTCCTTTATTTTTCATTTTGGCTATAAATGATGTTACTTCTTGCAAGTGAAATTTTGATATTTGCGGATGACATGAAGATTTTCAAGACTATTAAATCTTGCAGATTAAACATTTTGAGATAACAATCGAACATGACATTAAAATGATAGAGAAACATATTTGAGTTACTGGCAAAATTCTGCCTGTCTATCTGTACGTTAGTATTTTGGACTACAACCTAAACGGTTAGTCCAATCGCCTTCAAATTTGGAACATAAGGTTGTTTAAACATTCTACAGAGGGCTTTTTCAAATTTTTGTTTAGCTCATACGTAAAAGCTTTTTTTTCTCAAAAACGGCTCCAGAATTTTTTATGAAAAAAAAATTAGTGTGCTTTTGTAGATAAGCGTTATATTTTTAAAAATATAAAAAATTAAATGCTAAAAATGGTACCTTCCATTCGACTTTCTCGTGAAATGGTTAACCGAATACAACCAAAATTGATATTCAGGAAGATGTAGTTAGCTTAAATAATTTCAATTTAAAATATTTTCTAAAACTTTTTTTTTTATTTTTAATAATACAATTTTTTTTTTTGAAAAATCGATATTTGAAAAAGCATGTGATTTTTTTTTTTTATTTTGTTTTTAAATGAAGGTTATTTTTGTGCTAAGGTTTGAATTTTAAAATATTTTTTTTTAATTTAAAAAAAAAAAATTGTTAATTAAAAAACGTTCCTACGATTTAAAAAAAAATCACTCTGTTTCACTTAAGAAAATATAAATAATATAAATAATAATAAATAAAACGACGTTTAAATTTATCCACTGAAGACTGTTTTACGTACTTTTTTCGAACAATCAAAAGTTACAAAAATCGAATAAGGACTTTAAGTACTTATATTTATCAAATTTTATTCGACGCTGTGACCGCACATAAGAGCAACAACGTGTCATCCAGTCGTACAATTTATTTAATATTGCAGTGAATAATAAATAATATGATTGAGAGAATGAATTCTTTTCCATGAACAGCCATCCTAATAAAAGACTATGGTGCGCTTGATGATGTTGCACACCAAGTTATGTAAATTTATAAGGCAGAGCAAATTTCTAAAATAAAGCATAGGCAGCCGCCTGTTGTCTTAGGTCCCAGTGCAACCTTGCCACCTTCTCAAACAATGCAGCATAAAACGATCATTTACAAAAGACCGTCGACCAGTGAGTCTAAAAAAATTTTACACACAAGATAGAACCAAAAAGAGGATCGAGCACGAACATTGATTTCATTGGCATTCGAATCCCAACAAATAAATGTGTGCAACCTTCTCGAAAAAAAACGATCATTCGCAGCTGTTTGAAAATTAGTAATTTTTTTTTCTGCGTGTAATATCTATGGAAATATAGTATCTGTAGCATAGCATGATCCAAGTCTTATATCATGTCTATTGTGAATGAAATCTTGTTGTGTCGAACATGCAATCCGCAGTAAAATTTAACATCTGTTTTTTTCGGCAGCTGTTTGTTGTATTTGTAGTGTCTTATAAAATCTTGCTTCGCTACGGATAAATTTCTCAATAAAACACGGCAACTATCATCAGGGGTTGGAAACGAGCGCCATCTAGTTCGTCTACATCTCCCTAAAGTTTTTCTCTGAGTGGAGATTGCAACGTAGACTTTTAATCTTCAATACATATGCAATGTTAGAAAAAATGCAGCAAGGGAAGTATGTATATAAAATGTTAGCAGTCAGAAGAAAACAAACCATCAACACTTTTTCTTGTTATTTTTAAATCATTTCCGTATCGCTGAAAACTGGTATTGAGGGACGAAATATTCACACACAGGGAAGGAGTGTAAAATGGTTGACATTGTATTATTTGCAAATTAAAATTTTTGAGTTTGTTAATTTTACGCAATAAACGCGACATATGTACTATTAACTCAACTAAACAACAATATATTTAAAACCGACAAACGAGACAACACTTTATATAGTCTTTCAATAATGAATAAAAAAAAATAAGGCATCGACCAAAAACTCCTTAAGAAATTAATTCCTTATTAAGGGCGCCCTACTTTTTGAAAAAGAATGAGCTCATGATATTACGCTGTCATCAGACAAAAGGAAAATATTTGAATATTTTTTTTCTTATGCAGCTTTGCTAGCAATATACATCACTTACACTGTATGTATGTATATATGTACATATGTACACAAGTCGTATTCTGTATCTTTCTTCATTGGCATGGATTTGTTGGAAGAATTTGCTGCTTTGCAAATATATGCTTACCATGTTTGATTACTATATCTATTTTTTTTTTATGCAAAAAAATAATTTGAGTTGAAGTACCCACCAAATTACTTATTTTACAAATAAAACACATTGTTTACAGATGTTTGAACCTAAAAAGCAACAACTTTTGAGTATCTTCAAAAAATGGTTAACATTTTTCGAGCAGTAAAATAGAAATTTGAAAAATAAAAAATATTATCAGTGTTTTCAATTTTTTTGAAAAAAAAATCACGGAAACATAGACCGTACCTATGTACGATCGTAAGCAGTAAAATGCCGTTTTGAATAAACATTAACTTTTACTGTTCTTTACTTCAATAGAAATGTTAATAGGAATCTATCTACGTTTAAATACAAACAAAAAATTCTATTCCTTATTACCTTCGAAATTGAACAATATACATACATTAAAAATTTAAACTGTCAAATCTGAATATGGCAACATTGGTATGTGATTTCGTTATAAGCTACAGAAATAACAAAATTTCTTGAAAAATGCAAAATCCAAAAAATAATTGAAAACACACAATCTCGGTTTGTTTATGAAAAATCAAAAGGGATTATCCACTAATTTTGGTTTCCCTTTTACTTGCGATTTATAGGGACTATAAGGCAAGTTATGCATTCGTAAAAAAAAAAAAAAAAATTCTAACAATCAAACATGCCATTACGATGATAGAGAAGTCAAAAAAAGTGGGTCCGGAAATTCCGTCTGTCTGTCTGTCTGTCTGTCTGTCTGTCTGTCTGTCTGTCTGTCTGTCTGTCTGTCTGTCTGTCTGTCCGTATCGATATCTACAGCCCAAACGGTTGGGCCGATTTGATTCAAACTTGGTATATAGTATTTTTAGAGTGCTCTACCCGACAGTTTTTGGAATTGGCATTCTAGCTCCAAAACTAACGGTACCTGCCATATAACTTTTAATGAAAAACTTATTTTTCTCGAAAACGGCTCCTACGATTTTGATAAAACTTTTAGAATGATGTTTTCTGTGCAAAATCTATCTTATAATTTTAATGGATTTTTCAGAAAAAGTTTTATAACGGTACCTCCCATATGACCGGTTTTTTAAAATCAGACTTTCTCGTTAATTAATTAACGGATTTTGATGAAATTTTCAAAATATGTAGAGCTTTATGATTTAAATAATATTGCTTTTTAAAATTTTCAAAAACATTTTTTTTTAATTTTTAATAACTTTTTTAAAAAAATATTTTGTTTTTTGAATATTTTGAAACCGTTTTCAATAGATTTTTTTTTTAATTTTTGTCCTAGTATAAGCTTTAGATTTCTTTGAATTGACATACTCAAAAAAAATTTAAAATATGTTTTCGAAAAGTTTTTCAAAAAAAAACATTTTTTTGAAAAAACTGGTCGAACGATTTTGAAATGAAAAATTCATAAAATATAAAACAGCAAAAGACATAAGATGGCTTACAACATTTTTTTCCAAAAAACGTTATGAATAGTGTTTTTTTGATTTCATAAAAAATTTTCCCCCAAATTTTATTTCATATTGCTCGGCTAAGCCCTAGCCATTAGTCAAATAAAAGAAGGTGACAACCTACATACATACCTACGTATTTTAAAGCATTTCATCATCATAAAAGAATGCAAAAATTTCAATCGAGAAAACAAAAGTTTACACCTTCCTATAAATAAACAAAACCACTGTGTTAACTTTTAATATTGTCGCTTTACATATCGCTTAACAGTAGTTGGAACGTGTATCTTATATTTAGTACATACCTTCCTTCCAACCTAAGTCCCTATACCTAGCATTATTGCCCTACTGCTGATTCCCACGAATCTTTATGCCAGTTGTTCAATTTTTTCCATACCAAAACGAAAATTAAACTGAAAAAAGTCCTTTATATCTTCCTATTAGCAAATTATATTATAAGCACTAATCAACAAGTAGAAAGATAATACACTAAAAAACTGCAAAAGCTAACAATCCTATATATTTGTGTGTTTATCCCTTTATCGTGACGCATGTTCGTTCGAGCTTCAAACCACAACGATTCTAAAGAAGTTGCACGTCAAAAAAAATTAAAATTAAATCTTTGTCAAAAAGACGCCTGTACCTAAAAAGGATTAGCACACGGGAGCAGGTACGTGCGATCCAGTCGTGCCTTTTATTTTATATTAATTTTGTATTGAACTTGAATTTATAAACTACTCAAATGCTAGACAAAAATCTTAAAACTAGCTAAAACTATCATCTTAATTAACTTACTGGCCCTATGTGGGCGCTCTAAAGTAATCTCTAACTTAATTTTAATTGCCTTTCGGCCAAAAAACAAATTAAATTTATCTTATCTATATCGGGTTTTATTTTTCACCCAGAAAATGGAAAAAAAACTGGGTTCACTGTATCGGTGTAATCAACCTTAAACTACTTACTAGTACTATTACTTGTATTTTTTGTAGTTTCATTTTTTTTTTGCCGCCGCAACTGCCCTACCTAACTTAAAGATACCTAAGATAAATGTAGGTCGGCCATAGGCGATATTTCGTCTACGTCTACTAAAAATATCGCGTTTTACCTAAGCCACCAGAATTGGTGGATCTGATCAAAGGCTTCCTTCCGATCCCGGTCGGGCACGGCCCTACTAAAACGGAGGCGCTCTGCTTCGCTCCCAGCGACTATTTCTCCGCCGTAGAGGAGCCGCCTATCGACTGTTCTGCTGCCGACGGTAGATCAACGGAATCGACAATCTATCCTGAATCAGCCCTCGACTATCAAGGTATAGGATATATAGGGAGGGATAAAACCACTCGAACGTGTATTTTCCTCTACAGGTCGATTGAAATATAGATACTGATCCAACCAGATGCCAAGGTACTTTACTATATCTTTACTCGCCAGTGGATGTCCATGTGGCCCAGCGATCACTAGCTTGCGCCAGTTCTTTCTCGTATCCCTAGAGGCCCCAGCCAAAGGGGTTTCAGCTTCCAGTCGTTACAATATTGTTGAATTTTATCGAAATCACGTGCAAGAGAATTCTGATGACTTCAACTTTTGGACCTGTTCTGTACCCAACTAAATCGTCGGCATACGCAATTGCATGAGGTAGACTCCCAACGAGATCGCTGGTGTAAATACTAATGATAATCGGCGAGTTCACAATAAAAGCTGTGGTAGATGTTACATTGCCACTCTTGACAACAAACTTTCTACCATTAAGCATGTCGTAAAGCATATATAGCAGTGGTTTACTTATGCCCCATCTGGTTAGCTTGAGATAAAGACCCTCTAACCATACGGTGTCGAAAGCCTTCTCCAAATCAACCAGACAGGCACCCGTGCATTGATTCTTAGCATTGTTCCATTGGACAGCAGATACTAGATTAGACGCGGCATGAATTGTTTCATGTCCTGCCTTAAAGTCGAACTGGGTGTCTGGAATTATATTTTTGTCCTCGGACCACTTGGTCAGAGCTCTCTTGATAACTTTTTCGAATACCTTGCTGATACTCGGAAAAAGACTTATCGACCGGAGATTTGACGGATTGGAATTATCCTTTCCCTTTTTCGGGAGAGGATGTACAACAGCTGTCTTCCAACTCACTGAATTATATTTCAGCGCGTTGTTGAACAGTGTTATGTATATATGTCTATTGCTTCTTCAAGGAGATGTCGAAGTACAATATTGGGTATACCATCGACTCCTGCTGACTTCTTTTTCTTTAGTGATGCGAAGATCATCTGGAGTTCGCTCGGCGATTGTGGCGTTTGCCAGAATGTCTTCATTGAATCTGGTAAAACCAAGATTCTCAGATCGCCATTGCGTGATGCTATTTCGCAGGTAGAAGTGATTCAGCAGACCTCTGTTCTTCAGGTCGTGATTTGGATGAATGGACTCATTCACCTTATACACCTGCTGAAAAGCAGAACCCACTGCCTCAACTTTCTCCAATGGATCTTCGATCACAAAGAAATCTTCGTCCAAGACCAACATTTCAGTACCTTATGTTCCTTGTATCGTGGGCTTGTTCTGTCAATCGTTTGTTTTATGATACCATCCATCTGAAGCAGGTATCCATCGATCTCAACGTTCAATAAATTCCTGTCGTTTGAAGGCACAATGTCGTTAGAGAGGAGTTCTCTTATCAGGGTGATGGAGAAACGTGCCCTGTGTGCCTTACTAAAACTGTAAGAGCGCGCAGGCACAAATTCATCCAAGGCCACAATCTCGTTTGGTATAGCTGTATGACGGCGGAAAGTCCGCAGTGGTCACTGTCGTATTCTACCGTCTGTAAACAGTTTCTTGTCTGTTGGCCCATTGAGTCGGTTACTGTGAGGCTTGAGTCTAACAGTAGTAGATCTAGAAAAGCACCGCTCCTTGGGAACGATGGTCTATCTGTAACAAGAAGGTCGATTTTATACTCAATATGGTTTCGACCCATCCAATCAAAAATATGGTATTTCCTTGGATTTGGATTTAATTACCCCAATCTTCATGTTTGGCATTAAAATCTCCAGCGATAATGTAGTAATTTTCATCAGAGTGCAGACTAAGGCACTCGAAAAAATTTTCGAGCTCTGCAATAAAGTTTGCAGGTTGAGGTGCTTCTGGTGCGTACACTGCGATCACATACATTCGCTTCCCATGTTGGAGAGGAATTTCGTAAAAAGATAGCGACCCCGCCCCTACAAGTGAAGTTGGGCCAGTCCCTTCTTACGATATTGTAATTGTTATGCGTCAGTTTGTGTTTCTTGTTTAGCTTGGTTTCACTAGCCAAAAAGACATCTGGCCTGTGATCATGCAACAATTGAAACAAATTTGCTTTACGTTCGGTCCTGATTAGTGAATTTATATTCACAGCCAGGATTTTAAAGGGGTTCTCGTACAGCGCGCCCATTTTGGTTTAAATTGCCCAAAGCTGGGGGAAGGTAAGCGTAGACACGGTCTAGTCTTTCCTCCTGCTTTCCGAGCTGTTGTTGTAGGCTGGTTAACTGGGCCTGCATGGCCAGCAACACAGTCATAATATCGGCCTGTCCCGCTGGTGCGGTAGGCACGGGGGCCTGTTTGGCAACCTTTGGTTGTGGCTGTACCGTTGTTGTCGCCCTCCCTGCCGCCATTTGGGGCACAACGGCTGTCAGTGCAGGAGAAAAAATAGGTCGCCTCTCCACCGTCTTCGGAGCTTTTGTTTGGTTTAGCTGCTGGAACTTAGGACAGCCCCGATCGTTTCCCTTACTCTACCATACCATATGGTCTAGTGTCACGTTTTGAACTTTTCATTCGTACTTATTATTCATTCTTCCTAACTATTCTTGTACTCATTCTAACTAATGATTTTTTGCAAACAAACCAACCATTATAATTATTGGCTTGGTGTATCATCTCTTGAAAAAGGAATATGTAAGGAATCTTTCATTTTTGCCCTGACTTATTACCTTTAAAGCAGAGTAAGAATTATCTATTCTAATCTAATTACTTTTGTCAAGTCGGTGATACTTTTAAATACTCTGTATTCTGTGATGCGGTCTGTGGTCAGTACTGCAATATCTCGTATGGAAAAGGTTAAGTTGCTTGATGATCAGATTTTTATAGGATCAACCTTAGATAACACGGAACACTAGACACTAGAGGAGTTGGACTTCTAAATTACGGAGCTTGCAATGGAATAAATAAATTGCGTCATTGATGTTAAAAACCACAACTCTTACTATCCAAATTAATATATTTTTGTTTGGCTAATAGAAAGCGTTTCAACAATGAAAAGTACTCAAATGACAACATATTTATAGAACACTTGCGGTCTTGAAAACAAACACGTGTTTTAAATATTTACTCATGTTCTGCGGTTATCATTTATTTCACAATTTCATAGCTCAATGAAAACATGCACATAAACGTTCAATATTTTTTATTGATATTGCAGTGATTAAAGGAAGTCCCCAAGTGGAACTTGAGATAAGAAATTAATCAACATTCATCATATTTTTGAAACACTAGACAATTCTTTCATCCCAAGTAAGTGCCACGCGTTTGATATTACATTTCTGTAATAGTTTGATTGAATTGATTTTAATTTTAATATCAGATTTAGTTGAATGGATCAACAGTTATTTATTTAATTCATGTGACGTCAAGAAAATGAATTTTAATTAAACTAAAGTGCCTCCTTGATATTATTTCATTTAAATTCTTTGCCACTTTGTGTTCTAGAAACAGTGGCAGTATTATTGTTATCATTTCTAGAGCCTTACAATTTATTGATAAAAATTCTATCTTATCACCATGATCGAACTAGATTAGCCAGTTTTATTAATAAAACTTAACTTTAAATTCCAGATAAAAGCCAAGCACTAAAGACGAAAGCAGTTCTTTGAACAGTCTACTAACATGCATCGTTTGCTGCTGATCGCTGTTTTGTACGTTCTTCTCGTGGCAGTATTAGCAACTCCATTTAACGGCAGCCAAACGGTGCGAAATGTTAAAAGATCTGTATTTCATTCACATGGCTTTGGTCACCCAACTTTAATCCAGCGATCTCAGTCCAAACGTCCATCGCTGGAAGAATACAGTAAGCTTCGAAGTAAGCTGGTGCAGAATGAAGAATCACGTGGCTTTGGATCAGACATTCGTCTGAGTGATATCGAAGTTCAGGCGAATAAGAAGATAATGGCGGCAAAGATGAAGGAATTCGACGAAGGACTTCGAGTTCCACATCTGTTCAATCCGTCTCAGCATTTCTTTAGTGTTTTGGAAAAGATTCGTGAATCGGAACTGTTTAAGTTGTTGGAAGCAATGCCAAAAGGTGCGGTATTGCATGCTCACGACACTGCTCTCTGTAGCACGAATTATCTAGTCAATCTAACTTACAAGGAAGACCTATGGTTGTGCAGTGATAGTGAGAAAGATGCTAAGATTTTTTTGTTTTCAAAAAATCGGCCTGAAAAGCAGGAATACTGTACTTGGGAAATGACTGCAAAAGTTCGTGAAGACCGTGGGCCGAAGCAATTTGATGATTACCTGAGGGGCAAACTGTCATTGTATCCAACTAAGAAATTCGATGACGTCAATGCTGCGTGGCAGGAATTTGTGAGGATTTTCGCACTACTGGGAGGTTTGCTGTTTTATGCACCTGTTTGGGCTGAATACTACTATCAGGCTCTGACGGAATTTTATGCCGACGGCGTGCTGTACTTGGAATTCCGAACAACGTTGCCAGTGGTAAGTTTTTTCTTCTGATGAATGATCTATACTTCAAGATTCGTCTAACAGATAGTGTCTCTTAGCTCTATGACATGGATAATACTGCTTACACAAACATCGATACAGCTCGAATCTACGAAAAGACATTGAAGTCATTTAAAGCATCAAATCCCGGATTTATTGGCTCTAAGCTCATTTATGCTCCTTCGAGAAATGTTGAAGCTCTTAACGTTACGAACTACATTGAAACTGCGATAGAATTGAAGGTTTGTAATTGAATACCCCAGTGGAAGGCAATTCTCTATTGAAATCTCTTTTTTCTATTTAGGAGCTCTTCCCAGACTTTTTTGGCGGTTTCGATTTGGTTGGACAAGAGGAACTCGGCAAACCACTTATCGATTTTCTGCCCCAACTCCTTGAGATACCCGATGACATTAATTTCTATTTCCATGCTGGCGAGACAAATTGGTTTGGTGCGACCACAGATGAGAATCTCGTTGACGCGGTTCTCCTTGGAACCAAACGCATCGGACATGGCTACGCACTCATCAAACATCCTGCCGTCCTGGCACACTTAAAACAAAACAACATTGCTGTCGAGGTGAATCCAATTTCCAATCAAGTCCTCCAACTGGTCACCGACTTGAGGAACCATCCTTGCTCGCACTTCTTTGCCGACAACTACCCAGTGGTCATATCATCCGACGATCCATCTTTCTGGCGAGCTGCTCCACTCTCCCATGACTTCTACGTTGCATTCCTGGGAATTGCTTCAGCCCACGCCGATTTGAGGTTACTCAAGCAATTGGCAATTAATTCGATTGAGTACAGTGCCTTGAGTGGCGACGAAAAGGATCAGGCCTTTGCTACGTGGCTAACAAAATGGGATGACTACATCGAGTCGGTGGGCAGTTCGGCTCCACCGTTATCGAATCACCTCGATTGACTAGCGGTGGCGGTGCGATTCGTACCGCCACTCTTCATCGTTGCCAGGACAACGTTTTTGTACAAATAGTGGGAGATAGGAGAAGGAGGCTTCAATTGTCCAGATTATAGAATGTGACGAAGGACATTCCTGCAGCAGAGCACAAAGAACTGTATTAAATAAGCTTTAATTAAGATAAAGTATTCGTTTGATTTTTATTGGATTTGCTGTTTCCATTTTGCAAAAGAGATTCTCAGACGAACAGCAGGACATTTGCATCCTGGGAGCTGGGTGTATACGTATAGTGCAAACTGGGTGTAAGTGATTTTTAAAGGCATCAAAGCACAGAAGTGGGGGTAGGTATTAATTGGAAATGTCTTTGATCAAAGGACACACACCGAGATGTACTTAATTAGATTAAGGAATTCATGGAGGTTCTTGCTAGTGCTCTCTCTCTCTCTCTCTATCTCTCTACCGTCTATATTTGTATTGGTATTGAGAAATAAATTAAATACTCGAGGATTCAGATGGCCGCACCTTACTTGGAACATAATTAGATTGGAAGTGAAGTCAATAATGGTTGAGTTCGAGAGATTAAAAGAAAACGATTGAAGTGGTTTAATGGAAAAAGTGGTCGAAGCGTAGAGAATTGCTGGGAATTTTTTAAGGACACTTTGGTGGGTGAATCTAGTTATAAAGGACAGTTGAAATGAGCTTTGATTAGGGCAACAATAGGGATTAATTTGGAAATGTGATTTATTTGTAAGTGGCTTTTGATCAATTTTTCACTTGCTCTCATGGTGGCGGGTTAATTAGGTTTTAATGATAAAAATAGTTAAGCAATTCTAAAATAGAACTAAGAGAGGAGAGTATTTGAGTAAATGGGTACGTGTGCTTTGTCGATATTAACAAAATACATTTATGGATTTTATATTTTAAAGTATATTCTCATTTTTCAAAAAGGAAATGAGGTGTCGATTAAATTGGAGAAGATTTCGGTCTTCGAGATAGACTTTAAGCTGCTGCTATCCATTTTCTTAGAATGACTCCAGAAGAGTAGGAGCGACGGAAAAACTTACGCAGTGCCTTTGCTAGTGCAGAAAAATACCTCTTCCGAAGAATGGAAGGATACCATCCATTTGTGTTTATAGAGATCTTTGAGAACTCTTGCTACTGAACGAGTGCGGAAAAAAAAACTGTCCTTTGGAAAAAGCAATTTTGCCTTCTTCTGAAGAGTAGACAATAGGTTTTTTCAATATCGATGAGCGTTGGAACCGAAGATGTTGAGGAGTGTCTGATATTTTTTACTGCCGTTGGGACATTGCAGAATTTTTTGCCGTAATTCTTGGTCTTGCAATAAATTGGTTCTATTGATAACGGAGTTGCATGCCTTCCTGACTTGTTTGTGGTTTTTCCGATTTGGTTTGATACTTTTTACTCTGTTAGGAATAAAAGCACGCATCCCTATAAGAATCACATTTGTGATCATTTCAGCACTGCCATCAATGTCACTATCGAGGAAGCATAGTGACCAGTTAAAGTTACGGAAGAAATCATTCAGGCCGTCCAAGTAGGCTTTCTTGTATTGCCAAACGGTCTTAGTGGGAAGTTTTTCTTTAACTAAAATAGTAGAGGACGAGAAATTTGCTGAAATGAAACAATGGTCGAAGTAGCAAATGGAGAAGTTACCTAATGGTATATTTATCTGGATGAGAAGTAAGAAAAAAGTCAAGAGTATGGGCGGCTTGCCCAGCAACATCCGGTATACGCGTACATAAATGAGGAAAAAAGTAGTGGCACTAAGGTATACCCATGTTGAGCAAATTCTGGTTAATCAATATTAACTCCAACCTGGGTTTCACTTAATGCCAAAACAGCTGGCCTGCATTGCACAGAATGGAATTTTTCCTTAGTCCACGAATTTTAGAAAACACAATTAGAAAATTACTAAACATTACAAAAATAAAACATGCAAGACTCAATTATGCAAAGTCAAACCGTGAAGTGAAGCAAAAAACTAATATTTGCAATAACAGACTCTCTCAGGTGTTATGCCCATAAGACAATTTGCATACAAAAAATCAATTCATACATACACCACAATAAGACCAAAAACCAGATGCTCTTATCTATCCACGGATCACGGCATCGTCATACGATAAACATAATGATTTACTGTATAGTAAAACCCACTGCTTAGGGTGAAACGTGAGTGGTAGGTACTTTGTGTGCACATAATTTGTTTTTCAATTTTTTTCAGGTGGTTATGTGTGTAACATGTGGGAATGTGTATATTTATGTATTTTGTTGGATTTTAATTGCGCCCGACTGTGTTTTGTTTATTGATGAATGTTTATTTTTGTTGTTGATTTTAATTGAATTGTTTGATTGGGTTTTAATTTTTGAACTTTTTGTTTATATTAAAAGGCAGGGGACAATTTCTTCGCAACTACACAGCACGTCTAACGTCTGCCTTTGTTGGTGGGTGGATCGTAAAAACTGAACTAAAGGAAAATACTGTCACTGAGTGTCAACTCATGAGTTCATATGAGATACATGGACTGGACAAGACGGTAATCTTTCCTGGATTTAAGGATTTACCAAGCTTTATTAACAACTTTTAATTTGTATTAATCTGTTCTAGAAGAAGGAAGGAGCCTGTCTAAACAGGCATCAATCCTCACAACATAACCAACAAGATATTTTCTTCTATGGAGAGAGATAGATTCATATTAGTCCATTTTACTTGCGATTATAGGTGCAAGTTAAGCATTCGTGCATTTTAAAAATTTTAAGATGACAATCAAACATAACATTACGATGATAGAGAAGCATATTTGAGTTACTGGCCAAATTCTGTCCGTCTGTCTGTCTGTACGGATGTATTTTGGACTGTAGGCTAAGCAGTTGGGCCAATCGTCTTTTTAGAACTAAAGGTTATTTTGACTTCTACATGGAAGTTTTATCAATTTTTAGGTCAAAAATTAACGGTACCTGCCATTTATCCGTTATGAAAAAGCTTATTTTTTCTTTAAAAACGGCTCCAAGAATTTAAATGAAAAAAAATCAGTGTACTAATGTACATATGTAAGTAAGCATTATATTTTGGTGAAAAAAAATTAGTATGGGGGGCTAAAAATGGTACCTCCCATAGGACCGGTTTTTCTTCGACTTTCTCAAAAACTGGTGATCTGATTTTTTTTTAAGAACATTTTTTAAGAAAAAACCGTTTTATTAAAAACCATTCCTACGATTTTGAAAAAAAATCACACTTTTTTACATTTCTTAAAGAAATAAAATGGCGTTTAAATTACCTACATATATTTCATTCAATACAATTTAACGTACTTTATTTGAAGAATCAAAAGTCACAAAAATCAAATAAATGTTTTCATGTTCACCGCATATATGATCAAGAACGTGCGATCCAGTCGTGCAATTTATTTTTTTAGAATCCCTCCTGCTTACGAAGCGCTACCCAATTTTAAGTCTAAACTGCTCGCCGTCTCTTTTGCAAATATTCATCTACGTTTTCGTTGCTATCCAACAAATATACTAAAGCAGCTTTCATTCTGGTTTTTAACTTTTTCTTTTCCACTTTTTTAAATTTCTTTTAACAGTTGGCTACTTTTCAGTATTATGAAAAAAATAACAGAATTTCTGAAGTCTGCCAATTGGCTGACAATAGATGTGCCAATTAATTGTTCTTAAAAATCTTCCAACCGAATCTGAGAATTTATGGTTGTTTAATAATAAAAAATAAATATTTTATACCAATATAACAAACTCCTTAAAAACCCGTTCAAAGCGAGATATTTCAAAAAAAGTTACACATTGACTTCCCTCTTTTAGGATTTCTCCTTTGTCTCTTTAAAAAAAAAACTCTTCGAATCTTTTAAGGATTACTTTCAGTATAGAAAAAAAACAGTTTCAGAATATCAAAATTATTAAAAAAAAATTGTTACCAGTGTTCTAGCAGATGTTTAAATCTACACTATGCATCATTTTAAGTGATGACTCATGCGAATTACCTGAGATATAAGACTTTATCTCGTTATTTAGAAGGAGCTAGGTGAGTGATTCTTATACTATCAGATAGGTATTGAATGTATCTTTCGGAAATATTACTGCGTCTCCAGGAGCGGATTGAAGGGTCGTGGGTCAGAATTTTTTTCCACTTAAGCCTTTACATCCTTATATTTTGTTATGTAGAGGTCCTAGCTGTGTACACTTTACCTTATCAGAATGTTATTCAATCCAGCTACTAAATTCATATACCATTGATTTCCCGGAATAATATTTACCCCTACAGGAGCAGGTGGAAGTGTCACGTGTCTGGAAATAAATTGTCACTCGAGCTTTCACACCCCTATATCTCGTTATGTCGAGGTCCAAGCTGAGTATACTTTGAATTTTCAGATACCTACGTATTAAACTTAACTACGCGTTCCGTATACCAAACATTTCTTTAATACATAACTGCGTCTCTAGGAGCAGACTGAAGGGCCGTGGGTCAGAAAATACATTTCCTCACTCAAGCTTTCACATATATCGCCTATATCTCGTTGTGAAGAAGTCCTAGCTGAGTAGTTTTTGCATTGCATTGCATTAGATTAGTATTGAGTCCAGCTATCTGACCCATGCCTTTGAAGTCTTTCAAAAATATAATTGCGCCTACAGAAGCGGGTTGAAGAAAACATTTTTTTTTCACTCAAGCTTTCACATGGTCCTAGCTAAGTATATTTTATGTATACATAAACCTGATGTAGTATACCAAGAAAAAATAATAGTTTGAAGCAATAAAATACTAATATAATAATAGCTTAAACGATGACAAATTTTATCTCGCATAATGTATTAGAATACTGTTTTTTAAATACATAAGTACATATCCAAAAATGTTTGTATCTCAAATTTGACCAACTTAACGGCAATTTATTAAAAAAATAATGTTTTACAATATGATAAAATAAAGTAAAAACACTTGTTTAATACTTGTTTAATATATTTAATATCTAGGCTTATTAATATTTTTAAAACAGCATTTATTAATTAATTGTCGCGACGCGCGTTTCGGACCTTACGTCCATCATCGGAATTAACATTATTTAGAAAGCCCGATGATGGACGTAAGATAATATATGCTGTTTTAAAGATTGTAATAAATCTAGATATAAATATAATAAACAAGTGTTTATACTTTATTTTAACATCAATTACAACGTGGAGACAAAAACAATATTGTAAACTCTTAAATTCTCCCTCGTTTAAGCTTTTTTTTGAGTTTTTGCTGTATACCGTTCGGAAGTAATTTTTATTTTTCTGAACACCTTAAATTGAATATTCCCACACTGAATGCACGGTTTGCTCAACATCAAGAAATGGGGATTTTTCCTAAAATACTCTCTTCAAGTATAGTACTACCATCCTGTAAAATTTCGTTTCTATTAAATTTTTTTTAAACTTTTGCACAAAATTCCTGTACTTATTATAATTTCTATGTTGCAAGTTAAATTTGTCCCAAAGAATTTTTTTATATTTTTTTGTTTATTAGTTTATTTAAATTTCCATTCTCAAACAATTTTTTTGAATTACACAAATAATGACTACATAAATTAAAATAATAAACAAATTATTGCAAAAAACCAAGACTTAAATAAAACAAAAAAATATCAAATCAAGATATTATGGACTCCGATTGTAAACAAGCCTGTTTATTTATGTACTTAATTCTAAAGAAATCTTAGGGTGTTTTAGTTGTATTTATTATAGTGTAAATAAATTGCACGACTGGATCACACGTACTTGCTCATATGTGCGGTCACATTGTAGAATAAAATTTAAAAAAAATAAAGTGGACATCAAAGCAAATATTCGATTTTTGTGACTTATAATCGGAAGTAAAATTCAGTGTACTATAGTAGGTGTGGATTATCTTTTGTTGAAAACTGTAATAACGAAGTTTGCTTTCATTAGACTAGTGGCTAGGGCTCAACCGAGCAATATAAAACAAACATTGAGGGGAAAATATTAAACAAGTACAATTTTTATGAAATAAAAAAAACACTATTCATAACGTTTTTTGGAAAAAATGTTGTTAGCCATATTATTTCTTTTGCTGTTTTCTATTTTATGAATTTTTCATTTCAAAATCGTTCGACCAGTTTTTTCAAAAAAAAAATGTTTTTATTTTGAAAAACTTTTCGAAAACATATTTTAATTTTTTTTTGAGTATGTCAATTCCAAAAAATCTATAGTTTGAACTAGAAGAAAATTAAAAAAAAAAATCTATTGATTCGTTTTCAAAATAAACAAAAAACAAAATAAGTTTTTTTAAAAAAATTATTAAAAATAAAAAAAATAATTTGAAAATTTTAATAAGCAATATTATTTAAATCATAAAATACAATATATTTTGAAAATTTCATCAAAATCTGTCAATTAGTTAACGAGAAAGTCTGATTTTAAAAAAACCGGTCATATGGGAGGTACCGTTATAAGACTTTTTCTGGAAAATCCATTAAAACTAAAATATAGATTTTGCATAAAAAACACCACTCAGAAAGTTTTATCAAAATCATTGGAGCCGTTTTCGAAAAAAATAAGTTTTTCATTAAAAGTTATATGGCAGGTATCGTTAGTTTTAACGCCAATTCGAAAAACAGTCGGGTAGAGTACTCTAAAAATACTATATATACCAAGCTTGAATCAAATCGGCCCAACCGTTCAGGCTGTAGGAATCGATACAGACAGACAGACAGACGGACAGAATTTTCTGACCCACTTTTTTCGACTTCCCTATTATCGTAATGTCATGTTTGATTCTTAGATTTTTTTAGTTACGAATTCATAATCCTTATGAATCTCAAGTAAAAAGATTATTATAATGTTACCACGGCCAAGTTAAATTTTATTCCTTTAATTAAATTTCAATATTATTTATCTCAACAGGAATTTTAACAGGAATTTGTTAAAATGCGGAAAGTAAAATCAAGTTAGAAAAAAAACATTTAAGATGGTAAGATGATAATGAATTTTGATAAAGCTTCGGTAGCGATTAAAAACGGAACACTAAACTGTAAAGGGCATGTAAACCTTTTCTAAATATCTAACGTTTCAAGAGAAGTATCGATTGTCTTTCTCTAACTTGTTAACAGCCCCGTTAGAGAAAAAAGAGTTTTTAACGTAAACCTTTCTTAAGATTTCTACCAATGGGCCTAAGTAATCTATTGTTTTTTTCACAAACCCAATACAAAGCCTCTAAGGAAACCAGAAAGTTAAAACAACTTCCATCACCACAAGTTCAACCACCTGATCGTATCAAATGGAAGACATCGCCATAATTATAACACGATAAGGTCTCTAAAGTTTTAATATTTTCTTTTTTTATTTTAAGAACAAGATTTAAAACTCAATTGTTAATGAGCAAATATGTATAATAATAACCCAACATACTAAACCCGCTTGCGATTGGTATTTCTATGTCTTTGTACTTTGATAACAAAAAGGGAATTTTAGCGAAAATCAACTTGTGCTGATTATTTTTTGAAAAAGATTTATTCATTATTCAGATAAAGCTACCTAATCAGAAGTCAAACTAGAATCTGTCAGTCTGTAAATCAGTGTAAAATGAACTTTCTGAGAGAGTTGACGGTTTTTTTCGGTGTCACGATCCTGTGCACGTCTGCCTTGTCATTGGGTGAGAGTCCTTTAAACACCGAACAGTTCGTGATTCAAGGAAACCATTCAAATCGACCATCCCTTGCGAGTTACACAAAACTCAGGAATGACTATATGAAATCGGCAGAAATGCGTGCGTTCGGATCACAAATCGAGTTAAGCATAGTGGAAAAAGTGGCAAACGATGTCATCATGCGTGCCAAGGAGAAAGAAATAGCCGAAGGCCTGTTGTCTCCACGCCTGTTTACACCATCCCAACATTTCTTCAGTGTCATCGATAAGATACATCGTTCGGAGCTTTTCAAAATGCTGGAGATGATGCCCAAAGGTGGTGTTCTACACTCTCATGACATTTCTATGGCCAGTGTGGACTATCTTATCAAGTTAACTTACAAAGAGGATCTTTGGTTGTGCAGTGATGAAGAGGGCGAAGTTCAGGGATTCCTATTTTCCAAAGAGCGACCAAGAGGGGAAAAGATAAACAACTGCACCTGTTGGGAACTTGTTGCGAAGAAACGTCAGGAAAGGGGAATTGACGAATTCGATGAATATTTGTTTGGCAAATTCAGTTTCTACCCAAAGGAAAACTACATCGACAACAACGGGGTGTGGGAGAAGTTCATAGCCATTTTTAAAATTCTCGACGGACTGCTGACCTACGCTCCTGTTTGGGGTGAGTACTATTATCATGTGCTGAAGGAATACTACATGGATAACGTCCAGTATGTGGAGGTTAGAACAACAATTCCATTGGTGAGTTTTTTTATGTTAAATGAGGAAAGCCAACCGGCCTGTTAATTTATTTTAGTAAAAAAAAAATTATTTAAGGCATCAATTCTTTAAAAAACGAACTTTAAAATCCCGACTGGTGTAATAGCTACTTTTCAATGTTCAATACATTTTCATATGAAAATGTTCTTTCGTTTGTTCTTGTTGATTCTCAGTTTATGGTGTACCTTTATTAGTTGTTTAATTCTCAAATTTTTATCTTCTTATTCAATATTTCTTTTTATTTTTTTTAAACGTTTGCAAAATGAACAGATTAAAAGAAAAGAACTTTATATAGCCGGCTATGCAGGATCAAAGAAGTACAAGCACACACAACTTCGTCGTTTCGATCAGGGTATATAAATTGGCCAGAATTAACTAAATAGCATTTACTTAAACATTAATCATGGACATGTTATTTTCTAAAAAAAAAAAACTATGAAATCTTAGAATTATTTATAATTCTTGAAAATGTCACTATAGTTTCTACACAACAACTATTTCGAAAGTAGGGCTTTGCATTAGATTTTTCTTGCAATTCGTTTTTTTATGCCATTTTAACAAAAATTTGTATGTATTCCAAAATCAGAGAAACTAGATTATTTAAATATATAAAATTGTTGTATTTTTCAAATATTTATACATGCATAATTTTTTTTTTAATTCTGTATGATAAATTAATTTGTATCTTCAGCTTTACGACATGAAGGGCACTGTATACGACCATAGTGATACAATTCGCATTTGGCAGAACGCATCGAACACCTTTAAGGCCCAAAATCCCGGCTTCATTGGCTCCAAAGTCATCTACTCACCTAATCGACATGTTTCAAATGCTACCGTTGCTGAATACATAAACACTTCTATCAAATTAAAGGTACAAATATACACACTTTTCAATATTTCCAACAGTTAACACCTTAGGTACTCCTCTATTCCAACAGAAAATCTTCCCTGATTTCTTTGCTGGATTCGATATGTGCGGCCAGGAGGTCCTCGGAGAGCCATTTTTTAACTTCCTGCCCTTGCTGCTGCAGGTACCCAACGAAATAGACTTCTATTTTCATGCTGGTGAAACAAATTGGTTCGGAACATCTACAGATGAGAATGTTATCGATGCCGTTTTGCTTGGAACAAAACGCGTTGGACATGGCTTTGCCCTCATCAAACATCCTGCTGCCTTGGATTTGCTAAAGAAGAACGACATTGCCATCGAAGTGAGTCCGATTTCGAATCAAGTTCTTCAGTTGGTCGGTGATTTGAGGAACCATCCGTGTTCGAATTACTTCGCCAACAACTATCCGGTGGTGATTTCATCGGATAACCGCTCATGCTGGCAATCGTCACCTTTGTCCGATGACTTCTATGTGGCATTCCTTGGAATTGCTTCAGCACACGCCGATTTGAGGTTACTCAAACAATTGGCCATCAATTCGATTAAATACAGTGCAATGAATAGTACGGAAAAGGACTTGGCATTCAAAATGTGGCAGACACAATGGGATGAGTTTATTGGGGTTATGGTGGCCAATGTGAGATTTGGTTGAATGTAGTATCTTAAAAATTAGTTGAATTGTCGTAATGGTCAAAAATGTCATCCATATACATAATTTAAGTTAGAACTGTGCAACGTTTGGTAAACCGTTTCAGCAAAGCAAAATCAATTAATTGCTGATATAATTAATTAAGAATATAAATTTAAAATATAGGCTTAAAATATATATTTAACACCAAGACAAGGTTTTAATCCATAGTGTTTAGAGCTTTAATAGTATTTCTGCCGTTTATGTTCAAACAATAGTAATTTCCTCAGCCAGCGTTCAGGATTTGGCTCTTCAAGGAGCTGTTGAATGCTTCTATTACAATAATACTTAATATTTAGATTTATATCTTTTAAATAGTTTAGCGAATTCCAAAGGCGAGGCGCGCTAATGAAAATCTAACACTCTGTTGTATGGCAGGTAAAACGAGGAATTGAGATTAAGTTGGTTCCAAAGTGTGTTTTGTAGACGTTTGGTTTTCAACAAGAAATAAAACGCATATAGTTTAATGTTATGGCCAAGAATTTAGCTCTATTATAATGACAAGGATTTTCCATTATGTTTTAAAAATTATTTCGGGCAAGTAGCTGCCGCTGCTGGCTCTAATAAATTCCAGCCAAGAAGCCCAATTTTTCCAATTTCGAGAAAATTGGGATCGGTGGTCATCTCGGTGTGGGCCCATTCACCGAACGTGCCACGCGCTTGATGGTCGTTTGGCTTCAATTTAATGGAGTTGGTATTTGTAAGCCCGCAAACCAAGACCCTTCTGCAAAATCTTCCATAGAGTGGATGGGCACAGCTCCATTTGTTGCGCGCGATGGCGGATGAACTCATTCGGGTCTTCTTCGATACTCTGCTTCACCAAAACGAAAAAATATTTTGGTAAAAAATTTGCACGATTTGCAAACGTTGTTTAGGGGTAAGTCTATTCATTATGAAAAAAACAAACCAAACTGAGTGATAGCTGTCAAAAAGACCAACTACGAAAAAAGTATTGCCAGATTGAAAAAAAAACGTCTAAAATAAAAAAACACCCTTTATTAGGGTGTGTCCACACCGATGAAACATTTTTTTTAAAAATCATTTCTAAAATGTTTCCTGTTTGTTTAAAAATCATTTCAGAAATGTTTTTGAAATGTTTTTTTTTCTTTCAGAAACATTTCTCAAATGTTTATTTGTTTCTTTATTTTGTTTGTTTATTTATTCATAAGCTAGTAAGTGACTTATGAATAAAAAAAAATTTACTTATAAGTTAGTTGGTGACTTATTAATTAAAGACATTTAACTCATAATGTGACTTATGAATTAAAAAACATTTAACTCATAAGGTAGTTAGTGACTTATGAATTAAAAAACCTTTAATTCGTAAGGTGCTTATGATTACATTTAGATGATTTACATGATTACATTAGTTAGTTAGTGACTTATGATTTAAAAAAACATTTAATTCATAATCTAGTTTGTTAGTGACTTATGAATTTAAAAAAAATTAACTTATAATTTAGTTGGTGACTTATGAATTAAATAAAATGAATCCAAAATGTGTTTGGTGTTTTATGAATTAAAAAAAAATAGTTCAGAAGCTATTTGGTGACTTATGAATTAAAAAGAAATTAAATTCATCAATATCAGTTGTCGTTGGGCTCTCTGAAAATACGAGAGCAACTACATATATTTTTGGGGTGTTGTTTAAATAAATTGCATGACTGGATCGCACGTACTTGCTCATATGTGCGGTCACATCGTCGAATAAAATTTAATTAAAATGCACGATTGGGTCGCACGAGCTTGTTCTTATGCTAGATAATTGCTTAGTGGCTTGCAAATGTATATACATGTATATATGTACAAGTACATATGTGTATGTTGAAATGAAAAATTTAATTTATTTCGAAAATTCTTTCATTTTTTTAATTAGTGTAAGAGTTTTCTCGGAAAAACTAAGTATGCAATAAGATTTTAAAACTAATTGTCTATCGACGAATCCATAACTTGTCTTATGTTACCTATAATCGCAAGTAAAAACCAGTAGTTACGCGATGGAATAGTCTGTTTGATTGCTTAGAACATGTATTCCAGCTTGAAGAAAAATTGCTAGACTGCGAGCTTATAATGATTTCCAATAAAATTTACATTTTATATGAAAGCGATTTTGAATATATAGCCGATTATTTAAGTTGTTCAAACCCCCTAGCTAAGACGATAGATATTTTGCAAGGAGAAGAAAATTGCCTCTTTTTAAAATACGGTGGATAAATCTGCTGGACGCAGAAAAATAATTTAAAGTTCAGGCACTTATACAAAGCCTTACAAAAAGACCTTGGTAATCTATAGCTAGCGCAGTATTGGAAGTCCCAATAAAACGCTATATTTACTCCATAATTCACTTTTAATTTAACCCCCGAAGTGCCAACTGACGTCTTGTTGAATAAATTTAGAAGGGTGTGTTCCAAATTCAACTCAGTTCTTGGACAGAGACATCCGGATAGAATATCCAACCATGACGTCATGAGTGACTCTTGATGACAAAATTAAATTCGGTTTTAGAAAAAAAAACTGCAGTAATTTAAGTTTCAATTCATGCAGGTTTTGTCTAATGTCTTATTTGATTGATTCAATATACATTTTAAGTCAACTTACACTTTGGATCCTTTCCAAAAATTGTATTTAATTAAGTCAATTTGGGTCACTGACGACGTCAAAATACAGGAAGGCGCTGTCTTGTAATCTTGTATCATGATACTCAACGAACATATCCTTAAATAATAAAATCTTACCAACCTTCAAGTACATGTTTTTTCTACATTTCAGTTGGTTGACATTTTTTTCCAAGATTTATCTCAACTTATTATATTCACTAATTTCACTAACATAATTATCGACACTTATTGTTTGTTGTTGTTTGCCGTATAAAATTTTACTGCGCTGGGTATACACTTAACAATAAAACACGGCTAGCGTTATAAATTCTTCTTATCCCACAAGAATCTGAGGAAACCTAGGTTATGAAGTGTTTAGTGAAAAAATGCTCTAGTTTAGAAGATTTGAAGAAATTTTCTTTGGTAAGATCGTGGATTTTAAAATACAATACAGACTTGCCGTCTTATGCCCCCGTGGAAAAGTTTTTTTCCTGCTTACCTATGCTCGATTTGCCAAGGAACAATAGGATAAGGAACACAAATTAGAATGAGGGTTATTTGTAAGTCAAATTACAGAAAAAATACAAATGAATTCAATTTATGTTTATTTTGTTTTTTATTTTTTTTAAATAATTTTTGTTTGAGATCACATTTTTACATGTATTGGTTTTTATTTTTATACTTGTTTGAAGGATTTTTTATCTAATTTACTTTTATTTAAATAATAAATATGTATTTAAAAATCTTATTTAAAATGTTTCTTTCTTTTAATTTTATTACAATCTTTTGGTTCCTGCTTAGTGAGTATTAGCTTTTGAATCTGTTTTTAACTTATAAAGTTACAAAATTGACTTGCCAGTTTTTAATATAACAATTCCTAAGCTCATTATGAATTGAATATTTTCTTATAGATAATTCAACCATTAGCTTATGAATTAAAATTTCTAATTCATAAATAACCAACCACCTATAGCTTAAGAATTAATTGTTTTTAGTTCAGAAGTCACCAAACAATTTCTGAATTATTTTTTTTTTAATTCATAAATGACCAAGCAGCTTCTGTATTCATTATTTTTAATTCACAAGTCACCAACTAACATATAAGTTAAAAAAAATTTAATTCACAAGTCACTAAGTAGCTGATGAATTAAATGTTTTCTTTTTCATAAGTCCTTATGAATTTAAGTTTTTTTAATTCATAACTTATAAGTAAATCTTTTTTAATTCATAAGTCACTTTAGCTTATGAATTAAATGTGTTTTAATTCATAAATCACTAAATAGCTTTTGATTTTTTTTTTAATTTATAAGTCACCTACTAGTGAATTAATGTCAAGAGTTAAGCTAAGAAGTGACTTAAGCTTTTTCAACCCTTATACAAGGTAACCAATGCTTTCAATACTTCAGGCAGTTCAACTTTGGTGTATCAATCAAGTATCAGATGGTGGGCGTATAAAGCCAAGCGATGAGTTCCTTAAAAATATAGGACTTTTTGAAAGTATTCTAATGAAAAACAACAAAGAACTTTTGTCTACCGAAGTGAAGTTTATTCAAACAAGCAGAAGCATCAAATGAAATGAAATTGTCTTTTGGGTCTAATTTCAAAACTCTTCTTTTCCACTTTTATTTTCAAAAATAAGAATGAGGACATGTTCTTGAGGAGAGCCCCTGTTAAGGAACACAGCTATACTATTTATTATGTTTTGTTTGTTTTATTTAATTTGTTTGATTTATTTTCAATTTAATTTATTTTTTTATTAATTTTTATTAGTTTTCATGTTCTTTTGTTTTGGATTGCCAAACATTTTGTTTGACACCCTATGTTCAATTTTATTCCCTATGTTGCTTTGCTTTTTTTTGGTTTGTTTCTTAACTCTAATCGTATAACTGAACTAAGACTATGTTTTGCTTATTATCGCTGCATACACACTTGCTGAGACCGTTGGTTAATCAGGTGTTAATTTACTGCAATTGCAGTTGCAGATCAATGTACCATATTGGTGTCATATGCAATTACCAACGGTTTCGGCAAGTATTATGTAGTTGATGGAAAAGAAGAGATTTTTAAAAAGCTCACTTTCGCAGCAACCAATACTGAAAAGGTCGATCCGTAGGGTAACCTGCCCTAATTAAGTATACAGTCCACAGCAATATAGTTTTGATTGTTTGCCCTTAATTAAATTGATTGTAACGTTTTGGATAATTTTTGGACTTGTGTTTTTTACTTGTCTTTGGTACTATAATACATGTTATGGATTCGTACAAAAAAATTTTTTTTGTATCAATCAAACATGACATTACGATGAAAGAGAAGTCGAAAAAAGTGGGTCCGGAAATTCCGTCCGTCTGTCTGTCTGTTCGCACCTCTACAGCCTAAACGGATGGTCCGATTTGCTTCAGACATGGTATTTTGTATTTATTAGGTAGTATCTCGGGGGTGTTTGTCATATTTGCTCTAGGTCGAAAAATAACGGTACTTGCCATACATTTTTTTAACAAAAAGTTTGATTTTCTCGAAAATGGCTCTAACGGTTTTGATAAAACTTTCAGGGTACAATTTTTTTACAACAATACATCTTTGAGTTAAAATGAATTTTTCGAAATTTGTTCTATAACGGTACCTCTCATATAACCGATTTGTTCAAATGCGGTTTTAACGTTAACTATTATCCCGATTTCAATAAAATTTTTCACACAGAAAGTCATTTATAATTCAATGATTATTGCATTTCAAAAACTTTTTTTTTTCGATTTTTTAAAATTTACTACAAAAAAATTGGTTTTCGAAATATTTTGAAAATGGGTGGATTGAATTGTTTAAATAATTTTCCCAGATGAAAACTAAAGATTTCCTTATAATGACATACTTTAAAAAAATTTAAATAAATAATAAATTAAAAAAAAATTTAAAATATTTTTTCGAAGTTTTTCAAAAAAAAATCGACTTTTTAAAAAAACTGGTCGAACGATTTTCAATATTCTTTTTCCTCCATAGACATTTAGTTTTCAAATTTTATTGCATACTTAGTTTTTCCGAGAAAACTCTTAAACTAATTAAACAAATGAAAGCATTTTCTAAATAAAAATATTTTTTTTATTTTAATAGATGTGTGGTTTTCAATCTGGCAATACTTTTTTCGAAGTTGGTCTTTTTGACATCTGTCTCTTGATTTATGCTCAGTTTGGTTAGCGATTTCATAATGAATAGACTTACTCCTGAACAAGTTTGCAAATTGTGCAAATTGTGCAAATTTATTACCAAAAGGTATCGAAGAAGACCCGAATGAGTCAATCCGCCATCGCGCGCAACAATTGGAGATATGCCCATTCACTTTATGGAAGATTTTGCGGAAGGATCTTGGCTTGCAGGCTTACAAAATCCAATTCGTGCAAGAATTGAAGCCGAACGACCATCAAGCGCGTCACACGTTCGTTGAATATGCCCAAAACGAGATGGCCACCGATCCCGATTTTCACAAAATTGGGAAAATTGGGCCTCGGCTGGAATTTATTCGAGCCATCCGCGGAGGCCACTTCCCCGAAATCATTTTTAAAACATAATGCAAACCCTTATCCTTATAATCAAGCTAACTATATGCGTTTTATTTCTTGTTGAAAACCGCACGTCTAAAAAAAAACACCCTTTATATACATACATACAAAAAATATGCAGCCACTAAGCAATTATCTAACATAAGAACAAGTTCGTGCAACCAAGTCGTGCATTTTTTAATTTATTCGTCGATGTGACCGCACATATGAGCAAGTACGTGCGATCCAGTTGTGCAATTTATTTTTGGAAGCATTCATAATAAGCCCCCATACACGAATTTAACTAATGATGTATCTAAATTTATTATTTTCAATACCTATTGTTACTTAGAAAGTCGAGTTTTTTTTCAAAACTACAATTCCAATCAGTCATTCAATTCAAAAGTCGTCTTTTCCCATACAAACCGAATTTTGCACCAAAACTCATCTTTTTCTACGGAAAACAAATTAGTCGGTTTCAAAACTCGTGTATTCCAATGACATTGAAAAAGCATTGCATGTATATACATTCTCTGCAGTGTATATACAAAGGAAAAAGGTGGGAATTTTTGTTATTTTCAGAGCATTTACCGTTTTGTTCATCAGTATTGCAATAATTATTGTGGTAAGCTCGCAAATTAAATAATGTTTTATTAATTTATTTTTATTTTTTAATTATCATTTATTTGAATAGATCATACAACCATGAGAATTTGTAAACGAAGTTGCGTTGGGAAAAAGCAAAAAAAAAACTAATAAAAAACAATAATTGCTTGCCTTACAATAATTTATGAACATCATTATTATAACTCCCAAATATTTTTATAGGTATTATCCGAAAGAACTTCCACGGCTCATACATTGCAACCATCGTGGTAACAATTTTAACTGCAAAAAAGTCAGGCCACCAGATGCATACAAGTTTTTATGAATGTTTCACAGAAACATTTCAAAAATCGAACAGCACAGCTTTTTAAAGGCATTCTTTCGACCATCTTCCAAAACGCACTGATAGGTGCCAAAAGAAATATTTCGAAATCCTATACCATGTCCACCAAGAAATCCTATTAATGGATGCCAAAAAATGTTTTCGATTGTCCTTAATGTCCTACATTTCGAATAAAACGGATTTTCAAGAACCTCTTAATTCGAGGAGAGGCACCGAGGGAGAAGCGTGGTTGTGACCGAAGGTCTGGTAAGTTGTCTGAACACCGCTGTTCGGTTAAGGAATTCATAAAACGACTTCCTATCCACGAGGTTCATTATTGCCGAGGCAGATCAGGGAGGCAATAATTGAGTGCAGATTTATCGATTAATAAAATGTGCAGACTCTATCAAAAGGAGTCAATAGAGTCTCTTAAAGTGAAAAATCTCGTTTTTCCAAAAGTGCTTAACGCTTTTTTCAATATTAGTTTCAAGGCTCCCGCTACCGATGTGTGCTCAACCTGTACATCGTTCAAACAACGTATCACAATTGAGCAAAATGCAAATGTCAAAACCCTACTCATGATTGAGTCGACAATCCACAGAAAGCGTGGAGCAACATTTTTTTGAGATGGCAAAAAAGAAAAGCATGAACTTTTGGCAATATCTTTCGATTGCCAATTCCAAAAATTACAGATCAAGCCGCTTTTTACTCGAGACAGTGATATTTATTTGTTGTGTGGGAAGTTCGAAGTCTAAATTGACAACAAAAAACGTATTTCTGTACACTTGGACAGAGAACGATCGACCTGCAATTTTAAATCGACTGCTGAGCCTGGACTTCACAGGTAAGACTACTGTCGGGCTAATTTGGGACGGGTGCAGCTTTTTTTTTTTTATAATTAAGGCCCGCACAAGGAGATTATGTGTTTCCCTTTTAATGTAGAACACCCTGCGCGGGCATTACGAAGATAGGGAGGGGAGAGATAGAAGGTGCCGATTAACAAGCTTGTATTTATTGGCTGAAAAAACATTCCCCAGCCAATGTTCTCAATTGCAAAATTTTTTTCCTGTTGCAGGGCATTCTTTTATTCCACCAGATAAGATGTTTGGAAACATTGAAAAGAAGTAAGATCAAAGGAAAATATCATAACCAAAGAAAATTACTTAGAATTTTTTAAGACGCATGAAACGATCACTTATTCGGGAAGCTCGGAATGCCCTGTGTTGGGAATTGGAAAGAAGAGACCGTAAAATGCTCCTGCAAACTGGCACTTTAAATTCAACCAGTCAAAGCGCTTTTTACTACAGAAGATGAAATCAGTTCAAGTAACAGTGCAGGTTGAAGTTTTTTTTATAATTCTGGTGTGGTATCTTCAAAATCTGTGTTTTTTGCTGATCCGATATGAAAATAAATGCTCTGCTTATGGGTGTTTCCATTAAAGATGAAAAGAAAAGGGAAGACTCATGAATCAAAATCTTGATACAAAATCTGAAATAAGTCAAGTTTGTGACAAGAGGAACTCAAAGATCTTCGTATATAAGAAACCAACTGCGTGCTGTTGACATGTGTTATGTGTTTTCTGTTTTTCCGTCCTCTTTCTATCTTCTGTTCTGACCTGTATCAATGTCGTCTTGTGTGTTGTCTTTGTAATTGTCTGAGCCGATGGCCTCAGTAGCCAGTGCTCAATATGTAATGTAATGTAAAGTAGATCTTCGTATATAAGACTTGTAATGTTAAAGTTTTATGTTCCTTATTATTTATGAAGACTGAATTTGTATTTCTTTTTTGTTAAACGTTTTTTTTTTTAATTATTAAAAAACTTTTATAATCTTATTTTGAAATAATTTTAATAATTTAAATACTTTTTCGAGACCTAATTTATAAAATTGTTGCTTATGTTAAGTTTTGTTTTTTTTTTTAATAAAATGATATAATTAAAGTGAAAAAAAAACGTTTTCTCTATTTTAAAAACTCCTCTATTCTTCAATAGGTTTAATCAAAACTTAACTATTCCAATAGAAAAAACTGTTTGCATCGATACAGAAAACCTAAGCCCTTAGGAGCATTTTTGCCAGTCTCAAATATATGGTCGTTCTTACGAAGGTCGTCGTTGACACACATAACGAGTACTGAGAGCTTTTCGGTTTCTTCTATGCAAGTGCATGGAAAATGGTATGGAGGGTATGTTTAGCTTTAACGACTGAATACAGTATTGAGTTTTCGAAGCATTAAACTCCACACGATTCCTATTACCCCATTTAACAATGCTATGTAAATCGGAGTTTAATGAGTTTAACATACGGTACAGTTGCAATTGCATGTCCGAAGGCGAAGGACTTGAATCATTAAACAAATAGGAAAAGCTGAGGGTAGAGTTGTCAGCAAAACAGTTAAGTGGATTAAAAGTAACAGACAGAAGATCATTTATAAAAATGATGAAAAAAGCTGAAGATAGAGGAGCCCTTATTTTGTGGGAATCAGGCTTGAAACCGTCCAATACAACTTGTATTGAATGGTCCAGAAGAAGGTTCTTGTTCAACGATAAAGAGTATCATCGATCCCAAAAGCACGCATTTTCGTTAAGAGTTTTATGCCAATTTCTATCAAAAAGCCTTTGAAATATCAAGCGTAATAATCTTACTTTTACCAAAGCTTCACTGTGGAACGATTGCTTCGGAAGCCATACTGACGGTCATGGAGAAGATTTCAGTCTTAAGCTGACGGTTAATCAGCGTTTCCATGACCTTAGAAACAAGGGATGTTAGTGCTATTGGTCGTTTGGAGGAGGGGAGGATGGGTCACATTTCTAAGGGACAGGCTGAAAAATGCTGTTTTCCATCTTTTAGGAAAGATTCCAGAAGAGTAGGAGCGATGGAAAAGCTTACGCAGTGGCCTTGCCAGTGTGGAATTACACCTCTTCAGATGAATGGTGGGTATAAAATCCGGGCCAGCGGATTTCTGTATATCGAATTCTTTGAAAACTCTTGCTATCTTACGAGTGCGAAAAAAATGTGTCCATTGGAAAAATTTACATTCTCAAGTACAGGAGGGGCAACGTTGCTGTGAGACAGCGTAGAGTTGACAGCGAAATGGACTGCGAGCAAGGTTGCTTTCTCTGAAAAGTAAACAATTGGTTTGTTATTGTCGATGAGCATAGGAACCGAAGATGTTGAGGAGTTTTCAATATATTTTACAATGAACAGAAAAGTGTACTGCCTTGTAGAATTTTGTGCCATAATTTTTGGTAATGCGAAAATATGGCTCTTTCAATAACGGAGTTGCCTAAGTTGTTTACTTGTTTGTGCTTTTTGCGATTTCCCTATGTAGGGTTGGCTTCTTTACACTCTGAGTTAAACCTATTTTTCTTTAGCTTTGATACTTTTTACTCTGTTAGGAACAGGAGAATGCGTCCAAAGAAGAATCATTTCAGCACTGACCAGTTAAAGTTACGTCTTTCTCGTATTGCCCAACGATTTTTGTGAGAAGTTTTTCTTTAACTGGATGAGTGGAAAACGGGAAATTTGCTGAAATCGCACAATGGTCTAAAGTGCCAAATGCAGAAGTTACCCTGATGGTAAATTTATTAGGGTGAGAGGTAAGAAACAAGTCAAGAGTATTGGCGGCTCTTCCAGCAACATCCGGTATTCGCTTGGCCCATCGATCAGTTGGGTAAGGTGATATAACCCGGCAAAAATCTTGACATACATACCTACCTTCGGGTGTTGTCTGACCAGAATCGTTGAGCCCATTGGAATTATGTACTTTAAAATCGCCCGCAATAACGAAGACAAAGGGAAACAATTTCCGAGATGCAATCAGATAGCACATCAAACTCGTTAAAAGTCGAATAACTGTCAAGATTTGGACTCTTTTTATTAAAACAATAATGAATGATATGCTTCTGGACATTAAATTTGGGCCACAAGAATTTAAAGTCCGTGTTGGAACAATGTCCGTATTGTTGAAGGCTCTGGCAAGCAAAGTCATTCCTTACATAAACAATAAATCATGATGGGAAAAAAATAGTGGCACTAAATTATATCCATGTAGAGCAAATTTTGATAAATCAGAATTAAGCCGCGAACATTGAAATAGACGAATAGAAAGAGACGACCACATACATAAAACAAAACTCTGACTAAGTCGAACTATGCAGTGGAGGACTAAATTAATTTCTGTAATAAACAAACTGTCCTAAGGTGTTATGCCCATAAGGCAGTTTGCATACAAAAATCAATTCAAACATTCAACATTTAACATTCTATAATAGGGATGTTAAAAAAAAATTGTTAATTTTGGGACACCCTAACGCTTTACCATGGTGACTCATGCACCCCTTAATAATTATACATATCAATCTTAATTTAATAAACTCGCTGGTGATTTAATTAAGATGATTTCGTGATATTGAGTCCAAAAGGCTATCATGTGAGATTGGAATTTATCGAAATTTATTTAGTCCTCATTACGAAGGAAACTCCTTCCTGTAGAAACTTATCTACAAAGGAATAATTTTGTAATTGGAATGCATTTCATCAAAGAACACACTCAGGCATCTTGTTAATTAGATACATTGAATGCATAAGAGATGAGTTTCAATGCATTCTATATGTTATGAAGCTGACCAAGACCAGCACAAGAGTCATTTTCAATCGTATCGCCCACTCTATTGCAATAGTGTGAACCTAATGAGGTTGCATATTACGTTGATTGATAAGCTTTATGAAGAGCAATGCATCATTACAAGCTGGTAAGTGAGTTTCAATGAATTAGTTGGTTGGCAAAAGAAATTCCAATACCAATCATTTCCTTTGATCGAAATAGACTGAAGCTGGAAGTTTGAGTAATATTTTGTAATTATCAACCGAGAATGTGATTCATATAAGGGAAAAGCAAGCTTTTAGTTTTATTAATTAATAAACAGAAATGATTAAGGTTATCAATTTTTATAAAAGTAAGCAAAATGTAAATGTAAGAACAGCCACATTTAATTTATAATTTCTTTATAAAATTAAATGAACTTTTTCATCACTTGCAGATAGCCTTTCTTAGTAAATAAAAGTTATCTATCAGGATGCTTGCAAAAAAATCCATTTAAACAAAAACTATATCCTCACTCCGTTTGACGCATCCACGTCAGCACCATCATTCAACACAGAGTTTACCTACTGTTATCCTGATGGCTTTTCGTCATCGATCGGCCTGTCGCTTTTGGGCATTTATGGCCTTGCTTTCTGTTATGTGCATGCCATGTGGACAACTCTCCACATGTCATTAATCTTCCTAAAAAGTTTGTTCTTCTGTTAGACTTTTTCTTTGTTTTTTTTCCAGGACTCCCTGGTGGTGTCTAATAAATCGATGTGAGACTTCTTTATCTGTGACTTCCGGCACAGACAGACAAAATGGTCTCCTTCCGCTGCTACTAAAAACCAAGAAAAACACCCGAGGAAATATATGCTCGCCATGTGGCTTTGAGAAACCATTTTGTTTTTTTTTTGTGCTCTGACTTCTGTCTTCATTTGGAATTCTGCCGAGGTTGCATTGGTTTCATTTTGTAGCAGCAAAGAGTTGGTGGTGACCTAATTAAAAATTAACTGAATTGTTGGGATTCTTTGAGAGTTTCTTGTGTTTTTTTTCTGGCGAGGTTTGTCTTGTTTTAAGGACGAGTAGGTTGCTAATTGAAGTGGAAACGTTTTCAAGGAGAAGGTTTATGCCACAAGTTTAATGTATACATGATAACAACTTAAGAAGCGGCGGAATGAGGGCAGTCAAACTCATTAGCGAGGCTATTTAATTTGTTTGGGGATTTTATGAAGTATAATAAACTTCTGAACGTGGTTTTTTAAGAGTGGAGTGCATCCGGGAGGAAGAGCCAACAATACTTTTATTTCATTCAGTGTGATTAAGATAAAAACAAATAACATTATGTTCCGATTTGTTTGAGGTTCCGAAAGTTTAAAAGATGGTTTTTAATTAGTTAAGCGTTTGAGCTTTGAATATTCTCAGCAAAAAAAAATGATAATTGTGTCAGGAAAATTATAAAGGATTAGTATACGTCGCGCCGCTATGGTATGGGTCATAATAAATAAAGTAGTCGTTTGGAGTTTTTATAACTGTTTCAGAGAAGGAAAAAAGGCTCATAATTACAACTTTGAACTTTCGGTATCCATCCGGTCCACATGAAAGCCAGACGGACGTTCGAATTTGTCTCTTTTGGTTGAAAGCCCTCACTCTTCGATGCCATCTTAAAGGTGATATGCGTATTTTTTTGACCAGGTTAATGTCGCTATATAGCTCGTATAGTTCTTGGTTGAACCTGACCCGTTAACCCAGATAGGACCAAAAATCCTCCGAAGAATCTTACGCTCGAAACGACTAAAGATATCTTCATCCGCTTTAGATAGAGCCCATGCCTCGGCACCATAGAGCAGGACTGGGATGATTAGGGTCTTATACAGAGTCTTCTTTGTCTTTCGAGAAAAGGCTTTGCTACTCAATTGCCTTCCTAGCCCATAGAAACAGCGATTGGCAAGAATAATTCTTCGCTTTATTTCTGACGAGATGTTGTTGTCAGATGTTATAGCGGATCCGAGTTAAGCAAAGTCCCTAACTACCTCAAAGTTGTACCTGTCTATTGTGATGTTTTGTCCAATCCGCCGGTGTTGTGTGCCCCTTTTTGTGGACAACAGGTACTTCGTTTTGGCCTCATTGACTGCTAGTCCCATCTTAGCCGCTTCAGCTTCAATGCTAGCAAACGTTCCAGTGAGAGCTTGCCGAGCTCTGCCAAAGATGTCTATGTCGTCAGCGTATGCTAACAATTGCACAGACTTGAAAAAAATTGTCCCACTACAATTGAATTGCGAGTTTCTTAAATTTTTTTCAAGTATTAAGTTGAAGAAATCGCACGATAGCGCATCACCTTGTCGGAATCCTTTTTTGACGTCAAAAGCTTCTGTGAGGTCAGTACCAACCTTGACGGAGCAGCGAGAGCTACATCGTCATATTGCACAGTCGGACGAGTTTTGTGTGAATGCCAAAACCTGAGATGGCTCTGTATAGCTCGTCTCTATAAATGCTATATTACGCGGCCTTAAAATCGATAAAGAGGTGGTGGATATTGATTCGGAATTCTTGGGTAGTTTCTAGGATCTGCGGTAGCGTGAACATTTGATCGATTGTGGACTTTCCTGGTCTAAAACCACACTGATAGGGGCCCATCAGGTTGCTGACGAAAGGTTTCAGGCGTTCACATAGTACGGCAGAGAGGATCTTGTAGGCGATATTCAGGAGCATAATTCCTCTATAGTTGGCGCAGTTTAGAGGGTCTCCTTTCTTGTGGATCGGGCAAACGATGCTGAGGTTCCATTCATCAGGCATACTTTCTTCTGACCAAACTTTAGAGATGAGTTGGTGTATGCACTCCACCAGGTCATCTCCGGCCGCTTTAAAAAGTTCCTCCCTCATTTTGCTCAGGTGGAAGGAAGTTTTGTCTGTCATCGTCCATGTTGAATGGTTTATTCTGCCTGACAGCGAGAAATGGTCCTTCCATGTACTCAGCACCAACTGTGACTCTAACTACGAGGTTTCCATTCCTATCTCTACAGGCTTCTTCCGCACGTTGTTCCTGGAGTAGCATCTCTTAATATCTTCGATCGCGCGCTTCTCATGCTCTCTCTTTTTCTTTTGGAGAAGCCGGTGTTCTTCAATTAGTCTAATTCGTTTTTCCGGGTCGTCAACAGTCCTTTGTTGCATTCCTTGGACATAAAGTCCAATTGGTTGGGCTCATCCGCCGTACATCCTCTTTCTGAGGGGCTCGTGCAGGACTTCTGCGAATCGATCAGAACAGTCATTAAAGCAGAGCATTATAGTGTTGCTATTTTTCTGTGTTCAACACTCGCGCTTATAAGTTTAGCAGGAATGTCCGGATGGACAGACCAGTACCCGGTGGTTACCGCGGGGAGGTAAAATAAGCACAATTGATCATCACCAGTTTGATGCCTTTCAGTGCCTACCCTATTCATACAACACCCAACCACCAGAAGTAACAGACAGAAGATCATTTATAAAAATAAGGAAAAGATTCGGAGACAGAACAGAGCCTTGGGCACACCAGCATTTATTTTGTGGGAATCAGACTTGAATCCGTCCAATACAACTTGTATTGAACGGTCCAGAAGATAGCTTCTAATCCAAAGAACAAGTGTATCATCGATCCCAAAAGCACGCATTTTCGATAAAAGAGCTTCATGCCAATCTCTATCAAATGCCTTGGAGATATCAAGAGCAATAATCTTACTTTCACCAAAGCGATGTAAAGATTTGTTTCATTGTTCGGTGAGATATGCCATCAGATCACCAGTGGAACGGTTGCTGCGGAGGCCATACTGACGGTCATGGAGAAGCTTTCGATCTTCGCGATATTCCTTAAGCTGACGGTTAATCAGTGTTTCCATGACCTTATAAAGAAGGGATGCCAGTGCTATGGGTCGGTAGGAGGAGAAGGAGGATGGGTCACCTTTAATAGGGACACTACCACGCAAAAATCTGAGGAATATATGGGTGTGGATGATCCAAGCAGGCCATTTTGGAGGATATTTCAATCTAGCCACCGACAGAGTTGGAATAACCAAAAAACAATGAATTTTGTAATTGTATTTGGATCGCAATTGGATCAAACACCTTAGTGCCGCTTTGTGTTTTGACCTTCAGGACTTTTGTTCAATTGTGATCTTCCTTTCTGTCGTCGTGGTACAAACAATTGTTAAATATGTCTTTCTTGGTTCTTTTCTAATTTCAATTTATTAAGGTAATTGGCCTTCTGCCAATCTAAAAAAATGTTTTTTTTTTTAATTTTTTGCTAAAACCGATCCAAAATAAGGGAAAATACTCTGACAGCATCACAACTTAAACAGGATGAGTCTAAGAATACTTCATTTTCTCCAAATAAACTGAAATATTACTAACAACCTATGATTCCTTCTAAAGAATTTGTTGACCTTGGCAGAAACAATCCAAATCTACGGGCATCAATGTAATACTAAAAAGAGCACATACAGTGCGTAATTATTGACGGAGTGACGATGATGCATTTGGTCAGCCTTTAGCATCCCAGAAACAACCAATAAAGGGCTCAGAATAGTTTCAATGTTTTCACAATTTAATAAAACACTTCCGTCGTTTAGAAAAAATCTGCTGAGGGCAGAAACTGTGTATAGTATACTAGTATAGTATACTGTATACCTCACTAAGTGGCTTTTGGCGTAATGGAAGCCTTTACGATATCGCATTACCGTTAAGAGTTGGATGTCTTTTTTCAAGCAGCCACAAGCCGACCGACCATCTTAAGAGGAGAATTCCCAAGAAAATCCGACTAAAAGTTTAAAGGATCAGGACATTCAACAACATCATATATCGACAGACAAAGAAACCTGACGCTATTTTTGACTTCATTCATTCAATTGTTCATTTAATTTAATTCACATGTAAATTTAATTTCAAAATTGAACTCCTTCCCTCGTTCGTGCAACCACAACTTGCTGAAGTGAAAAAGAACAAACCGCATACTGAATAAAATAAAAGACCCCACCACACCAGGTTGCTCTTAATAAAATAAAAACCTTTTAGCAAGTAAAACAGAAATAATACCTAGAGCGAAAAAATGGAAAAAAAATTAAATTAAGGACGAAATCCAGCGCCAGCCCCATGTTGTTCATGCTGACAGTGATATTACCTGCAATTGAATTATAGATCCACTCAGTTGGCACTTAAAGTTTCAATGAAATTGTTGCCCATGTCAATCTGTTGGGGGTCAGTGCCGAACAGGGGGCACTTAGCCTTTTTATTGAAGAATCCAATCCAAAGCTTTTTATCCTCTTTGCACTCTCCCTCTGTCTCTCTCTCTCTCTGGCTCGGCGTTTCTTTGCGTCCTGTTGAACAAAAGAAAACTTAAAACTTTTACGACCTATCGATTCAAGGATAACAACAGCACTTGGCATTCGGATTTCGAATCTCCATCTGATTTTATATCCTTAGACCCTGTCTCTTCCATTCCTGTGGCTGGCTGTCGAGAATGGCGGCTGGGTAGCAAGGCAGCAAGTCGGCAAGGCTTTGCGATGATAAAGGCTTTAATCTGATGGGATTGCGGATGTGTGTTTGGATATGTTGGTTGTGGAAAGCGGGCTGGGTTGAATCCGGCCCATTAAAGTGTCAAGTTGTCCGTGCCTCGAGCTTGTTTTGCAAATGATTTTCACATTTGGCAAACATTAACAACATCGTGTACATGAGCATTCGTTTCGTGGTGACGAAGCCGCGCCTCCGGCCGCACGGAGGACGACGCAATGAGCGTCTCTATATCGTTCGGTCGGATAAAAGGACTTTTAATGCGCCTCCTTGCCTGCCCTTGCAGATAGCGCGTGCATATATTCGGTGTAATTTTAACGCGACTGGACATTAAACGTTTATGATGGGAGGATGTCAGCAAACATTGCGTCAGCACATTATTACATATCCACAACGTATGTGGCGGATATTACAATGGGGGGTGTACTTTTTTATTTAAATTAAATTAAAGGGAGGCATGTTAAGGACATGGATGTCCTTGTTGTTTTGTTGTCCATGATATAATGGCGTGGACATTGTGTGCCTTTATAATGAGTTTAACAAGGTAATTGTATTAAAAGAGAATCCTCCTTTTGTCCGTGTTCCTGCGGATAAACTTAAAGTAAACAATACAAAGTTCGCTGTAGCTGTAGGTTGTTCTGGGGGGCGAGGTATAATTAGGATAAACTTTATAAAGAATTATAGAAAACAAAGTAAACTCAAGGACGAATGTTGAATAAAATTTTTTTTTATGAACAAAATCCGATTTAAGTGGTAAGATTTTTTTAGTTTGAAAAAAAAACTAAAATTAAAAAAAAGAAAACTCATTTCAACTTAAAAAAAGTTAACAATTGCATTTTTTTTTTGTTTCTTGATTTTAGATTTTTGTACCCATCTAATATCACCGTGGCAGAAGTCAAACTAACGTAATGAAACCAACGATTAATTGAATCCTTAAGGGGACTAAAAAAACCGAACTCGAAAGTAAAAAAAAATAAAATATCCTGTCGAATATCCTTGTAAAAAAAAGAAGAGCGCGAAGAAAATGGCAAACTACGAGATTTCCTGATGATAAGGCAGTATCCGTAAACCGTTCTAACAACCAAAAAAAAAATAAAATCTGTGAGTTCATAAATGATTCACTTAGTAGATTCCTAAAATGTCTGACGACATATTTGGTGTGGATGGTGTGGAAAATGCACATTACAAAATAAATAGGGACCTTTCCAGAAAATCCTACGTTACGAACCGACTTTTTAGAGTACGGCCGAAATTACTCGTTGGAACTAAAGAAAATTGAAGGAAGTGTCTTTGTCTTAGGACCAACTCTGTTATGTACAAGGGATATTCCAGTAGACAACAATGTTATCATGCCCACCTTTGCCGATGATACTGCAATATTTTTACCAGATAAATCTGTTACAAAGGCTACACAAAAATTGCAAAATGCAGCCCATAAAGTTGGTGAATGGACGCAAAAATTGCGTATTAATATAATAATATAATAAATTAAATAAAACTAACTAACTAACATCCCTTCTATGGCTTCCGCAGCAATTGTTCCACTGGTGATCTGATGGCATATCTCACCGAACAGTTGAACAAATCTTTACATCGCTTTGGTGAAAGTAAGATTATTGCTCTTGATATCTCCAAGGCATTTGATAGAGCTTGGCATGAAGCTCTCTTATCGAAAATGCGTGCTTTTGGGATCGATGATACTCTTGTTCGTTGGATTAGAAGCTATCTTCTAAACCGTTCTATACAAGTTGTATTGGATGGATTTAAGTCTGATTCTCACAAAATAAATGCTTGTATGCCCCAGGGCTCTGTTCTGTCTCCGACTCTTTTCCTCATTTTTATAAATGATCTTCTGTCTGTTACTTCTAATCTACTTTACTGTTTTGCTGACGACTCTACCCTTAGCTTTTCATATTCGTTCGATTATTCACGTCCATCGCCTTCGGACGTACAATTGCAACAGTGCCGTATGTCAAGCTCATTAAACTCCGATTTATACAGCATTGTCAAATGGGGTAATAGGAATCGTGTGGAGTTTAATGCTTCGAAAACTCAATGTTGTCTTCTGTCGTTAAAGCTAAACATACCCCCAATGCCATTGTCCATGAATGGCACTTACATCGAAGAAACCGTAAAGCTCTCAGTACTCGGTTTGTTTGTCAACGACGACCTCCGTTAGAACGACCATATATTTGAGATCGCTAAGTGCTTAGGTTTTCTGTATCGGTTTGATAATTTTACGCCCTAAACTCGAGTATATCTTTCAACTCCGGGCAGGTGCTTCGCAAACATCGCTTGACAGAATACCTTGGTAGGATACCAAATCGAGCGTTAAAATTGATAGTTAATAGAACTGCCGCTAATACAATTGCCCCTCTCGAACACCGACGCAATGTTTCATGTCTTTCCTTATTTTATCGTTTCTTTTATAAAAAAATGTTCACTCGAAGCAGCCAGCTGCATTCCTTCTCTTAAAAGTTTCTCCTGTAATACTCGTCTTGCAAGGAATACTCATCAGTTCACCAATTTTGGACGTACCATGAAGTATAGGGATTCTTTTTTTAGCTGAACAACATGAATTTGGAATAGTTTACCGGCGAGATTTTCGCTTGCCATTTTGATCTGCTAGCATTCAAAACCAATGTTAATCGACACCTCCTATCCTTCTCCTCCCTATCTTCCTAATGCCCGGGAAGTGTGGTTTACATTAAAAGGGAAACAAATAGTGTCTTGTGCACGCGTTAGTTATAAAAAAGAAAACAAAATTGACGCATATAAACTTTACATTTTACAAACAAAAACATACAAAATGTTCCAATTTTTATTAACAGTTAACAGTATCTTACTCCAATACCGGGAATGATTGTACTCCTTACAAGGAAAAACTCTGGCCTATCTATTCAAAACAAACTAATCTTATTATAAGAAAGTACTGAAACCGGTTTGGACATATGGCACCCAACTATGGGGCTGTACAAAGAAAACAAATCCTGAAGCTATTCAAAGCTAGATCCAGAGATTAAGATGAATTAAGCCTCATGAGCTGTGGTATAACTTTGAACTTCTTCCAATGCGATTTATAGGTAAATAAAGAAAGAAAAATCATTTGTCGATCTTTTATGGATTGGTCCTGATTCACCGGTCGTTTTAGTGCGGCAAGAGTCCGACGCTACGGTACTACCGATTCTTACCGAATGTCTTTTGAATATTTCCATCGGATAAAAAATTGATAGATGTACTCATAGAGAGTATAAATTTTGATTTCCGAATCCCTAGGACCATAGATCTAACCCTGCGATGGTGAGGAAATTTGTTATTTTTTGTATACGTATTATTGTTAAGTTTACTTTTTTTGCGGCGTAGGAATCAAAAAATTCAGTCTGCGATAGGTTATGCCAGAATTTGTAATTTTCGTAGTAATCAATTTACGCAGACTGAATATATAATATGATTACATGTGACTATCAGAAATGTGATTTTCACATACCACTTTCAGCCGATTCTACCCCTGAATTTTTTGATTGTGACAATCACTTATCACATATCACCTTAGCCGAATCCACCCCAAGTTTATGAGCAAGATGATCCATGTAAACCCCCCTAATGTTTGCATGTTTGGATGCTTGATTCGCAATTAACTGGCTGTGAACCCAATTACGACGGAACTGGAATACGCATACGAACTGCAATATTTAATACACGCGAACTGTATTTTGCGAACACAATGGTACGTTACTTCATACGGAAAGGTTGGTTAACTTTTAACTTTTACGTACAGTAAATTTGACATTTCATGCGATGCAGAGATAAATTATGAATGAGAGAACAATCTTTCTTACGTATGTCCCTCCCAAACCGTTTTTTTTTAAATAACTGAAATAACAACAAATGATTTTCATTAAATAACAAGTACAAGAAGACGTGTTTTTGAAAATAAATGAAGTCTCTTTCTTAATAGTGTGAGTATTAACAAGTATTAACACTGGGGCGGAGTGCAGATATTAAAAACCATCGTGGGCGCCAACTGTAATGTTATAAAGCGTGTAATGGAAATAAATAGTTACTGTAAAATAGATTTGGATTTGTTTTATTAATAAAACTGATCTGCTGCAAAATTCTGAAAAATAAAAACAAGTGAAACAGCGACACCTCTTTTTTTAATTTAAAGTTAGGTATGGTTTATTTAAATAATTTATCACAGTTCTTATCAATTTTATTAGCAGCATTCCCCTGAAATGTATTGGTTGGTTAATTTTTGTTTGTCAAAATTGTTATATCACAGTGTTTTGTTACCTTGCTAGCTACATTCTACATTCTAAACAAAACATTTATGTTTTTTATCATAGGTTTTTCTTTTTTATCTTAAATTCTACTAATTTTCCAACATTCCCCTGAAATATATTGTTTGTTAAGTTCTTTTTTTAATATTTTTTTTTTGTATTACAGTCATGGTATATTGTTATCTACTATTTTTTTAAGTTTTGTTCTTACTGATAAGGTTTCATTTTTTACGCTACATAAAAGATCTTGTTTTTAAGAAGATTTCTATGATCATTTTGGAGACAATGATAAAATGACCAGAGTTTTTGATTGTCCTTCGAAAATAGTTTGAACTATCAATTCTGTTTGCGCATTTATAATTATACGGTCATAAATGATTCTTTTTAACATTGTCTCTTTTCCGTCAATTAGATTTTACTGTATTTTTAGCTGTGACAAATACCTTACAAAAAACATTTTTATTAAAAAAAATTCACGATTCACAAATTTAAAAAATTTTCAAACATAAATTCAATCTACATGCACTTAACGTATTGAAGCGCCTTACCAAAAAACAATGAAAACGAATGCGTCCCTGACTTCAACTCTCTCATTTGACAGATAGAAAGTGAATTTTATCCATTGAGAATGTACATTTTTATTTTCAACAAATTTATTATTTTCATTGTTTAAAACCCAAAAAAAAAAACTGTTCTAAATTGTTCTACAATAATTAAAATATATTCAAAACACCACTCCACACCGCTTTACGTTCTAAATAAAACAATACTTACTTGTGAAAAGAAATTTGTTCATTCCTCCTAAAAACGCTGGCTTTACAAGTTTTAAGAATGCAGCTCATCCAGATTTTTGTTTTTCTTTTTAAAATTATACAATTTTTTTCACTAAATCACTTGTTTAATAAAACTTATAAAGCTTAATATCTTTGGATTAACAATTATTACCAAAATTCCATCCATTTTAAAACTCAAATGTGAAAGTTACTTTACGTGCATTGTGTTCCGATTAAAATTGGTACATACGACAAATTTGACACCTGCTCCGCACTCGCATCTCCGTAATGCAGTTCCGTTTTTGCATTGTGTTCAGGCAGTAAGTTTTAACGGCTTAATGGATTTATATTAAATTTGGCAGTTTGATGAATCGAGTGCTAGATTGAAAAAATAGGCTTCTTTTTATTATAAAACTACAGTTCCTGTGGGAGAGGCTTACATGTGAAATGATGAATATGGTTGCGGTTGATTTTGTGAAGTTTGGTAAATAAAAGAGTTAAAGGATTCAATTCAATACTTCAAATACTAAACAGGCTTCATTTATTCCTAAAAACTGTATGGTTCCTGCGGTAGAAATCTGAATAGTTTCTTTAGCGAGTTTTGATTTAAATAATAAAAATTATTTAACCTAAAAACCACGCAGCCGAAGTCGCTAGTAGAAGCTTGTTTATAAAATATTAGTAAAAATAAGGTTATTTTGACGTGATAACGTCTTATAAATCGATGACACGCTACACATACGAAATAGCGTGACTCATGCTGACAAGAAAAGTAACGCGTTACGCTACCCGCGATACTGTGGTTTTTTCAACCAAAATCAATCGCAAACGTATCCTGAGCCCCAGGTGAACATCAGATATATATGTATGTGTGTATGTATGTTGAGTATGTACTCCTAAACCGCCCAACGGATTTTAATGAAATTTACAGGGTAAATATGGTTTGGTCCAATGATTGTTCCTATGAATATTTGGTCCCGCTAGCATTATATTCGCATTTCACATTAAAACAGGTCTTTTCTAGGGCGTAGTAAAGGGGGCAGGGCACCGCTAATTTAGTATAAGACTGGTGCCGATTGTTACTAGGTTTTTGGTAAAATAGTATTTTTGGTACTTAATTTTTTGTACTCATTAGAATTTAGTACTATTGTATTTTAGTATAAGATTTGGTACTCAATTTAGTACCAGATTTAGTACTTAGTAGTCGATTTAGTGCTAGATTGTTTATACGTGATAAGTGGAATTGCATATGGTGTGGGTAAACGGGCTTTATTTTGGTGTTGGTGCCATCAATGTTTTCTTATGACGTTATTACGTACAATATCGTCCGTAATTCGACTTTACAGACAACCAACTTTTTTTTTATCAAAATGAGGACTCGATAGATGGCGCTGTGGTAAAGGTATTTTTTTGTCTGTATATAATTTTTCATATCAACTTTTTCAAATCGAAATAACAATCACACCTGACATTACGATTATTGAGTAACATAATGTAGTTAGTGAAAAATTTTATTTTTTTGTCTGTACGATCTTTATACACGATCTACAGCTAAAATGATTACCTTCAAATTTGATATGTGTATGGTTCTTTTGGAATTCCTCAGAGGCATTTTTTGAATTTTATTTTCAGGCTTAAAATAACG